>CM071926.1:80674384-81257346 GCA_016081115.2 Rehmannia glutinosa
TTATCACAAAAGATAGGTGCGTTTTCAAAAGAGCATTTGTAATCCGCTAAGGTTTGTTTCATCCAAAGAAGTTGAGTACAACAAAATGCGGCGGAAATATATTCGGCCGGCCGTTGAAAGAAACACTGAGTTTTGCTTCTTTGAAAACCAAGAAACTAGGCAATCGCCTAAAAATTGACATGATCAGGAAGTACTTTTCCGATCATCAATATTACCCGCATAGTCGAATCACTATAACCTTTAAGAGAGAAGATTTCATTCTTTGGATAAAATAAACCATATTGAATAGTGCCTTTCAAATATCGAAAAATCCGTTTAACGGCACTCATATGAGATTCTTTTGGATTGCTTTGAAAACGAGCACATAGGCATACGGCATGAAGAATGTCCGGTCTACTAGCGGTTAAATAAAGTAAACTACCAATCATACCTCGATACTTGGATTCATCAACCGTCTTGCCTTTTTCATCTTTGTCAATTTTGACATTGGTTGCCATAAGTCGAGACGGTTCTTCCTTCTTCAATGCCGAACTTCTTCAAAAGTTCTTTTGTATACTTAGATTGCGAAATATAAATACCTTCTTGGCATTGCTTAATTTGAAGTCAAGGAAGAAGTTTAGCTCCCCATCATACTCATCTCGAATTCACCTTGCATTAACTTGGAGAATTTCTTGCACAAAGATTCATTAGTAGCACCAAAGATAATATCATCAACATAAATTTGCACAAGTAAACAATCTTGCCCTTTTTCAAAAACAAAGAGTGTAGTATCAACTTTACCTCTTGTAAAACCATTTTGCAAAAGAAAAGAGCTAAGTCTATCATACCATGCACGGGGTGCTTGTTTTAAACCATACAAAGCCTTTTTAAGTTTATAAACATCATTAGGCCTAGAAAAATTTTCAAACCCGGAGGTTGTTTTACATAGACTTCTTCTTGAATAATACCATTTAAGAAAGCGGATTTAACATCCATTTGGTAAAGTTTGAAATTTTTGAAACAAGAATAGGCAAGTAAAATACGAATAGCTTCTAAACGTGCTACGGGTGCAAAAGTTTCATCATAGTCAATACCTTCTTCTTGACAATACCCTTGAGCTACTAACCTTGCCTTATTTGAACAATGTTGCCTTGATCATCAAGTTTGTTAGGAATACCCATTTAGTACCAATAATTGTTTGAGATGGAGGACAAGGTACTAATTCCCATACATCATTTCTTTCAAATTGATTCAACTCCTCTTGCATTTCCAAAAACCAATCTTCATCCTCAATAGCTTCCTTAGCATTTTTAGGCTCTTTTTGAGATATAAGAGCTTTCTCGGCAAAATTCCTTCGAGTCATTACTTTATCAAGAGGATCACCAATAATAAGATCTTTTGGGTGATCTCCCTTAAATTTCAATGCAACGGGAAGATCCGAGATATCACCTCTATCTTCTTGAGGACCATTTGAAGTGGACGGTTGATTATCAATTTGAACAATTTGTTCAATAATATCTTCCTCATCACTTTCATCATTAGGAATTCTTTCAACTCCCGAAGCTTCATTGAATTTAACATGGATGGATTCTTCAACAACTCCACTAGTCTTATTGTAAACCCGATATGCTTTGCTTTTTGTTGAATATCCCATAAATATCCCTTCATCGGCCTTGGGATCAAGTTTGTCCAATTGATCCTTAGTATTCAAAATAAAGCACTTACATCCAAATATTTTGAAATAACTAATATTTGGAGTTCTTCCTTTCCAAAGCTCATATGGAGTTTTATTCATTTTAGGGACGAATATAAACTCGATTAATGACATGGCAAGCGGTACTTACGGCTTCGGCCCAAAAATATTTTGGAAGAGAAAATTCATTGAGCATGGACCGACTCATTTCTTGTAACGTCCGATTCTTCCTTTCGGCTACACCATTTTGTTGAGGTGTCCTTGGAGCCGAAAAATTATGTGCATATCCCTTGGTTTCACAAAAGACTCTAAATTCACCATCAAGTTCTCCACCTCGATCACTTGAATAGACTTAATAGTATCTTCCTTTTCATTCTCAATAAGTCTACACAACTTAACAAACTCATTAACGGCATCACTTTTATTAGCAAGAAAAAGTGCCCAAGTATATCTAGAGAAATCATCGACAATAACAAAGGTGTAATGTTTTCCACTTAGACTAGCGTACCAATATCCCCATACAAATCAAGGTGAAGCAATTGTAGGGGTTTGGTAGTGGAAATTTCATTTTGGGCTTAAAACTACTCTTAACTAATTTGTTCTTTTGACAAGTGTCACATAAGCCAAGATTTTCAAAATTCAATTTGGGTAGTCCTTTTACATGTTGGTTTTTGTAAATATTTTTCAAATTTTTGTATCCAACATGTCGCCTATGCCATAAACTTGTTAAATCATTATTGGCGACAAGACAAGAAACATTTTGACTAACCAAATCACTAGTACAAATTTTGTAAAGATTGCCTTTTCTATTTGCTTCACAAATAATATTACCATTTTTAAGAATAAGGCATTTTTCTTTATTAAAAGAAACATCATAATTTGAATCACAAAGTTGGCTAACACTTATCAAATTAAACTTAAGCCCTTCTACTAAAAAGAACATTACAAAGAGAAAAGAAAGAGTTACCAATTTCTCCATTTCCAAGAATTTTTCCTTTGCCATTGCCGAACATGACCATACCCTCTTCTTGGAGCTTGATGTTGGTAAAAAGCTCTCTCCTCCCGGTCATATGGCGTGAACATCCGCTGTCCCACGAGCCATTTCGAATCCTCCATGGTTGTTATAGCCCCTATTACCTACAAAATTATTTCTTTTAGGTACCCTATAATTTTGGGGTCCATGGGGTTAGTCTTGAGACCTTTGGGTCTCCAAACATGTCTTGAGCTATTTCTCAATTTGCAATTATTAGCATAATGTCCAACTTTGCCACAATAAAAACAAGTAGGAGTATTATAATTATTGGCACGTACAAAAGTCGGACCTTGGTTATTTTTCTTAAAAACACTTTGAAATGGCTTATAACCAAGTCCCGATTTGGAATGCTCACCTCTTTGTGCATCTAAAATTTTTGTGACTTTATCCGTACTTATGTTGAAACGATGCACGTCATTTTTCAAACATTCAATATCTTTTGTGAGCGATTCCTTTTCGGTTTCAAGAGAATGAATTCTAGTAAGAGTAAGAGCATGAGCTTTGTCTAAAGATTCATAAGAGGTAAATAGTTTTTCCTTTTCAATCTTAATCTCCTTATGCTCCTTTTTCAAATTTTTGTATTTAACGATTAAATTTTGAAACTCAATTTGCAATTCATCAAAATCACATTGCAAGTCATCAACTATGGAGGAAGTAGAAGAATTTGAGTGTACCTCATTATTTTCATTGTCTATAGCCATGAGACCGTGCTCGGTTTCTCCTTCCTCATCGGTTGTTTCGAGTAGTTCATCCCATGTTTTGACTTCCGCATTTAGAGCCTTCTTTTTTGTAAAAGGCTTCCTTTTCTTTTGCTCCTCTTCATCGAGCTTTGGGCAATCGGCAATGAAGTGCCGGGTTTTCGCATTTAAAGCAAGCATTATCTCTTGGTTTTCTTGCTTTATTTTTATTCACAAATTTTGCAAATTTTCGAACAAGTGCGGCCGTCTCCTCATCATCATCATCATTATCATAGTATGCATTATTAGAAGAGGAAGCAAGACCTTTAGGAATATTTTGCATACCCGATTGATTGATGGATGGTTTGGTATTTTTCCTCTCCTTGAGATAGACTTCATAGATGAGGAGGTTCCCGATGAGCTCGTCAAACTTGAGTGTCTCAAGATTTTGTGCTTCCGTGATTGCCGTCACCTTTTCGGACCATGAGCGGGAAGAGCATTCAATACCTTAGTCACCTTGTCTTCTTCGGAGATGACTTTACCGAGGGCCACAAGAGGATTGACAATGTTGTCAAGCCTTTCCACCATCTTGGAAATGCTTTCACCATCATACATGTTAAAGTTTTCAAAGTCTTTAACAAGCATGGTCTTTCTAGCTTGCTTGACCTTCTTTGTCCCTTCATATATAGTCTCCAATTTTTCCCAAACCTCATGTGCCGACCTTATGCCTCGTATGCGATTGTACTCGGTGGCGGTAAGTGAGCAATGCAAAATATTTAAGGCCTTACCGTTTAGAGAGAAAGCCTTCTTGTCATTTTCATCGAACTCCTTGAAAGGTTTAGGAGCCAAGGTCCCATCCTCCATTTTCTTGGTTGGTTGATCAACTCCTTCAACAACCACATTCCATATGTCAAATCCGCACCCTTGTAGAAAGCACTCCATACGGTCTTTCCAAAATGCGTAGTTGTTGGCGTCGAACAATGGTGGCTTGTTGGTGGAGGCGCGGTGGTGAGATAAGCGTCATTCGTAGCCATGGATCTTTCCTCTTTACTCGGGCGAGCTAGCCAAAGAGTTTGGCTCGATACCACTTGTTAGTCAAGTGGCTACGATAATCTAGAGGGGGTGAATAGATTATCTCGGTTTTTCAGATTTTGCCCTCTTTTTGAATAATCAACCAAAAGACGAGAATGTAAATACGGAAATAAAACAACACTCGTCGATTTAAAGAGGTTCAACCCACCTAGGGCCTAATCCTCTACCACCCCAAGTATCTCAGGGATGGATTTTAAAAAGAAAGAAAAGATTTTATTAATTTACCAAAAATTAATACAACACTTGAGGATTACCACAACCCTCCTTCACCACTTTGAGGATTACCACAATCCTCTTACACCACCTTGAGGATTACCACAACCCTCTTACAACACCTTGAGGATTACCACAACCCTCTTACAACACCTTGAGGATTACCACAACCCTCTTACAACCCCTTTGAAGATTACCACAACCTTCAAACACCTATCACCTAGATCACCCAAGTGTATTCTTACCACAAGAATACTCACAAGGATGTCTTGTGTTGAATGATGACCAAAATCAAGATTACAACTCAATAATGATTGATACAATATGAGTACAAGTGTAATCAAGAATTGAAAGCCTAGACCTCAAATTTGTGCAAGTGAAAGTGTTTAGGCTAATACAACAAGATATATGAAAGTGTTTGCTTTGTATGCTCTTTGCTTGTATATTGTGTTGTGTCTTGTTGCTTGAATGAAGCCTCTATTTATAGGAGAGGTCTTGGCTTTGATTTCAGACATTGGCTCCTCTTGGGGAGTGATTTCTGCAAAAGAAACCATTTAAAATCATCAATATAGCTGTTAGAAATCAATCCCACAAAATAGGGAAAAGCATGCGAAAATGCAACGGATAGTTTCTTTGTCAAACATGGGGTTCGACCGGTCGCGAGAGATAAGATTGAAATTGGTCTGCGAATTTTTACAGGGGGGACGGTCGAAGGGGTGCGGCCGGTCGCCTCAGTGTGACCGGTTGCCCTTGGCGTTTTTCGAAGCAGAGAAGTCGGAACAAAAATCCAACTAGCGGTGCATGGTCGCTCACGGTCGGCGGTCGGTCGACCACACCGATGTCGCCCCCAGTCGACCGGTCGCCCTGCCCATTTTTTCTTACGTCCCATTTTTGTTTCAAAACTCAACTCAGTGCGGGTTGCCCTAGAGGCGACCAGGTCGAGCTGAAACAAAAGTGTTGTCAATTTTAAATCGAAAATAAACTCCAAGAAATACTCAGAAAAATAGTAAAAACATTTTAGATCGATCGGAAGTATTGGGACAACATTTAGGGACATTGTTTTGGTATAAAAACCATTTGAACAAAATCATCAAAATCATGATAAAAACATTTATCTAACAACCCCCCTAACGACCTGTACCTGGATCGCACTCATTTTTTCAAACGGTCGAAATCTTCAACAGGGCAACCGGTCGCCCTATGCTATTTTGTGACAAAGAAAGTTATCTTTGTTTGAAATTTTTGACAACAAGATTTACTTTTGATTTTTGTACAATATTTCTACATCTTATGATCTTCTTTTTGTAGACAAAAGTGAAGATATAGGAGCCTATGTTGGTGAAGACTTCCCTATAAATAGAGGAGAATTGAAGACACAAGATATAACATATACAAGCAAAACACACAACAAGAAATCTGCAAATTGTTCAAGCTTTCATTTTTACATTCTTGTTGTTATAGCCTAAGTACTTTCACTTGCACATCTTTGAGGTCTAGGCTTTTTGATTCTTGATTACACTTGCACTCAATCTTTGTATTGGTTTCATAGAGTTGTAATCTTGAATTTTGTCCATCATTCAACACAAGACATCCTTGTGAGTATTCTTGTGGTAAGAATACACTTGGGTGATCTAGGTGATAGGTGTTTGAAGAGTGTGGTACTCTTCAAAAGGTGGTGAAGGAAGATTGTGGTAATCTCCTTGAAGGTGTTGTAAGAGGATTGTGGTGATCCTCAAGGTGTTGTATTAACTGTGGTAATTAATAAAATCTTTTTTTGAAATCCATCCCAGGAATCTTTGGGGTGGTAGAGGATTAGGCCCTAGGTGGGTTGAACCTCTTTAAATCAACGAGTGTTGTTTAATTTCCGCATTTACATTCTTGTCATTTACTTGTTGATTCGAAAAAGAGGGTGATTTGCAAAAAATCGGCATAATCTATTCATCCCCCCTCTAGATTATCGTAGCCACTTGGACTAACAAGTGGTATCAAAGCCAAACTCTTTGGCTAGCTCGTTCGAGTAAAGAGGAAAGATCCTTGGCTACGAATGAAGCTTATCTCACCACCGGCGCCCACCAACAAGCCACCACTATTCGCGCCAACAACTATGCATTTTGGAAAGACCGCATGGAGTGCTTTCTACAAGGGTGCGGATTTGATATTTGGAATGTGGTCATTGAAGGAGTTGCTCAACCAACAACAAAATTGGAGGATGGTACCACGACTCCCAAGCCGTTCAAGGAATACGATGAAAATGACAAGAAGGCTTTCTCTTTAAATGGTAAGGCCTTAAACATTTTACATTGCTCTCTTACCGCCACCGAATATAATCACATAAGAGGCATACGGTCGGCACATGAAGTTTGGGAAAAATTAGAAACCATCTATGAGGGCACAAAGAAAGTGAAGCAAGCAAGAAAAACAATGTTTGTGAAAGACTTTGAAAATTTCAATATGCATGATGGTGAAAGCATATCAAAAATGGTGGAAAGGCTTGACAACATTGTCAATCCTCTTGTGGCTCTTGGAAAGGTCATCTCGAAGAAGATAAGGTGACCAAAGTCTTAAATGCCCTTCGGCTCATGGTCCGAAAGGGTGACGGCAATCACGGAAGCTCAAAATCTTGAGACACTCAAGTTTGATGAGCTCATTGGGAACCTCCTTATTTATGAAGTATATCTCAAGGATAGGAAAAATTCTCAACCATCCACCTCTAAACCAGGATACGCAAAATATTATTAAAGGCTTAGCATCTTCTTCTAATAATGTTTATTATGCTAGTGATGAGGATGATGAAGAAAGCAGCGACTCTTGTTAGAAAATTTGCAAAATTTGTAAACAAAAATAAAGCAAGAAAGCCAAGAGACAATTCTTGTTTCAAATCTGAGAAAATTCGGGCACTACATAGCGATTGCCCAAAATTAGCGGAAGAGGAACAAAAGAAGAAAAAGCCTTTTTCGAAAAAGAGAGGCGTTAAATGCGGACGTCAAAATTTGGGATGAATTACTTGAAATAACCGGCGAGGAAGGAGAATCGAACATGGTCTTATGGCCATAGACGATGAAAATACCGAGTGCGCTCTAATGCTTCATCTTCTTCCCTAGTTGATGAATTACAATGTGATTTTGATGAATTGCAAAATGAGTTTCAAAATTTGATTGTTAAATACAAGAATTTGAAAAAGGAGCATAAAGAGCTTAAACTAGAAAAAGATAAATTATTTACTTCTTATGATTCTCTTGATAAGGCTCATGCTATTACTCTTACTATGGTTCGTACTCTTGAAACCGAAAAACAAACGCTCACAAATGATATTGAAAATTTGAAAAAAGATGTGCATCGATTCAATTTAAGTAATGCGGATAAAGTCACAAAAATTTTAGATGCACAAAGAGGTGAGCATTCTAAATTAGGACTTAGTTACAAACATTTTGAAAATGCTTTTAAGAAAAAGACCAAGGTCAACCTTTGTCATGCGTCTTTAGTAGTCCTCGTATTATTACTTGTTTTTATTGTGGTAAGAATGGACACTATGCTAGCAATTGTAAATTGAAGAATAATTTTAGCTATTATTGGAGACCTAAAGGTCTCAAGGCTAACCCCCATGGACCCCAAAATTATAGGGTACCTAAAAATAATTCCTTTGTAGGTTATAGGGGTTATAACAACAATGGAAGATTCAAAATGGCTCGTGGACGGTGGATGTTCACGCCATATGACCAGAAAGAAAGAACTTTTTACCAAGAAGAGGGTATGGTCATGTTCGGCAATGGCAAAGGAAGAATTCTTGGAAATGGAGAAATTGGTAACTCTTCTTTCTCTCTTAGTAATGTTCTTTTAGTAGAAGGGCTTAAGTTCAATTTGATAAATGTTAGCCAACTTTGTGATTCAAATTATAATGTTGTTTTTAATAAAGAAAAATGCCTTATTTCCAAAAATGATAAGGCAATCTTTACAAAATTTGTACAAGTGATTTGGTTAGTCAAAATGTTTCTTGTCTTGTCGCCAATAATGATTTAACTATTTTATGGCATAGGCGACTTGGGCATGTTGGATACAAAAATTTGCAAACTATTTACAAAAACCAACATGTAAAAGGACTACCCAAATTGAATTTTGAAAATCTTGGCTTATGTGACACTTGTTAAAAGAACAAATTAGTTAAGAGTAGTTTTAAGCCCAAAAATGAAATTTCCACTACCAAACCCCTACAAATATTTCATCTTGGTTTGTATGGGGATATTGGTACGGCAAGTCTAAGTGGAAAACATTACACTTTTGTTATAGTTGATGATTTTTCTAGATATACTTGGGCTCTATTTCTTACAAATAAAAGCGATGCCGTTAATGAGTTTGTTAAGTTGTGTAGACTTATTGAAAATGAAAAGGAAGATACTATTAAGTCTATTCGAAGTGATCGATGTGGAGAATTTGACGGCGAATTTAGAGTCTTTTGTGAAACCAAGGGATATAGTCATAATTTTTCGGCTCCAAGGACACCTCAACAAAATGGAGTAGCCGAAAGGAAGAATCGGACACTTCAAGAAATGAGTCGGTCCATGCTCAATGAATTTTTACTTCTAAAATATTTTTGGGCGAAGCGTAAAATCTACCGCTTGCTATGTCATTAATCGAGTTTATATTCGTCTAAAATGAATAAAACTCCATATGAGCTTTGGAAAGGAAGAACTCCAAATATTAGTTATTTCAAAATATTTGGATGTAAATGTTTTATTTTGAATACTAAGGATCAATTAGACAAACTTGATCCTAAGGCCGATGAAGGAATATTTATGGGGTATTCAACCAAGAGCAAAGCATACCGGGTTTACAATAAGACTAGTGGGGTTGTTGAAGAATCCATCCATGTCAAATTCAATGAAGCTCGGGTGTTGAAAGGATACCCAATGATGAAAGTGATGAAGAGGATATTGTTGAACCCATTGTTCAAGATGAAACTCAAAATGATCAACCTTCAAGCTCAAATGTTCCTCAAGAAGATAAAGGTGATACCGAATCTTCCCGTAGCATTGAAATTTAAGGAGATCACCCAAAAGATCTTATTATTGGTGATCCCCTTGATAAAGTAATGACTCGAGGAAAATTTGCCGAGAAAGCTCTTATATCTCAAAAAGAGCCTAAAAATACTAAGGAAGCCATTGAAGATGAGGATTGGTTTTTAGAAATGCAAGAGGAGTTGAATCAATTTGAAAGGAATGATGTATGGGAATTAGTACCTTGTCCTCCATCTCAAACCATTATTGGTACAAAATGGGTATTTCATAACAAGCTCGATGACCAAGGCAATATTGTTCGAAACAAAGCAAGGTTAGTAGCTCAAGGTTATTGTCAAGAAGAAGGTATTGATTATGATGAAACATTTGCACCGTAGTACGTTTAGAAGCTATTCGTATTTTACTTGCCTATTCTTGTTTTAAAAATTTCAAGCTTTACCAAATGGATGTAAAATCCGCATTTTTAAATGGTATTATTCAAGAAGAAGTCTATGTAAAACAACCTCCGGGGTTTGAAAATTTTCTAGGCCTAATGATGTTTATATACTTAAAAAGGCCTTGTATGGTTTGAAACAAGCACCCCGTGCATGGTATGATAGACTTAACTCTTTTCTTTTGCAAAATGGTTTTACAAGAGGTAAAGTTGATACTACTCTCTTTGTTTTTGAAAAAGGGCAAGATTGCTTATTAGTGCAAATTTATGTTGATGATATTATTTTTGGTGCTACTAATGAATCCTTGTGCAAGAAATTTTCTAAGTTAATGCAAGGTGAATTTGAAATGAGCATGATGGGGAGCTCAACTTCTTCCTTGGACTTCAAATTAAGCAATGCCAAGAAGGAATTTATATTTCTCAATCAAAATATACAAAGGAGCTTTTGAAGAAATTTGGCATTGAAGAAGGAAGAACCGTCTCTACCCCAATGGCAACAAGCGTCAAGATTGACAAAGATGAAAAATGCAAGTCGGTTGATGAATCCAAATATCGAGGTATGATTGGTAGTTTACTTTACCGCCGCAAGTAGACCGGATATTCTTCATGCCGTATGCCTATGTGCTTGTTTTCAAAGCAATCCCAAAGAATCTCATATGAGTGCCATTAAAAGGATTTTTCGATATTTGAAAGGCACTATTCAATATGGTTTATTCTATCAAAGAATGAAAATTTTTCTCTTAAAGGTTATAGTGATTCGGATTATGTGGGAAATATTGATGATCGAAAAAGTACTTTAGGATCATGTCAATTTCTAGGTGATTGCCTAGTTTCTTGGTTTTCAAAGAAACAAAATCGTGTTTCACTTTCAACGGCGGCGAATATATTTCCGCGGCATTTTGTTGTACACACCTTCTTTGGATGAAACAAACCTTAGCGGATTATAAATGTTCTTTTGAAAGTGTTCTATCTTTTGTGATAATATATCCGCTATAAACATTGCTCAAAACCCGGTTCATCATAACCGTACTAAACATATTGAGATTCGACATCATTTTCTAAGGGATTGTGTTTCAAAACGAAAAATTGAGATATCTTTTGTACCATCTCAAGATCAATTAGCGGACATTTTTACAAAACCGCTATCTTCGAGACTTTTTGCGTCAATACGAGCTCGGTTAGGCATAATGCATATTGAATGAGGTCTATGATTGCATTTTGCACGTTTTAAAACTTAGGGGCGAAAAATCGGATTTTTGGTTAAAAACTCGGATTTTGGAAAAAAAAAGAACATGGGCTGGTTGGGGAAGGCCGACCGGTCGCCCATGACGTCGCCGTCGCCCACCCCCAACCGGTCGCCCCTCACCATTTTATGGTTTAAATCGTTTACATTTTGTTTCAGACCATTTTGGCTCATCTTGTCTATTTTTCGTCCTCTACGCACTTTTCACACAAATTTCACTTCAAATTTGTTTTATTGCATACATTTTATATTTTGAACTTCATGAGGCTCGATTATCATCATTATTGTTCATGTTTACCGATTAGATGGTAAGAATTTCTCCTTTTAATCTCAATTGGGTTGAACCCTTGAGAATGTGCTTGTATCGATATATTGTTGAAATTCTTGTATTAATATGTTGTTTATGATGATTGATGATGAATGTATATTGTGGTATTGAAATTGGTGATGAAAAGTTTTGGCTTAAACGAATCCAAAGGCGTTATATTTCTCTTGTTTTATCAATGACGCCAAGTGTTCGACAAAATGTTTCAATGAAAAATTCATCACCTACATGATTCTCTTGATTTGAAAAGTCTTATAAGTTTATAGAGATCATGTTTTATCAATCAAATGAGCTTTTACAAATCAAATGAGCAATTTTTTCCCTTTATTGAATTTAAGCTTAAATGCTCAATATCTTTCGATAAATCTATAAAATTGCGCACTTTGATATAATTGTATGAGGTTTTTATCGTGCTAACATTTTTTTTGATGATTCCAAAGGGGAGAAACAAGAAAAATGCTCATAAGCTCAAAGAAGCGTAAATAAGCTCGCAAGAAAAGCTATAAGCTAAAGCTCTTAAAAGCCAAAAACTATGGATTATACTTGGTCCATGCGATGTATTATGGACTTTTATACTTGACCTATGATGCTTTTGTGACAGGGGGAGCTTATAAGCTCATGATATTCAAGCTTAAGTTGTAAAAGCTAAGCTTTAAGCTTTTAGTTGTTGCTTGTATACTTGTTCTTGATATGCATATTGATAGGGGGAGCTTGTGCAAAAATGATTTTGAAAAATCTTTGCTCCTATCCTTGTGTGTTTGTACTTATGATAAATCTTGCTTGTAAATGGTTTGATGTTTTAGACCGGAAAATTGGTTTTGTTTTAAAATCAACTTCCTAAAATTATTTTGGTTTGTAATCATCAAAAAGGGGGAGTTTGTTAGATAAATGTTTTTATCAAGATTTTGATGATTATGTTTAAATGAGTTTTTATACCAAAACAATGTTAATAAATGTTGTCCAAATACTCCTAAATGATTTAAAATGTTTTTGCTAATTTTTGGAGTATTTCTTAGAATTTATTTTTTGATAAAAATGGACAACACTTTTGATGGTTTTGTTTAAATTGGTTTTACACCAAAACTATGTTTATAAATGTTGTCCAAATACTCTAAGTGATTTAAAATATTTTTACTAATTTTTGGAGTATTTCTTGAAGTTTATTTTTGAAAAAAATCGGACAACATTTCAATTTGGAAGTCGGCCGAGTCCCGCCCAAAACGTCGGCCGTTACCTGAAGAAAAGAAAATATGAAACAGAACATTCTGTACTCGTAAAAATGAAGAGGGGACCGGTCAAGCAGGAGGCCGACCGGTCGCACCCAAGGGCGTCCGGTCGCACCCCCCGTCGACCGGTCGACCCCCCTGACGACTTGTACCTGGATCGCACTAATTTTTTCAAACGGTCGAAATCTTCAACAGGGCGACCAGCTATTTTGTGACAGCAAAGTTATGCTGTTTGAAATTTTTGACAGCAAGATTTACTTTTGATTTTTGTACAATATTTCTACATCTTGTGATCTTCTTTTTGTAGACAAAAGTGAAGATAGAGGAGCCTATGTTGGGAGCCTATGTTGGTGAAGACTTCCCTATAAATAGAGGATGAATTGAAGACACAAGATATAACATATACAAGCAAAACACACAACAAGAATCTGCAAATTGTTCAAGCTTTCATTTTTACATTCTTGTTGTTATAGCCTAAATACTTTCACTTGCACATCTTTGAGGTCTAGGCTTTTTTATTCTTGATTACACTTGCACTCAATCTTTGTATTGGTTTCATAGAGTTGTAATCTTGAATTTTGTCCATCATTCTACACAAGACATCCTTGTGAGTATTCTTGTGGTAAGAATATACTTGGGTGATCTAGGTGATAGGTGTTTGAAGAGTGTGGTACTCTTAAAAGGTGGTGAAGGAAGATTGTGGTAATCTCCTTGAAGGTGTTGTAAGAGGATTGTGGTGATCCTCAAGGTGTTGTATTAACTGTGGTAATTAATTAAATCTTTTTTTCTTTTTGAAATCCATCCCGTAGATACTGGGGTGGTAGAGGATTAGGCCCTAGGTGGGTTGAACCTCTTTAAATCAACGAGTGTTGTTTAATTTCCGCATTTACATTCTTGTCATTTACTTGTTGATTCGAAAAAGAGGGTGATTTGCAAAAAATCGGCATAATCTATTCACCCCCCCTCTAGATTATCGTAGCCATTTGGACTAACATTACGTAGGGTGTTTTTTGTTATTGTTATAGGTTATGATGAAAAGAGGCTCGAAAATGGATGAAAAATGGAGAAAACGGGCATAATGACAAATATCAGCCAAGAGCAGGTGTGCGGACCCGCAAGACACAGCGCGGGCGCGCAAAAAAGACAGCGCACAGGCGCGCGAGGAAGGTTGGCTGCAGTTGGGCGCGGGCGCGCGCGGTGTCGTGCTGAACACGAAATTTCTGATTTTTATCCAATTTTTGGCTCTTCCACCTTGTTTAGGACTCTAGGCTTATAAATAGGACTTGGGGAGCCCCTATTTTCAATACACTCTCATTCATATCACTTCTATACTTTAGTTTTTGGTATTTTTCTCTTGCTTTCAACGTTGGGATTGCTTGGGTTCTTCCCTTTGAAGTTATTTTTGCTTCTTAATCAAAGAATAAGATTTCTTCATCTATTTTGTCTAATTTCAATTGTTGGGTGATTATTATTATTGCATGATCATGTTTATGATTGTTTTCTTTCCTTCAATTGAGATTATGATCCCATCCCCAAGCATGAACTAATTCCCTTGTTCTAGGATTATGATGATTTGATTCAAACAAACAAACATGAGTATTGATTAATTGATCTGCTTTCCTGAATAAATTGTTTTACTTGTTGATTGATTGTTTGGCCAACTCTTGATTGTTTAAGGGGATAATTGAGATCGATCGAAGATATTATCCCTGGATTAAATTTATTCAGTGGGTTAGATATGAATCAGAAATGTATTATCTAACCCTAGGTTTAATGAAAATAGCAAATTATGTTGGGATAGCCCTAATCCGTGAATACGAGAGTTATCAGATCTAGACCTAGTCTTTGCATGATTGTTATATTTGTTAAAAGCATGATCAATTAATTGATATTCTTCTTGCAAGTTTGATGAGATGAATCCATAATCCTAGACTTTCTCCCATATCTCTTTCTCCAAGTTTAATCATGCTTAGTTTTAATTTGTCTTTTTAATTGTTTTCTTTTAGTTTAAATAAATCCAACAAATCTGGTTAGAGTGTTTAGGTTTATTTCCTGTCAATTGTGATACATAATAATTATTTGCCGGCTAAGTCTTCCTTGAGAGATGACTTGTGGTTAACTTGCTACCCTACGATTGATCTCGTTCTCTTGCGAGGATTGCTAGATTTATTTTAGGTGTTTAGCGGTCGAACAAAATTTTGGCACCGTTGCTGGGGAAGGCTTTAGGCGTGATAATTATTGTGTCTATTTTCCGTGTTTTTAGTTTAGGATTTCTTCTTGTTTGCTTTTTGATTTTTCACCCTTATTCCACCGGTACGTTTGATTTGTTTTCTTAAGTTCGTTTATGCAAGGTCATAGGAATCTCAATCTGGAGCTTGCACCTTTCGTATACGACATTCATCGCGTTCCGAGATGTATAAGGAACGAGGGGGACAATTCTTCGGTTAGTAGCGAGGATTCTCAGGACCACATTCCAAAGGAAGAACAAACAGACGAGCCAGCAATGGGTGACAATCAAAACGGAAACAACGCGGAGGCACGCCAGCCTTTGATGCGTGAGTTCGCGCATCCGATCTCCGGAACCGCGACCTCTTGCATCACTGGGACAAGCAAAGACGGAACTATGAGCTAAAAAATATACACTTCAATCAGCTACCGTCTTTTTATGGAATGCCCAATGAAGATCCTCTCAACTTCATTTGGGAATTCTATTCTGTCATTTAAACTTTTCCTCTGCAGGATAATGAGGATCAGCTAAAGATGCGCTGCTTTCCATATACTCTGAAAGATCGGGCAAAAACGTGGCTTATGTCTCTACATCCCAACTCTCTTACTACCTGGGAGGCGGTGTACAATAAATTCATGGGAAGATACTACTCTCATCAGAAAACTTCGGATCTACGAGGTAAGATAGCTACCTTTTGTCAAATGGAAGGTGAACCTTTTCATGAGGCATGGGACCGCTTCAAAGATTTACAGACTAAATGCCCACATCATCACTACCCATTGGAATTGTTAAACCAATTTTTCTATGATGGATTATCACATAACTTTCAATATATGGTTGACAATGTTGCTGGGGGTGATATGGGTGTGCACACAACACAGGAAATTTATGATATTCTAGAGATGATGAGTGATAACTCCCAACAAAAAAGTGCCCGAGGCAAAGGAGCTACCGTGAATGAAATAGCACCAAGTTACGATGTGACAAAACAATTGGCTGAGTTCACTAAACAAGTTCAATTGTTGGCTACACGGGGGCATCCATCTAACGCCCCTTCTTTTGTCGTGTCATGCGGAATTTGTGGTGAATTTGGTCATGGGGCTAATGTTTGTAATATGGTGGTTGATCAACAGGTTGAGGACATTAACGCTATCCAGGGTTTTCAGCAAAGGCCTCGTAATGATCCCTACGCTCAGACTTACAACCCAGGTTGGCGGAATCATCCAAACTTCAGTTGGAGAAATTCGCAAAATCCATCTCAAATCCATCCGAGGCCATCTCCCCAAGGTCAGCCATCAAACCAACCTCGGCCTCCACCGATTGAGGAAAGTTTGAGTTCGTTCATTCAGGTTAGTAAGAAAACTCAAGAGGCCAACATTCGGTTTGAGTGCGTGGAAGCTTCATTCAACGTCTTGAAACCCAAGTTGGTCAATTAGCTACCCAAATGGGTGAAATTGCTCAACATGTGGTAAATAAAGGAAAGCTACCTAGCCAATCAGAACAAACCCAAGCCGTCACCGTGTTACGAAGTGGTAAGGTTATTGATAACAAAGTTGAAATTCCATTTTCTACTACTTTGACTAACCCTGTAGGTGACAAGGAGACCGAGAATGCGTCAAATTCAAAAACCTTGCACAAGGAAGAAGAGGGGAGTAAGGAATCTATCTTGCACAAAACCAACAATCCTTACAAACCTCCAATTCATTTTCCAAGTCGCCTTCGGAATGAAAAACAGGATAAGCAGTTCTTGGATTTCTATAACATGTTATCTAAGGTTAATGTTAATTTACCTCTGCTAGATGTTATACGAAATGTGCCAGCTTATGTCAAAATTTTCAAAGAACTCGCATCCAACAAAAGGAAGTTTGGCGACAATGAGAAGGTAATAGTTTCTGAAGTGGCAAGTGCGATTCTTCAGCACCAATTGCCTCCTAAACAACGAGAACCAGGCAGTTTTGTTATTAAAATTGCAATGGGAAACGGTAAGGAAACTTCTGGGATGCTCGATTTGGGAGACGGGATCAATCGGATGCCTTATTCTATTTTTAAACAACTTGATTTAGGGGAACTGAAGCCTACTAGAATGTGTCTTCAACTTGCTGATAGGTCCATTCGGTACCCTAAAGGTATTATTGAAGATATTTTGGTAATAGTGGGTGGTCTCATTGTCCCTGTTGATTTTGTTGTATTAGAAGTAGGGAAAGTGCAAAATCAAGATAATGAGCACACATACGTTAGGCCGCCCATTTATGGCCACCACGCACACACTTGCGATGTTAAAAATGGGCGCATGACTATGATCGTTCTCGGGGAAGCGTGACTTTCTCTATTTTCGATACTAAACCTATCCCCCGCATGCATCACTTGAAAATTGCTCTTTCGTTGATTTAATTGATGGGCAGTCGAAAATACCTTCTTGCATGATTATAGTCTTGACACTTTATTTCTTGAGCAGGATGATATTTTTGACGTCATGGAAAACGTATGGGCAAGCCTAAAACGAGGGGGGGTGATGGAAATATTTACATTCGAAGATATGGATAATAAACCCCAACAAAAATTGGAATTGAAAGAACTCCCTAAACATTTAAAATATGTGTTTTTAGAAGCAGGTGAGCAGAAGCCGGTGATTATTTCTGCTGTACTTTCTAAAGAAGAAGAGGGAGAATTGTTGGTGGTGCTTAGAAAATTTAGAAATGCAATTGGGTGGGGGTTGAGTGATATCAAAGGGATTAGCCCTGCTACATGCATGCATAGAATTATTCTAGAAGAAGGGGTTAAGCCTAATAGAGAAGCTCAAAGAAGATTGAACCCTATTATGATGGAAGTAGTGAAAAAAGAGGTATTAAAACTCCTAGCTGAAGGGGTGATATACCCAATTACGGATAGTGAATGGGTGAGTTCGGTGCATGTTGTACCAAAGAAAAGTGGGATAACAGTTGTAGAGAACGAAAAGGATGAAATTATTCCCATTAGGACCACGACTGGATGGAGGATGTGCATAGATTATAGGAAGTTAAATGCTGCTACTAAAAAAGATCATTTCCCCCTTCCTTTTATTGATCAAATGCTTGATAAACTTACAGGACATGGTTTCTATTGTTTTTTGGATGGTTTGTCAGGTTATTATCAAGTGGCCATCGCACCGGAGGATCAAGCAAAAACTACTTTCACATGCCTGGTTGGGACTTTTGCATTTCGACGAATGTCGTTTGGACTTTGCAATGCGCCAACAACTTTCCAAAGGTGCATGTTTTCAATTTTCTCTGACATGGTTGAAGACTTCATTGAGGTATTTATGGATAATTTTTCTGTATTTGGATCCTCTTATTCTGATTGTCTTAATAAATTAGCTAAGGTTCTTGAACGATGCATTGAATGCAATTTAACTTTAAGTTGGGAAAAAAGCCATTTTATGGTGACAAGCGGAATTGTTTTAGGCCATGTGGTTTCAAAAAAGAGGGATTGAGATTGACAAAGCTAAAATTGATGTTATTGAAAAATTACCTTCTCTCATTAATGTTAAGGGCATTAGGAGTTTTCTTGGGCATGCTGGATTTTATAGAAGGTTTATTAAGGATTTTTCAAAAATTAGTCAACCTCTTTGTAAATTGCTTGCTTAAGATGCCCCTTTTGATTTTGATGAAAAATGTTTGAATGCTTTTAACACATTAAAAGAGAAATTGATAACTGCTCCTGTTGTTGTTGCTCCTGATTGGTCATTGCCTTTTGAAATTATGTGTGATGCGTCTAATCATCTTTGTAGGCGATCTTAGGACAAAGAATTGATAAATTGCTCCATGTGATTTACTATGCTAGTTTGACTCTTAATGATGCACAAGTAAATTACACTACCACTGAAAAAGAACTATTAGCTGTTGTTTTCTCCTTGGATAAATTCAGATTTTACATTGTCGGGTCTAAGGTAATTATTCATAGTGATCACGCAGCCCTGCGTTACTTGTTGAGTAAACCACAAGCTAAACCTAGGTTAATTCGGTGGATTTTGATGTTGCAAGAATTTAATGTTGAAATAAAAGATAGAAAAGGGTGCGAGAATGTAGTAGCAGATCACTTGTCTCGTCTCACTCTTACTGATGATACTCTTGCTTCTCATAAAAATGAGCATATAATTGATTCTTTCTCCCATGAGCAATTATTTGAGGTTACTTCAATTCCTTGGTATGCCGACATTGTGAATTATCTTGCATGTGGAATTGTGAGAACTAATCTTTCATTTCAGGAAAAGAAAAGATTTTTATCTACTTGTAGGTTATACTATTGGGATGACCCATACATTTAGAATATGCAAGGATGAAATTATCCGAAGATGTATTCTGAAAGAGCGAGAATGATGTTTTGGCATTTTGTCATGAAATGCTTTGTGGTGGGCACTTTGGAGGCCGTAAAAACGCCTTTAAGGTTCTACGGTCGAGGACTCTATTGGCCAACATTGTTCAAAGACGCGCATAATTTTGGTGACATGCGATAGATGCCAAAGAACTGGAAATATTAGTAGGAGGAATGAAATGCCTACGAATAACAACAGTACTTGAAATATTTGATGTGTGGGGTATTGATTTCATGGGTCCTTTCCTAAGTCTTTTGGTTATGAATATATACTTGTTGTTGTTGACTACGTGTCCCGAGTGGGTTGAGGCAATCCCCACGAGGACATGCGATGATAACTTTCTTGTCATCAAGTTTGTGCAGGAAAATATTTTATGCGAGGTTTGGATTCGAAAGCTATCATTAGCGATGGGGAAAACATTTTGCAACAAATTATTCGAAAAAGCGATGAAGAAAAATGGTATCACACATAAGGTAGCTACACCTTATCATCCTCAAACTTCTCGGGCAAGTAGAAACCACCAACAAACAAATAAAGGGGATTACGGAGAAGACGAGGTAAACCTACAAGGAAAGACTGGGCTACCAAGTTAAATGATGCGCTCTGGGCATACAGAACAACTTATAAAACAGTTTTGGGAATGAACCCCTATAGACTAGTCTTCAGGAAAGCGTGTCACTTACCAGTTGAAGTGGAGCACAAGGCATATTGGGCTATCAAAGCAACAAATTTCGACTTGGACAAAGCAGGAGTCGAAAGGAAGTCGGAACTTGACGAACTTCGTAATGACGCATATGAAAATACGCGAATATACAAAGATAAAGTCAAGCGATTGCACGATAAAAGGATTATCCATAAAAAGCTCGAACCAGGTATGAAGGTCCTTTTATTTAACTCACGATTGCGGTTATTTCCAGGGAAACTAAAATCAAGATGGAATGGGCCATTCGAGATCGAAGAGGTATACCCTTACGGAACGGTAAAACTACTTAATCCAATGACTCATGAATCTT
The DNA here is from genome assembly GCA_016081115.2 of Rehmannia glutinosa. Taxonomy (NCBI): domain Eukaryota; kingdom Viridiplantae; phylum Streptophyta; class Magnoliopsida; order Lamiales; family Orobanchaceae; genus Rehmannia; species Rehmannia glutinosa. The sequence continues at coordinate 80,694,902 of CM071926.1, forward strand.
TCAAGGTGAATGGTCATCGGGTTAAGCCATATTTTGAAGTGATATCTCGGGACGAAAAAATTGAGAGCATAGGCCTCAAAGATGTCACTTAAGAATCGTACTCAGGTATCGTTAAGCTAAAGACGTAAAATAAGTGCTTCTTGGGAGGCCACCCAAATTTTTTCCCTTTTTATACTCTTTTGAATTTTTTTATTTTTTTCGACTAACCGTATCTAATGGTTTAATTGAGCTTTCTTCTTTTTGTATAAGAATAAAAAAGATGCGAGTGCGTGAGCCGAACACAACACAACCTGAACACAAGGCACGCGCGGGCGCTCGGCCAGAGCAGCCAGACATCCTTAAGTTCGCAAATTGGGGTTTTCAAACACAAATTTTCACCCCCAATTCGAAAATACTCCATCCCCTTCCAAATTCTCTCTACCATATCGCAAAATTCACCCGTTCAAACCACATTCCGCTCTGATTACCCAACTCTACTCGATAAATCATGCATAGGAAGACCAAAAGGGCTCAAAATCAACAACCTAGGGTGGAAGAAGATGACCCGATGAATCCGGTGGATTTAGCCGAGCAATCCAACGCCCCCTTTCCAATTTATTCTGAAGAAGAAGGCCAAAGGTATACTAGCCTACTCTCTCGCGAGGTACCTCCATCTACCTTCTTGTCTATGGATACTTTGCAACAATTGGGGTTGCTTAATGAATTTATGGGATTTGTGAAATTTTTTGGATGGAAAAAATTTGCCCCACTTACTTCTAGGGTGTTAATTGAGTTGGTCATCGAATTTTATACGACATTGCATTTTTCGGACACATCTTACAGTTTTACATGTAAATGCATTTTGGGAGGAATGTGAAGTAAATTTTAGATTAATGAAATCTATTTTTGGGCTATCTAGGCATGGTGTTCGGGCAGTGCCCAATTCATTTAACCCAGCTGAATTTTGTGCAGAATTGACGGGTTATAATAACTTTTCTACAAAGGGAACCCCAAATGGTTTTATCACAGACTCTGCCTTATACTTATTGCACAAATTCATTACTCACTGCATTTTTGGAAAATTTGAAAGTAGTCGGGTGACTACCCCAGAGTTGTTTTTTATATGGTCTTTCGTCGTAACACAAAAATTTGCACTACGGCATTTATTTTTGACACTTTCTATCGCAACCTTCGAAACCGTAAGCATAAGCTGGGTTTGGGACACTTAATTTTCAAACTAGCTATTCATTTCAACGTGGTCCCCGATAATCTCGACCACCTTGTTAAAATTCCATATGGGTCCTTGAACACAACTTTGCTAAAAAATACGGATTTTCTAACAAAAGAAGGCACTTTAAAGGATCCCGCCTCCCGGAAATGTTTTCGTAGTGATACATGGAACCCGATGGGTATTCTACCACGCCAACGGGAACCAGTAGGGGAACAGTTGGGACACATGGGCAAAGAGCACGAGGGTGATCCTGATATTCATCCTCCACACGAGGGGTTACCACCGTGAGTTGATCCATTTACAGCCGGTCCCTCCACTAGCACTAGTCAGGGCCCTACCACCGGTTGGGAGGCCGTTATGGGACGCCTCGATACTATGCAGAGCCAGTTTGACCACTTTCAACATCAAATGACCGGGCTCCATGAACTCATGCGAAACATGAACACGAGGGTCGAGTCCATTGACACTCGAGTGCAAAACATTGAACAAAACTGGGTGAACATGTCTTTCTCGCCATTCCCGCCTCCACCCCCTTCGGATACACAGCAGTGACACTTTTAGAGTTTGTTTTCTTTTTTTTATTTTATTTCCTTTTGTGTGTGTTGCATGCGTATTAGTGTGTTTCCATTCCGTTTTGTCATTTGTTTCAATTTTGGTATTATGTTTTCTTCCACATATGTTTTTTGCAGGATTGTAGGCAGATGTATCTATCAAGCCATTATTCAACCATCATATTTTTCAGGGACGTTTCTTTTTCCTTCTCTTTTACTTTTATGCATTGAGGTCATTGCGTGATGTAAGTGTGGGGGGGACATTTAGTCGCTGTTAGAATTAGGTGATTGTTTATGGTTAATTTTTTAACTTGCCTATTAATTATCCCAAGTTTAATAAGGGTGCTGTTTAGTCAACTTGAAATAGATGTATTAATTTGAGTTTCAATTATGAAATGACTTTGTGAACTTGATACGTAGGATTTGACTAAGTCGTGAATTAGCCTTTGGGGTGAACAAATGAGGTGACGATTAATCAATAGCCCGAGTTGTGGGGCTTGAATTATGAGATTTCATTAATTAAGTTAAAACCCTACTGTGATTTTGTGTACACAAAATTTCTAGCCTTGCGGAAAAAATCTCCTAATGCAATATGCATTATATAGCAAAAAAAAAAAAAGCATGATAGAGCTATATATAAAAATAGAACAATCGAGATTATACTCTGCTGATTGAGCTGCTTAGTAACTAGGAGCATTCATGAGCCCCATGTTTGACTTTTATGTAAAACGGCGGCTCAAAACATGAGTATGGGAAACCACCCTAGGAGCCTTTGGAAAACATCCGAAGTTTACACCTAGTGGAATAATATCTCGGGAGTTCTAGCGCAAAAAAAAACATGGCTAGTAATTGCGTGATTGGTTGTGTGAATACAAGGGTTGCAACTTTTGACACAAATTTGAAATTTAGTAAGGAAGGTCAAACACTTTGGTTAATGTTTAATTTGAGCCAAGTGAGTTTATTGTGAAGGTTGGGGATCGATGAAGAATAATCCGAGGTAGATAGAACATTGTGTTATGGATTAATTGATTCTCAAATTGGACATTATATTTCTTATTGGGTTTGTTGGCATTATTATTTGCTTGAGGACAAGCAAAAGGTTAAGTGTGGGGGAGTTGTTTTGCATGTTTTTGAGTATTATTTTTGTGTGTTTTTGTTTTATTTTGTGTGTGATTATGCATATTTCCGTAGCTTAAAGTATTGGTTATAGTGTCGAGTGTTACGTAGGGTGTTTTTTGTCATTTTTATAGGTTATGATGAAAAGAGGCTCGAAAACGGATGAAAAATGGAGAAAACGGGCATAATGACAAACATCGGCCGGTAGCAGGTGCGCGGACGCGCAAGATACAATGTGGGCCCGCGCGGCAGCAGGCGCGCATCACATCGCGTAGGCACGCGCGGCAACAGGCTCGCGGGCGCGCGAGGAAGACAACGCACGGGAAGCAGTGCGGGCGCGCGAGGAAGGTCGGCTGCAGTTGGGCGCGGGGCGCGCGGTGTCGTGCTGAACACGAAAATTCTGATTTTTATCCGATTTTTGGCTCTTCCACCTTGTTTAGGACTCTAGGCTTATAAATAGGACTTGGGGAGCCCCTATTTTCGACACGCTCTCATTCATAGCACTTCTATACTTTAGTTTTTGGTATTTTTCTCTTGCTTTCAACATTGGGATTGCTTGGGTTCTTCCCTTTGAAGTTATTTTTGCTTCTTAATCAAAGAGTAAGATTTCTTCATCTATTTTGTCTGATTTCAATTGTTGGGGTGATTATTATTATTGCATGATCATGTTTATGATTGTTTTCTTTCCTTCAATTGAGATTATGATCCCATCCCAAGCACGAACTAATTCCTTGTTCTAGGATTATGATGATTTGAGTCAAACAAACAAGCATGAGTATTGATTAATTGATCCGCTTTCTGAATAAATTGTTTTACTTGTTGATTGATTGTTTGGCCAACTCTTGATTGTTTAAGGGGATAATTGAGATCGATCGAAGATATTATCCTGGATTAAATTTATTCGGGGGTTAGATATGAATCGAAATGTATTATCTAACCCAGGTTTAATGAAAATAGCAAATTATGTTGGGATAGCCCTCTGTGAATACGAGAGTTATCGGATCTAGACATAGTCTTTGCATGATTGTTATATTTGTTAAACGCATGATCAATTAATTGATATTCTTCTTGCAAGTTTGATGAGATGAATCCATAATCCTAGACTTTCTCCCATATCGTTTTCTCCAAGTTTAATCCTGCTTAGTTTTAATTTGTCTTTTTAATTGTTTTCTTTTAGTTTAAATAAATCCAACAAATCCGGTTAGAGTGTTTAGGTTTATTTTCTGTCAATTGTGATACATAATAATTATTTGTCGGCTAAGTCTTCCTTGAGAGACGACTTGTGGTCAACTTGCTACCCTATGATTGATCTCGTTCTCTTGCGAGGATTGCTAGATTTATTTTAGGTGTTTAGCGGTCGAACAGTAATACTTTTCTTCAGCACTCTGAAAGCTTTACTTCCAGCTGAGTATCCTAAGGAGATACCTTAATCAGTTTTGGCATCAAAAGCTTTCAAGTTGTCCTTGCCATTGTTATGAATAAAACACTTGCTTCCAAAGATATGAAAATATCCCACATTAGGCTTTCTTTCTGTTCAAACTTCATTGGTGGTTTTGGACAATTGCCTATTTATCATACACCTATCTGAGTGTAACAAGCAGTGTTAATGGCTTTAGCCCAAAATCTCTTAGGCAAAACCAGCTTCAGCTAACATGGTCCTTACAACTTCCTTGAGGGTTCTGTTCCTTCTTTTAGCTACTCCATTCTGTTGTGGAGTTCTTGCATCAGATAACTCATGAGCAATACCATTCTCTGTGCAATACTGAGTTATAATCCAATTGAAAAACTCAGTTCCTCTGTCAGACCTTATCTTGACAATGGTTTGGCTCTTCTCATTTTGAACTCTCTTCATAAGCTGTGGAAGCTTCTGCAAAGTTTCCTTCTTATTACATATAAAGATGGTCCATGTGTATCTTGAATAATCATCCACCACCACCACTAAGGTGTATTTCTTTCCACTTATACTTGCTGGTTCAACAGGACCAAACAGATCCATTTGCAATAAATGCAATATCCTTGTTGAAGAAGGACTTGGCTCATCCTTGAATGAAGACTTGATTTGCTTTCCCTTCTGGCACACATCACAAATGCTTTCTTTCTTGTACACTGAGTCTAGCAATCCTTCCACAAGATGACTCCTTGCTAGCTTGTTGATTGTCTTCAAATTTAGGTGACTCAACTTTTTGTGCCACAACCAGCTTGACTCGGCTGTGCTTTTTGCTAACAAGCATGTACTTGGTGTAGCAGTAGACCAATCCACTACATACATATTTTTCTTTCTTGTTCGAGATAGCACAACTTCACTTGATTCAACATCTATGATTTGGCACACACCCATTTTGAATCCTACATTATAGCCTTTATCACAGAGTTGGTTGATACTCAGCAGATTGAAATTCAGCCCTTCGACATATGCTATATCTATGATTTTCAATCCATTCTTCTTTATGGATCCAATACCTCTTTTTTCCGCTAGAGCTTCATTCCCTCCAAATATGAATTTTTCTCCTCTTGACTTCTTGAAGTTAGATAAAATTTTCTTATTCCCGGTCATATATCTGGAACAACCACTATCTATGTACCAGGTTCCTTGGCACTCAGCTGTTCCCTGAACCTGCAATCAAGGAAATCAAGATTTAGGTACCTAAACCTGTCTAGGTCCTGAGGGGTTAGCATTATAAGGTGATCCAACCAACCTATAGCCAAATGATCTGACTCTAAGAGGTTGCCACCTTTCAATTCCATAATCATAACGAATTTGAGCAAATTGCTTAGGATCTTTAGGAACATACAATTGTCTCTTTTGTCTGTATGCCTGTGAGTGTGCTGGAGCATTTGCTTTCTTTGGATAATATGGAAACTTTTGTGCATTATAGGCATTGTGCTTCGGTGCATAACTATGCTGATACTGATTTCTTTGCCTTGGGAGTGACCTATGTTGAGTCTGAGGTCTTTGCCACTTGGGCTTGTATCCCATAGTACTCGGCTGATATTTCATTTGATGGTTCCAGTCAGCCTGTGTATGGTAGTTCTACCATTCCCTTTATATGGTTTCTTTTGGTAAAACTTCTGGGGCCTTTGGTAGTTCTGTTTTGACTTCACAGAATATTTTCTATTTTGAGTTTGTTGATGGGCTTTTCTAAATTTCGTTTCAGCTGCCCTTTCAACAAACTCAGCTGGCTTTTTACCCTTACCTTTGTAACCTAGGCCAGCATGTGAGTGCTTGTGATTGTGTGTGGGTGCAACATATGGTGCTTTTGGCTTTTGGATTCCCTCAATGCTTAATGAACCCTTTTCCATTATCACTCTAGGAGTTTGAGCATTGACAAAGGAATTAGATCATAGGCCTGCTTTATCTCCAATTTCTTTCTGTATCATCATCAATTCATCCAATGTTTTGGATGACTTCCTGAGTGATGCAATCACAATTTTCAATTCTTTTTCCCTCTTTTCTCTTTCAGCTAAGTCTTCTTTAACCTTAGCCATCTCAGCCTTTAATTCTGTGTTCTCAACATCTATGTGACTAAGAGTACTCAGCTCTTCAGTCAGCTGTGAGTTTTGGCTTTTGAGTTGGTTGCTTTCCTCATATAGAAGTGTGTGTGGAGATTTCATGTGCTCAAAGTCTTTCATCATTTTGCCTAATAAATCATAAAGATCTGTGGGTGATGAAGTGTGTGTGTCATTATCACTATCATCAGAATATGAGCTAGCTGAATTAGAGTTTACCTCATCTTCTTGTTCTTTAGCCATGAGACATATCAATGCCTCTTCCTCAGTGTCAGAGGAGTAGTCTGCTTCACTGCTGTCTAACTCAGTTGTCTCCTTGCACTTGGTTGTGTTATGTGTAGCAGCCACCATGACTTTCTTTCTCTCCTGTCTTCTTTCCCTGAAGACTTTCCCGTTTTCTTCATTTCTGTATTTATTGACTGGTGGATAAGGGCCGTCAACTGTAAAATGTCCTGGCTGTCTGTAGTTCCAGCACAGTTCTCAACTTTAATGGGCTCAGCTCTCTTTAGGGGTTCTTTCATCCTTGCTCTTGGAAGGTGTTGAGTGTCTTATGGAGGTTTCACCCTTGTTTCATTTATAGTTCTTATTGAAGAACTTGTTGAACCTTTTGACCATCAGGGTTATTTCCTCTTTATCTATGATGTCCTTGGATTCCGTGTCTTTTGATTCTCCAGCCAACAGAGCAGCTGTCTTGGGTACAACTATCTCATCTTGCTCCTTTCTTCTGAGCTCAAATTCATAGGCTTTTAAATCTGAGAATAACTCATGGTTGGAGATCCTTTTTAAGTCCATAGAATGCCTAAGGGCCATCACCTTCATTTCCTACTCAGCTGGGAATGACCTTAGAATTTTCATACACATTTTCTTCTGTATATATTCTTTTCCAGAGCTGAAAACTCATTTGTAATCTCAGTGAATCTGGCATCCAACTGATCGAATTTCAACTGCAAGCATTTTGAAGTTCGCAAACTTCTGTACAACAACAGTCAACTTGTTCTCCTTAATTTGCTTTGAGCTTTCGTAGATTAGAGTCAGCTTTTCCCATATTTTCTTAGTATTCGTGCAAGATTTAACTTTATTAAATATTGCTTTATCAAGAGTTTTGTATAGAATATCCTTGGCCATATTGTCTAAATTATATCTCTTTCGATCTTCATTGGACCATTCGCTTCTAGGGTTTTTCAACATAAGCAGGCCTTTCAGCAGCATCCTCAGCAGCCTTTGCAACTGTGTTCACTTTGGTGATCTTTATGGACCCGTCTTCGATGACAAACTACATTTCATCATGCAAAGCTGAGAGATGCGCCTGCATGCGATTTTTCCAGTCATCAAACTCTTCAACAGTGAACATGGGAATGCGAGATAGATTTGCTTTCAAGATAATAACTTTTGAAAAGAAAGTTTTAAAAACTGTCAAATGTTGATCTTTAAAAAGATTGAGATCTAGTTCAGTAACGAGTGTGGAAGGTTCTTTGAAACTAACCGCTCTGATACCACTTATAGGTCCAAAGGGGTGTGAGTGTTAAGTCTAGAAGGGGGGGTTGAATAGACTTAACCAATTTTTCAATTTTGAACTTAAATCAGAGTTTTTACACAAGTATGGAACTTAGTCCTTAAAGACATCTAGGTTCAACCTCAACAGGAGAGTTAACCACGCAAGAGACTCGATTGAGCTGTTGATAGAGTGACTCAACTGAGTGAAGTGAGCTCTTTTAAAAATACAACTTACTTGGTTTTTACAGCGGAAGTCTTACACCCTTTTTGTGAAATGGTTTTACAATTCTTGTTTTAATTTAAGTTATTATCAGTTGAGTCAAGCAAATATAAATCAGCAGAATAAAGTATAGAGATTTTAAAGTGCTAAAAATAAAAAGACTGTAGGTCCCAAGGGGTGTGAGTGTAAGGTTTAGAAGGGGGGTTGAATAAACCTTACCAACTTTTCGATTTAGTCCTTTTTAAAATGTTTAGAGTTAATACTTTGAGATGAGTCCTTGATGGACAACTAAGTTAGTTAATCAAAACAGAGTTAGTCACTCAGCAGACTCAACCGAAATTTGTTGATAGAATAACTCGAGTTGTTTTGACTAAAGACTTAACTCGATTGTGATATGTTTTATTGGAAGACTTAACACCCTTGAATTTGGTTAAGTTTGTTTTAATATTTGGTTTTAGCACTTGGTTGATTATCAATTGGATAGAAAATTTATCACAGATATAAAAGTAATATGCGAGAAATTAAATCTTGAAATGTAAATGACACAATAAGTTTTTATAGAGGTTCGAAGATGGGGTAATTCTTCTACTCCTCTCTTCTCCAACTCCTGGAGGAATCCACTAAGTATTGATCAATATACAGAGTGGTTAATGATCCGGATACAAGTCTTGATCACACGGTGACTTGATCCTTTGGGACTCGATCTGGAGATGCCTTGGTCACACAAATTGCTTCTCGACGACTCGACTCGGCTTCTTCATAGGGCATTGCCTTTGCTTTGCTACAGCCCACTTGCTCAAGCTTCTTGGATTTGATCACGAAGCCCTCCAAAAACTCGAGACTGGTTCGACCTTGAACCTTCCTGCAATCCCTGAGGAATACGACCTTACTTGCCATTATTCTATAAACTATGTTGTACACTTGCAGTTGTATGAACCAAAACAACTTTTGGCGAACATGAATCCTAAGCAAACAGAAGATATCAAAAGCATTGGATTTGGTTGGTTGCTAGAAATGAAAGTCAAACAACTTTCGACATATATGTTGGAGTGGTTAGTGAAGAGGTTCAATGGTAAGAGTAGATTGCTTACTATTGATGATAAGAAGGAGGTTGTTCTTACGGCTGATGATATTTGTGATGTATTGTTATTGTCGAGGCACAATGAACAAGAGGTATTAGTTGTCAAACGTAAGAATAATATCTTAGACATTGCTGGTGAGTTGAAAGAAAAATATGGCATTGATGGGCAGAGTTCTCTAAGTTTTTTGCGAAAATTGTTTGTGGCTGGATTTAAAGATGAAGGAGATAATTTTAAGAGGTTGTTCATTTTATATACATTGTCAACTTACTCTAACAACAAATCGCAAAGTAGACCTTTCTTGTTTGAAATCATTGGTGGATGTGCACTCAATTTGTCAGCTTGATTAGTGTTCATACGTGTTAGAGACTTTGCAGAGCCGTTGACAACTATAACAAGAAGTCCAGAGCAAATATAGGTGGATGTGTGTTGGCTTTACAGATCATCTATTTTCATAGGCCTAAAAGGAAGGGTAAAGCCGAATCATCTTTTATACCACAAATTAAGCATTGGACATCTGAGAATATTCGAAAAGAGTTAAATAAGATAGAGAGGTTGGAGCATTTGGTCAGGGAGATTGGGTCACAAACATTTACCCTATTTCTGGGAAGGCAAGATTAGAACGCGAGAAAAAGGTCCATTATTCAAATGGCGCAAAGGCTGATGATAAGGCAAGCTTGGAGGGAGTTGATGAATCATCAAGGTTCATTAAGTTTGAATTATCGGAGGGCCAACTAACTAATGCCGAGATTCATACATCTGCAAAAGATGTAAGTTTTTAATTTGTATGACCTTTTATGAAATATGTATCACTTTTTATTATAAAAGTATCATACTCTAATGTAATTGTGTTCTAAATTCATGACTTTGTCAAAAAGTATTACTATTTGAACTGAAAATTATTACTTTTTATTGAAAAAGTATCATTGTCTGATGTAGTAGTGTTATGAAATCAGGGTTTTGTTATTTTGTGTAGAAGTATTAGATTTTTGTTAAAAAGTATTACTATTTGAATTGGAAAGTATCAGTTTTTATTGAAAAAACATCATTGTGTGATGTAGTAGTATTATGAAATCAGGGCTTTATGTTGTGCAGAAGTATTAGACTTTTGTTAAAATGTATTACTACTTGAACAGAAAAGTATTAGTTTTTAGGATACTTTTGATAAATAAATTTCTGTTTTTATAGGATGTGCATGAGACTTTCCTCTTGCTTAAGAGGGATATGGCTATAGTTTTTTATTTTCATATGGATAGATTGAACAAGATAAAGCAGAAAATGGAACCTAATCAGCCTCAAGTCTCATCATCACAATCTCCAATTTTGTCTCAGACTCAGAATTTCTTTTCTAATATCAAGGTCCAGAAGTAGAAATGTTAAATGGGCCGCGGCCCATTGGCCCGGACCGTTTAAACCGGGAAAAAAGAGGGTTAGGGCCAAATTATTCTGGCCTATTTTAATCCGGGGCTTTTTTTGGTCTGGTCCGTTTAGCCTAAGGCCCATTAGGGCTAGCCCGTAGGTTAATCAGGCTAGCCCACTAGCCACCAATTGTGTTTTTTTTAAAAAAAAAAATTAATATAATTATAATATTATAAATCTATTTTATTACATATTGCCTATTACTAAATATATTTTTCAAACTCACATCTCTTCATCTTTAAAAAGATTAAATATATAATTTATAAAACTATGACTTATAGTCATATGAATATTTTTTTATAAAAATATTATTTTTTTCATTTTATATGGGTATATATAATATAATGCTATCTTTTATTATTATAGTTTTATTTTTAAAATTTAGATCATGGAATATTTAATTTTATAATCATGTTAATGCATGCAATATTTTAACTTAACATGTTAAACTTAAATGTTGTATATGTTCGAGTTTAAATTTTTAGATTTAAATATATAACTTTTAATTTTTTGACTTATAGCCCGAAGTGGCCCGTTTAGCCCGAAGCCCGCTAGGGTTAGGGTTAGGTTCATGTTCGCCAAAAATATTTGGATCATACAACTACAAGTATACATTGTAGTTTATAGAATAATGGCAAGCAATGTCGTATTCCTCAGGGATTGATATGTGAAACACTTAGGTTATAATAACATATTATTCTAATTTTATTGAAGGGACCGAATATCCAATTTTAATGAAAATCAAAAATAACAATAAAAAATAAATAAACTTGCGAACCCCACAAGTATTTTCAACAACTACAGGAGCAACCTTAAGCACATAATCTCAACATGTTTCTTCAATATTAAATTCAATTAAAGTTTCAAAACCAATTCATGCAATTCTATGGGTTCAATTCCTAAGTTAGATTATTCCCCATCCCGGATGATAAATAAACAGTAGATTAATAACAATTGTAGATCTCCCGATATGTTACAACTATTTATTAACTCCCAAAAGATTTATGAATTGAATGACTCCCCACAAACAGTTGTAGGTCTCCATATACGTTATACCCATTTATGTCTGAATTCGATTTCCATCTTCGTTAGAACTCATCTCCTGAATCTTGCACTAACAAATATGACATGCTAATTATTGATCAGATAAAAAACAATTAAGAATAAGCACTCGAATTCATAAAATATAAAGCATGAATCAATTAAGAAAGCAATTAGTCAAGATTTAACATGAATCCACAGTTTTGATTATGTCCCTAAGATCCGAAAGATTAGCCAAACATCAATAACAAATTCATAGACAAATTCGAAATCAACATTATGACATCATTTAAGCACAGACAAGAGATGAAGACATAGAAAGAAAATCCCTTCTTGTCAGGATGGATTCCCCTCCAAAGCCTTCGAAGCTCTTGTGTTCCCATAGATGCGAAAGGCCTTGTGGTGTTCTTTGCGACCTAGTCTTCCTCTATCGGAAGATCTTTGATTCTTGCATTCATGCGTAATTTGATGTGTTTTCTCTGCATGAAGTGATGTATTTCCATGCAAGCCTTGGATCCCTTTTATAGATGCATGGAGAGATATTTTTGTCCATGTTTTTGTCCGAATTTGCTCCTGGGGTCTCATGAAAGTTGTATCACTTTCTCTTAGATTTCCATAGCCACTTGAATCACCTCAATAACAATTTTGTAGAGAAAGTTATGGCCAAAATACTAAACCTTGCTAGTGTTGGAAATTGTTAGCGCATTTGAACGTTTTTGAAGGAAATTTCCTTTTGTTCGATCGTCCATGCTTCTCGCCTTCACATATTTGCTCGCACCTTAGCTCTTGACCTATACTATGGAATGTGATATCTCTTTTTATTCAATTTAGCTCTATTTCCTGTAAGAAGTTACAAGAATACGCAATATCACACCCAACAAAGGAAACCAACCAAAACACACTGAATATGCGTGCAAATACATCAAATATATATCATTTTAAACCCTCAAATGCACGTATATTTTACAAGCATCAGTTTACAATATGCTAGCCTATTTAATAGTGGCTCATTTAGTCCGAAGCCCGTTAGGGCTGGCCCTAGCCCTTTTAACATCTATATCCAGAAGTTTATTGACGATGTAGTGGAGAAATTTAATTTGATGAAGAAGTTATCTGAGGAAATGCCTAGTTTTGATCTTCTAACACCTGAGACAAAACAATTGAGTGGCGATGATGATCATTCGAGTAATGGATTTGATGAAGCTATGGCACCAGCTATTTTAAAACAACATCATGATTTAAGGGAAGAATATATCGGTCTTCCAACTGATGCTTGGGAAGTAGGTGAAGATGTTGGTTATGTTTCAAGTTTCATGACTCAAAACAAAAGGTTGCTGGTTGATATGGATATAAGAGACAACAATTTGTTGATTTCTGTCTTTTTGACGCTGAACCGTTTTTTGAAAAGTAAGTTATAATTTTTGCATTAAGATTTGATTTTTACTCTATTCAATCATATATAGTAACTATTGTTTTTGTTTCATTTTTTTTAGTGATTTTTTTTCACGCATGATGGGTTATACACTATTTCAAAGAACGAGATCTTGTCTCTGAATCAGAAACGACGGATATACGAAAATGTGATTGATGCATGGGTTTTGATTCTTAACCAAACAAAAGCTAGTGACGATCTCTGCAAAAGGGTGTTTTTTGATACCGGACATTGTGTAAGTTTTACACATTTTCTATATGTAATACCTTTGATGTGTATTCGGTTTGTATTTAATGTTGTTTATTCTTTTCTGGAAAAGTTTTTATGACAAAGTTTATACACAAAGTTGGTGATGTTGCTGAGAATGAAAAAAGTATGAAAATCTGTTGAGATAGATATATGTCATATGTTCAACAAGACCTGAGCACATGTGATTTGGTAAATGCATTATTTTTTATTGTAAAAGTATTACTTCTTATTATAAAAGTAATATTTTTTTTAGAAAAAGTAACACATTTTTTTAGAAAAACTATTACCTTGTTTTATTACTTTTATCGTAAAAGTATTACTTTTTATTGTAAAAGTATTACTTTTTTTAGAAAAAATATTACTTATTACTGTAAAAGTATTATTTTTTGTCATAAAAATATTACTTCTTATTGTAAAAGTATTACCTTGTTTTAGAAAAAAAGTATTACTTTTTGTCGTAAAAGTATTACTTTATATCATAAAAGTATAACTTTTTATTGTAAAAGTATTACATTGTTTTAGAAAAAAGTATTACTTGTTACTGTAAAAGTATTACTTTTTATTGTAAGTATTACTTTTTCGTTAATAAGTATTACTACGTTTATTTGTGATATTATTTTAATTTTATTATTATTTGTTCCAATCCACTTTGAGAGTCATTTCTTCTGTCATGTCGTAAACTTTCGCGATGAGAAGATGCAATTCCTGGATAATAAGAAGTATGATAATCCAAGTTATTATATTGGAGTTGTCCAACTCGTGGTATAGTTCCTTTAATTTATACTTGTTTAGTTTACACTTACCTTTTGTATAATATTTTTGACATTTTGTTTTATATGTATATATGTTTTATAGCAAAATCATATGGCTATCTTCCTTGAAGAAAAAATCACCCAAAAGCTCGGGTTGTTCGTCAATATTCAGTAGAATATGTTAATTTCCCTTGGCAGTCAGAGGATAAAGCGAATGACTGTGGTGTTTTCTTGATTCACCATATGGAGTACTTTAAAGGAAAAATTTACACTTCCCCCGATGATTTGTCAAAAGTATTATTTTCATTTTTTTTCTTTTTTATTTACTTGGCAGTCAATTTATAGTAGGGGTGGCAATTTGAGGCACGACACGATTGACCGACACGAACACGTCACGAAATTATAGGGTCTGGCTGAGACTTATCGGATTCGGGCTGTTTTTGGGTTGGCATGATAAGGCACGATAAAAATCGGGTTGTTATAGGGCTGACACGATAAACGCAATAAGGCACGATAAGACACGATAGTTTTTTAATTATTAATAATTAATTATTTATATGGGCAATTTAATAATAATTGATTATTTTTACTTGACTACTTTAGGTATTAAATATAAAGAATATAAAAAAAATCAAAAGTTTTATTTGTTAACGGGCCAAACGGGTTCACCTAAATAAATTTGACAATTTTTCTTAGTGTCGTGCCGTGTTTTTCATGCTTTTAACGTGTCGTGTTCGAGCTTAAATTTCAGACCCGTTAAGCTTATCGTGTCGTGTCCGTATTTGGGCTTATCGTGTCGTGCCGTTGTCGTGTCGGCCCGATAACGGCCCAGCACGAACGATTTGCCAGCCCTAATTTATAGTATAATATATCTTATGTTGTGTTTGTAGGCTTTGGTACAACGAGTATTGAGAGCACATATTTGTTTAAGAATTTTTCTGAGCGATCTCAATGGTGTGAGATTGGATATGCTGAAGAAAATAGTGGATTTTTGTCTGAAGAAATCTGATTTGAAACAAAAATTTGAGCAGAAAAAAAGGACCGATACAGACTTGAAGAGGAAGGGATCCTATTTAAAGAAGAAGAAGAAGAAAAAATCCAAGAATTAGAAAGTGTTATAATGAACTTTTTTGAAATGCAAGAACTGGATATGAGTCTTTTTTGACTTGTGGATTTTTGAGTATTTGTCTGTATGGTAGGAAGTATTAGTTTTTAGGGTCATTGATTTTTTTTAAATTTGGCCTATAGGCACTTTGTTAGTTTGGTACCTGACATTTCCGAGTTACCAATTTAGTACTCATACTTCACATTTTTTATTAAAGTGATACCAATTAACTTTTAAGGACGAAAATACCCCCAATTTTTTTTTATTTTTTGTTCAAAAGTTAATTTTAATTAGAATTATTAAATTTAAAAATAAATTTAATTACAAAATAACTTGTTGTTATTTAAATTTAATTATTAAATTCTAAATTGTAAAAAAAATAATTAATTTTTTTTAAAATTCAATTAAAAACTAATCAAACTATAAATTTCTTATGTATTGCCTTAATTTTAATTTTTAAATTATTTAATTTTAATTTTAATTTTTAAATTTAATTAACTAGAATAATTTTTCTTTTCGAATAATTAAATTTTAATTTATGATTATTAATTTACTAATTTATTGTAATAAATTTTATTTTTTTCTAAAAAATCATTAATATTTTTAGAAACTTATTTTTATTTTTTATTAATAAAATTAATTGAAATTTTAGTTCATTTTATAATTTAAATAAATATACTGAAAAAATTTATTTTGAGTATACTTATGTTTCTTGGGGGCATTTTCGTCCTTAAGTTTAAATAGGTACCAATTTATAAAAAAAGTGAAGCATGGGTACTAAATCGGTAACTCGAAAATGTCAGGTACCAAAACAGCAAAGTGACTATAGATCAGGTACTAAAAAATCAATAACCCTAGTTTTTATGCTAAAAGTATTAAGAGGATTGGTTTTTATGGGAGATTCCGTAAACATGGTGGGGGTTGTTGAATGTACGGTATGTTTGAGGATGAAACTGGTTGTTAGTCTATATATTTTACTGAAAATATAGTTATCTGCAATGTTGGTATATTGATACATTTTCAGAAAAAGTATGTTCATTTGTGTGTTTGCAACCTGTATTTTGAAATGTATTATGCACACAGCATGTTGCAGTATTCAGATCTTATATGAAAGTATCAGTGCATTGGAAAAGTATTATAAATAAATGAAAAAATATTATTATTTCTGCATAAGTATTACTAAAATGAATTTATAATTTGGCGGGAATAGTCTGTTTTCACTTGAACCAAGAGTTAATTTGTGTAAAATACACATAAGACTTATTCAGTAACATTTTTCCCGTTGTTTTCCCATCGATTTTGGTAGGCATCATTTATTGACATACGTAATAAATATGTTGGCACACACAACAGATTGCATGAAGACAAGTTAAAAGTGTCAGTGCATAGTAAAAGTATTATAAATAATTGTAAAAGTATTACTATTTGAACTATAAAGTATTACTTAAAATGAATGTAAAGTCTGGGACATAATAGTGTATTTTCCACTAAAATAATCGAGCATTTGGAGTCTTGGAACCAAACTCATTGGCTTGAATAGAGTTAGACATATCAGTAGTTTTCTTCTTTCCCTTTTCGAAATTGCCCTTTATCCTTTTTCTTATTCCCTTTGTAATAGACCGAGTATGATCTTGTAATATATTAGACGAACTTGAAACAACAGATGATTCATTCTGCTCAATGAAATCCAGTGAATTATTTAATGTGGTAATAGCAGAATAATCCCTGTTATATCCTTCCTCAATGATTCTCCTTGCTTCTTCATTTCCTTGACATTTCAACACAAGATCATAATATTTTCATGCCATTTCATGACGCCAAGGAATACAATTATTAGGTTTGTCAGGCTTCTCAATTCTATTAGTTAACTTGTCCCATACTTCAGACTTCGCAATTCTTGTCCATCTTTTTAGGATATACATTTCTGGTATCTTGACTTAAGAATAAAGATGAAGTACCCTTAAGGAAAGGCAGCACAAAATACCACATTCTTCAAATTTCTTGCAAGAACAGGTGATCATTTTTCTTAAAGGATCATACATCACGTGGTCTATGTCTCCATCACCAATATGAGCAGAAATGTCATAAGTATTCAGTATCTCGCCTTGATGAACTAGACTACAAGTAGTAGAATTGATGCAATAAACTCAGTCTCAAAGTCTTTGAAAAACATCAATGTATATACCTCAAAAGCATGCTTTAACATTCCAGTCAATTGTAGTGTAGTCGCTGGAATTGATCTTGAGGATTGGAATTCATCATATTTTTCTTTCATTCTCCAATTCTTCACTAGCTCCTTGAAGATCCCATAAAATTTGGTCAAGCTTGTTGTTTTTTTTGGCATTGTATCCCATTGCATTGTTAGTACTTTCACTTCGTTGTGAAGACAATATTCCAGCTGAAAAGAAGTCCTTGCTTAGGGATATGAACCATCTGTCTCTTAGATCATACAAACGTTGAAACCAAGTTTGATCTTCTAAACCATACTTAGAAATCATAGTACTCCAACGGTCTTCAAACTTATTTTCATTTGCACAACCTGACAAGCATTTCCTAAAAGTATCTTTAAAGGAAGTGTTGCTCTTCAATCATCCCAAATCGCTCACAAAGACATTTTGATAAAGATTGGCATAGTCTGTACTTTGTTCCAGGAAAAACCTACATAATTTGTTCAGGAAATGTATCAATATTATCAGTAAAAGTATCATTTTTCTTAGATAAAGTATTATTAATTTGAATACAAGAAAAATAAGAAATTCCCTGCAATGACAACTTACGAAAAAAATATCAAATTTTGTACAAAAAGTATCATTTTATACTCATAAAGTATTATTAATTTTAACACAGTAGATATCCTAGTGAATATGACAATTTTTCAAAATGTATACCTTTTTTATCGTATTAGCAATTGCCTGATCTTGATTGGTAAATAATGTGATTGGACATTTGCCTCCCATTGCTTTCTTAAATACTTCAAAAGCCACACAAATGACTCGGTATTCTCATTAGATAAGAATGCACATCCGAACATTATATTTTTCCAATGATGGTTGACGCAAACTATTGGATCACAAATAAAGTTATATTTATTTGTTCGATATGTTATATCAAAGATCACAACATCTCCAAATAGTTCATAATCCTCCTTCATCATAGAGTCTCTCCAGAATACATTAAATAATTTGGCCATATCATCCAACTTGACTCTAAGATAAAAGTCATCTTCCTCAGTTTGTTCTTTGTACAATATTTCTACCAATGTTTGTGCATGCCACCTTCCATTGCTTTCAATTTCAGATGGTTTACAAAATTCAAATGGTCTTCGATGGTATGGCCAACACTTTGGTCTCCACCCGCTTCATGTGCCATATACCGATAAAAGTCAGTTGGTCTCATGCCGGAAGATACCATACCTTTTATAGCTTTACCCTTCTCATTTGTAATCTTTCTTTCTAAACGATGAAGGTGGTTTCGTTTTTCCAGTTATTGTCCTCTTTGTTCATTCACATGAGCATACGAAGTACTTTTCTATCACTACTCCATTGTCCCTACATCTAGCGGTCGATTAAGTACACTAAATCCAAGTGCACGATCATGGTCACATACAACTTATACATATCTTCAATTGTTCTCTTTTTTACCCCAATAAGAGAACCAGTTATATCTGCAATGATTCAGCCAGAAAAATGACAAATTATAAAATATAATACTTTTACGGTAAAACACAATACTTTTGCAGTAAAATGTAATACTTTCATTTGTTGTCAGTGTATGTTGTTCAGTAACGGTCGTTGCATCGACTTGTTCACCTAGCACAAGTTCATTGTTGTACATCTAAACCAATAAGTATCATAAAAATGTAATAAAGTAGTAACTTTATTCGGATAAGTTATTTATATTACCTTCACATTGTTCTGCAATGATATTCAACCAGAAAATTGACATATTATAAAATGCAATACTTTTGCAGTAAAATGTAATACCTTCATCAGTTAACAGTGTATATTGTTCATTATTGTACAAAGTAAACCAATAAGTATCATAAAAACGTAATAAAGTAGTAACTTTATTCAGATAAGTTATTTATATTTACCTTCACATTGTTCTGCAATAATTCAACTATAAAAATAACATATTATAAAATGTAATGCCTTTACGGTAAAACATAATACTTTTGTAGTAAAATGTAATACATTCATCTATTGTCAGTGTATGTTGTTAAGTAACGGCCATTGCATTGACTTGTTCACCTAGCACAAGTTAATTGTTGTACATGTAAACCAATACGTATCATAAAAACATAATAAAGTAGTAACTTTATTCAGATAAGTTATTTATATTTACCTTCATATTGTCCTACAATAATTCAACCAGAAAAATGACATATTATAAAATGTAATACTTTTACGGTAAAACATAATACTTGTGCAGTAAAATGTAATGCCTTCATCCGTTGCCAGTGTATGTTGTTCAGTGATGATCATTGCATCGACTTGTTCACCTAGCACAAGTTCATTGTTGTACATCTAAACCAATAAGTATCATGAAAACATAATAAAGTAGTAATTTTATTCGATAAGTTATATATATTACCTTCAATGATTTCTATATCATCTTCGTCACTTGAAAGAACAACCAATGCATCCAAATTTTCACATTCCTTCATTGATGCATTGTTTTGAAATTGATTCTCCATTTTCATATGAACAATGGGAAGTAGTATTCTGTGGATTATAAGTAATGATTTTTCAAATATTCGATCAAAATAGGAGTTGCAATAATTATAATACCCCTTTCTTCACATAGTCAAATCATCAAACACATTATGGGTATAATTTTAATAATTGTAATAGAAAATTTGCAAGGTATATCAATGGAGAATTTGATTTGCAAGGTATATCAATGGAGAAAATAACTGATAGAGATCGATAATTTTGAATTAATATGTGTTTGCACCTGTGAATAGAAGAGTGTCAGGTTACGTTTTTTGCATGTTGATACTTCTCCCGCTGTGCGTGTTCGTTCTTCAGCCTTTTTTCTATTTTTTTTTAATTAGTAAATGGCAGGATATGGGCGTTGGGTTGATGGATCCGGGTCCTGCGCTCTGTCTCACGGATATAGATTCGTGAGATGGTTTCTCAAGAGACCCACTCAAAATGAAAACTAGCCATCTTTTGAAAATAAATATTTTTTTAGCCATTTTGGCATAACAAATGACATTCATACTCTTCTATCATATTTGTTTGATATTTGGTCTATTTCTGTCTCTTTCACTTATCTCTCGCTTTATCCTCTTACTCTCTATTTCAAAATTTTTTAAAAATTTGAATCTGTATTTTCCATTTTTGTATATGCAATACGGGTATTGAATTATAGATCTCAGAAAAGAGATTAGTTTGATATATTATACATGCAAAACAGATTTGAAACGAAAAAGTTATGTGAATTCAATGTTTTTTGGAGAAAAACAAAATAACTGGTTATAATATGTGAGAGTAGTCTGAGTAGGTAACTCGATATCCAATTATGTAACTTGATATCGACAATGCCTACAATAAAAGCTGAAAACTGGATATCCAATTTTCATAACTCGATATCGAGTTATGCGATGAAAATTATTGACATCTTCCTCATTCACCCCAACCACCATTAACGATGCAATAAGGTTTTCAATCAAAACCTAAATTGTCTAAACCATAAAAATTCTTCAAACCTAACAACAAATCTTAACCTAAACAACTATAAACTAACTAAATCAACAAAAAAACATTAAATTAACGAAATAAGATTTTTTGCCCATGTTTTGAATGTCGAGTTATGAAGTTGGTGAATGTGCGTGTGTGACTCAAAAAGGGGTTTAGTGGGTTAAAGGGTATTTGGGAATTTCACATGTCAAAATGGCTAAAAAAACATGTATTTGGAAAAATGGCTAAAAACATTTTGCTTTGATGAGAATGGAAAAAAAACGACCCACTCTTGTGCCAAAGATGTGTAATTTAGGGGTGTAATATGTCAATTACCCGACAATGTTACATGAGTAGGTCTCTTGTAGGACCATCTTACGGATCCTATTCCATAAGATGGATCCTACAGCCCACCAACCCACCCACCCCCCGTCCACATGTTATTTAAAAAAACACCTTGATCGCTAGATTGGATTCGAACCGCGTCATACAGTAGCAAGATGGTATTCTACCACTACACCACTAGTGTTTGTTGTGCGTTCCAAAGATAACCATGTATATAACGCCATTCATAAATATGCAGTAAATTAAAAAAAACGCCTCTAAATGCGGAGGCTAAGAATCGAACCCAGGTCTATTAAAAACATGATATTTTATCTCAATAAATGGATACTTATAAAAGCGTTACTATAACTACATCATGTTTATTTTTTATTTTTCCTCTTTTTTTGTTCATAGTTTGTAACTGTATTAAGAAATCTGATACTTTATCTCAAAAAACGGATACTCTTACTTATAAAAGTGTTACTTTACCTATATCATATTTTATTTATTTTTTATTTTTCCTTCTTTCCTTCATTCCTAATTTGTGACTATATTAAAAAAACATGATACTTTATCTCAAAAAATAGATACTTTAACGTATAAAAGTGTTACTTTAACTCTATTATATATATATTGTAATATATTCATAATTTGTGACTATATTAAAAAATATGTTACTTTATCTCAATAAACAAATACTTTTATTTATAAAAGTATTACTTTAATTCTATCATATTTATTCTTCATCTTTCGTTGTATTGAATTCATAATATGTGACTATATTAAAAAAAGTAATACTTTATTTCAAAAAACAGATATTTTTACTCTTATGATATTTTGTCTCAAAAAATATATACTTTTACTCATAAAGGTATTATTTTAACTCTGATATATTTATTTTTCCTTTAATGTAATGTAATCATAATTTGTGGCTATATTAAAAAATATGATACTTTATCTAAAATAAATGATATTTTTTCTCATAAAATTCTTTTTAAGCAGGGAAGAAAAATAGAAAAATAGAAAAAAAAAAAAAGAAGCGGCGGTGGCTTTGACACGCACGGACACAGGGTCAACGAGAATCCGCGGGTCAGTAGGATCTATCTTACGAGTGGCAAGTAATCAGTTGCTTGTTTATAGGGATTTGTTTTGTTCTCATTCACTATAAATTTAACATTTGTACTAGTTTCATTTGTATCATAAATTCAATAAACAATATTATTTTGTGAGTTAATTTTTCAAAAAATTTCTTCCTCCCACTTCCGCTTACAAAATATATCTAATCAAACATCATAAATAATAGGTAGACTTAAAGTACAAAATGAACATTCAAAACTACCAAAAAAAAAAATATCATGAGAAAACTGTTTCCCAATCTTTTAAGGCAAAAATAAGTGCTACAATAGTAATACTTCTCTTTACACTGCAGAAGCAGCTATTAGAAAAGCAAAAATGAACTAGTTTCCAAGATATACGAGCACACCCCAGAAAAAGATAAGGCACTAGAAACCAAGAACCCTTTTGCATGATAACCTAAATATGGATTGGACTGTGGGAGTGACCATATTTTGGGGAATGAAAGTTTGATGAAAAGCTTAAACTTATAGAAAAAAGGTATAAAGTTCTCGTGAAGCACAAAGAATATATATAATTTATGTACACACACACAAATACAATAAAGCTAAAGGCCCATCATCGTGTGGTGTGTCCCATGTTTGCAGGGCGTGTACTCAAAACCCTCCTTTTTTCTTCGTCTAAATTTGCCAAACCCCACAGGGCCCTCAAAATCTGAATTTTCTTCTCTATATACAATAGTTCCATACAAAAAGAGAGGCCCTTAATTTTGTATCTCACTTGACCCAAAAAAAAAAAAGAAAAACATCTTCTCTTTGACATATTGTCAAACACCTACCATGCGAATTCACCATCATCAGAGCATGCTTCAAAAAATGGTCTTCTTGTTTATGTTAGCTTTGTTAGTTTCAGCTGGAGAGAACAATGAAACAATGGTGGGCGGCAGTAGGAAAATCTCAGCATCAAGATTTCAGGAAAAGCAGCTAGGAAAAGTTGATCAGCAGAGGCAGCTTGAAGAACGGCAAAGGGTAAAACACGCTTTCGATGCATTTTTCTCAACCTTTTTTGGCTTCTTCGCTGCAAGCAAGAGAAGAATTAAGAGAGGCGAAAGAGCTTAATTGATTTGGAAAGTTAAAACTTTTCTGCTATGTCTGTATATGATCGATGATTATATTATCCTTGTGAATTATATATTTATTCTTCATAAAAATGTGATGTATGAATTTAGAGAAATGTGAAATATCATGGGTTCATACTTCATCCTTCACCCTCTCTTTTTCGTTTTACTTATTTACTTTTTTTTCAAGGACATCATTTACTATTGTTGACGTGCGTTTTGGTCAACAAGTAGAAATACGTAAAAGGTTAACACGTGGAAATGAAAACGTGCGTAACGTATCTTTATTTACGGCTAATTATGCCTTTCTTTGTATTTTTGCGGCTTGGAATATAATATCGGTCTTTTTTATAATTTGTTACTATCTACCTTCTTTTCTTTTTCCTTTTCAGGACTTTTTTTATACCCCTTTTGAGTAAGTGGGTTTACATAATAGTCATCTTTGCACTAACTATTCATTAATTAATAAAATAGCAAAAAGGCGACACATGTCCCTCTATAGTTGTGCATGTCAGTCAAATTTGCCACTTTGTCGACTTCTCTTCATAATTCTCTCGACATGTGGCGGTTTAAATACCGATAAAGTACTAAGCATGGGCGTGTGATTATTTTTACGAGGTTGTCGCGCGTGTGCTTCATATTGAAATACGGGCTCGGGGCTCGGCGGCGTGTTGTGGTTGGGCTCGTGAGCGATTGGGCTCGTGGCCGGCGAGCCTAATTCGTGGCGATAATGTCGTAAATGCGTTATTGTTGCGTCACTCGCAGTCGCCTACTCGGAAATGTGTTATCGATGGCGTGGATTAATTTCTTCCGGCTCGGCTCGGTGTCATCAAAGGCCCCCAGTTTGACTTGAGAGAAAATTCTTTGGCGTCGGAGTTAAACTTTAATGCTAATGATGAACAATTAATGGGAAAACGGATTTTTCAAAGGTTTTGTTCTTTCCTGGTACCTGTCGCGTAGCAATTAATGCTTGAAACGGCGCATTAATTGGGTTGCCATAATGACAGACACGTGGCATCTCGTGGTTGGACCAATCTTGCGCAGGAACCGAAAAGTTACGTCAGTTCTGTCAGCGGGCGTGGGGACACGATGTTTTCTGTCATGTTTGGCGGCTTTTGAGCTTTTAAAAGGAGCGTCTTTCGAATAAACGCGTCCGTTTATCGAGGAAACTTATCTATAAATACCTTTGTCTTCCTTCATTATTCACTTTCGCATCCTTTAACCCTTGAGCTAAAGTAATTAAACCGAGCAGAAATTTGAATTTGGCTTGGCTTCCCAAGTTCGAGAGACTTGAACTTAGGTATTTTTTCGAAATACTCTTCCTTTACCTATAAATGTCTTTTTTTGAAGATAGTAGAGTCGTAGCTATAGTGTAGAAGTTGAAATTGAAGATCCTCCATCCGAACCCTCTGTTTATTTTTCACCAAAGCACGGCGATCTCCGTCCCACGGTCGAGTATTATCCGGATATCCTCTCCAGATTCTTCAAGAGGTGGAACGTCCTTGGAGCGGACGCACACTATCTTTGACCGACGCTTGGTGACCGTTTATAGAGAAGGAACGGTGTATCAACTCCTGGGGTACAAGAGAATTCCGGTGAAGAATCGCCAAGTGTTGATTCAAAAGCGTGCCGACGAGGAAGAAGAAGATATGGATCCATCGAGCGGAGCGTGACAACGTAGAGCGAGTAGATGGCTGTCCCGGGGATTCGAGGTAGGAAAGGCCACTAGGGCCCATAGGCCACCGTAATGGCGACGGTCGACAAGGAGGAGGACCCGTCTTCGTGTCGAGCCTCGTTGGACGCCGAGTGACATAAACGATATCCCGAGCATGTTGATGATTCGGGAGGTGGATGAGCTCCGGCGGATGTCCGTATCCGAGCGGTATCTACTTTTGGGTACCGGGACACGGAAGTTCCCAAGTACCCACAGAGGTTGCACGGCTGTATTTGCTCCTAGCCTTTTATACGGTTTAAGATTTCCTTTGCCGGCCTTCCTCACGCGGTGGTTTTGCAAGTGGGGTATGCATCCGGCCAGTGCACCCTATTTCTTGGGAAGGATCATCGGTCTCCTGGTGATGTTTCACTGGAAAATATCCTCGCCCCAAATTTAAGGAGATGAACGAGCTCTTTGTATGGCGGCGACTCCATCGTCTCGGGGTCAACCATCAGGATGGTATTACGCATGACCCGACCGGTAGGGTATCCGGACGGTTTGGTGGAGGGTCTCCTTCTTCTCTCGAAGGAGTGGAAGGATAAATGGTTACAGGTGGTGAGTGGCAAGTGGCTCGTGTGGGGGATGGAGAAAATGAGACCGTTCTTCATCCCCATCAAATTTTGTTTTTGGTTCTGATAAGTCTTATCTTTTCCCTTTCTCTGCTTTTTTGTTTATTGTTTCCTTTTCATAATTGTCCTTTCTTTCCACCTTTCTGAGAACTTAGGGCATCAAAGGGGCCTCTGTCGCCCACTTTATTCGAAGGTGGAGAACATCCGGCCGGGGATCATAGACGGGCGGATTGAGAGGTTGGCTGCGAGGCCAACAGCGCGCAAGTTTGAGGCTGCTCGCCGCCCGACCCGGCCGAGGGGCGGCTCGGGATGGGGCGGCGAGCGGGAGGTGGAGGTCGAGAGAGTGCCTCCACGAGAATCCTCTCGTTAATGAAGAAATACGGCCCCATTCTCCGGGATCGGGTGTGAGAATCGAGCAAGCTGCGCCGCCTCCGCGACGACTAGTCCGTGGGCGAGATCATCTGCGCCCGTAGGGCGAGACAGAACCACAGAGCCGGGAGGCGAGTGCGGCTGCCGTTCGAGTAGAACATTGTATTTCTTCCCTTTCCTTTTGAGTTGTCTTTTTGCTTTCTTTTGATCTTTCTTCTAATTGATGGTTGCTTTATGCGGGCGTGGCCTGGATTTGCGTGCACGCCCAGCGTGTGTGAGGAATACTGAAAGACGGCGAACTCGGGCGGCCGCCGATCAACTGCGGATGTGGAGCGGCTCGAGAGAAGATATCCGGGCGGTGAACGTCCTGGCGATGGAGTGCGAGGAAGTGATCGGCCGCCTCCTCAAAGGAGAAGAGGGGAATTGTGATGGAGGAGCCTTATCGGAGGAAAGGGTTGGTCGGCGGCGCCGAACATCTGAGCGACCCCGGAAAATGAAGGTCGCGAACTTTCTCGGATGACCTCGGCGAGGGAAGGTCATTTCATTCCTCCAAACCAAGCAAGAGATGAATATTGCGAGGGAATGGTTGGACTACGCCCTCGGTGGTTTGTGGAATTCGTTCGATGTGCCACGCCGACAGAGGAGCAATCAAGGGTCTTACTAGGAGGCGAGGTCGGGCCGCAATGGTATCCCGGCCGTGCCTGGACAAAAGGCATCGAGCAAGTTCGCCTCGAGGCGGCCGAAGAACAAATTCAATATCTTTATGGCCATGTCCGGGGCGGATGATTGGGCTCTTATGGCATGCGGTTGGGGAACCCGCGAGTTGGAGAAAAAATATGCCGACTGGAAAGGCGGCACGGGGATCTGCGGGAGGCTATGCTGCCCTCAAGGGGTGCAAGAATCTTTTAAGACTCGGCGGATGAGGCTATAGCTCGGGCCAACTCCGAGAGAGAGCTAGCTGCGAGGGCCGAGGCGAGCGAGATCGGGCCCCAAGGGTGAAGAAGAGCTCGGGGTTAAGGTCGCCGAGCCGAACGTCTTGCACATTGCCGGTGAGGAAATGGAGAGGCGCTATCCGATGTACGCGGGGAGGTGAAGAAGAAGCCGCCCGCCGACAAACCGAGGAAGTTCGTAGAGAGGCCATTAAAGCTTACAAAGACTCAGGAGTATGCATTCATGTTAACACGTGTGGCCATGCGACTAGTCTCCAAGAAATTCTTGATTTACTTAAAGGCGGGCGTCTTGTTGCTCGGCTTGAGGAAGATTTGGCTCTTACGGAGGTGATCTCAATACCCTTCGGCCGAACTGCGGAGGCTTCTAATGCGCGGGGCTCTCCTCCGGATGTGGAAGAAGTCGCCTCTAGCGGTGCCGTCGATATTCCGCCCCCGCTCGTCTTGATACTTTTATATGTAGCCCTAGATAGGTAATTTGGCTTCGTGCCTCCCTATGTAATTATTTTTGAAGTAAAAATGAATTGTTATTTTCCTTTCTGTGTATGTATTTCAAGCTTTTTGTGGATGCTCGCTCTTTCCTTTTTGTAAGAGTGTTGCTGTCTTCTTTTTTCCTCTTATTTTCCCAAGACGGGCTCGATTTTGGACTTCCGAGTGAGGGTGCTTGCCTTAATCGATTCTTGCACTCGGGGATATAAAACTGTCCATTTTGTATTTGAAATTTCGTGTATAAATTGAGTCTCGATTTGCGCAGTGCGTGGCGAGTGCAGTATTGTGCTCGGTGCGTAGTCGAGTCTTGGTATTGTGCTCGGTGCGTAACCAAGTCTTTATATTGTGCTCGGTGCGTAACCAAGTCTTTATATTGTACTCGGTGCTTAACCAAGTCTTGATTTTGGTGCTCGGTGCGTAGCGAGTCTTGATTTTGGTGCTCGGTGCGTAGCGAGTCTTAGTATTAATGTCGGCTCGGTCGTAGCGAGTCTTGGTATTGTGCTCGGTGCGTAACAAGTCTTTATTGTGCTCGGTGCGTAACCAAGTCTTTGTATTGTGCTCGGTGCGTAACCAAGTCTTTATTGTGCTCGGTGCGTAGCGAGTCTTTATCTTTATTAGCAGTGCGTAACCAAGTCTTTATTGTGCAGTGCGTAACCAAGTCTTTATTGTGCTCGGTGCGTAGCGAGTGTCTTGGTATTGTGCTCGGTGCGTAGCGAGTCTTGATTTGTGGTGAGTAAAAACTTCGTTTTCCTTTAAAGAGCTCACGAAATACCGGATGAAGGGATAATTCTTTGGAATCTATCTGGATCGTAGAATGAGATCTTTATTGATAATACCGCCAGGTATGCTACATTCCATGGATGCGTAAATTTTTCTCCACTCAAATATTCTAAGCGGTATGCCCCACCGGATAAGGCGTGGGCGATCCGAAATGGGCCCTCCCGGTTGGCTTCAATGGGCTCGGTTGAATGCCCGTTATCTTTTTCAATACAAGATCGCCGACCGAAATCTTCTTTCTTTTACTTTCGAATTGTAGTACCTTTCGCTCCTTTGTTTATACACTTTGCATTTTCATCTAAGATCTTTGCACTTTTTTTCTTCGAGCAGGTCTAGTTCGGCTCGGAGCGCGGCCTCATTACGATGTCTTCTTCAAAATTT
Organism: Rehmannia glutinosa; assembly: GCA_016081115.2. NCBI lineage: Eukaryota > Viridiplantae > Streptophyta > Magnoliopsida > Lamiales > Orobanchaceae > Rehmannia > Rehmannia glutinosa. The sequence goes on from CM071926.1 coordinate 80,723,522, forward strand.
GCAGTTCGAAGGTAGGGGCTCCAATCTCGACAGAATCACCGCCTCGGCTCCATAAGCTAAAAAAAAAAGGTGTTTCTCCGATGGGTACATTCGATGTGTCGCTCGTATGACCATAGTACGCGAGGTAGTTCCTCCGCCAATTGCCTTTAGACTCCTCCAATCTCGCCTTGGGGTATACTTGAGTATTTTATTAACGGCCTCAACTTGTCCGTTCGATGGGGGTGGTATGGAGTTGAGAAATGGTTTTTATGTGGAAACCTTCACGAAATTTCGGAATCTTGATTTGTCGAACTGTTTCCCATTATCCGTAATAATTGAATGTGGTATCCCAAATCTGAGATGATAGATTTCCATACAAAGCTCACAACCTTTTCTTCATCTATTTTTTTGCGGAGGCTCGCGCCTGCCCATTTTGTGAAATAATCCACCGCCACAATGGCATACTTGACGCCCCTTTGCCCAATGGGTAGTGGTCCGATGAGGTCCATTCCCATTTGGCAAGCGGCCATGGGCTAAATACGAGTAAGGTATTCGAGGATGATATCGACTGTGGTGCAAACCTCGGCATCTCTCACATCTTTTGGACGAGGTCGGTTCGTCCTTTCTCGGGGATGGCGAGTAGTATCCTTGCCGTATTAATTTATAGGCCAACGTTTGGCCCCAGCGTGGTTGCCGCATATTCCCTCATGAACCTCTCGAAGTGCATAATGCATCTGTCTCGGAAAGGCGTAGGAGTGGGATGGAGTATCCTCGTTTGTATAGGATGCCGTCTACTAGTGTAAACCGAGCCGCTTGAGTTCGTAGTGTTCGGCCTCGACTTTGTTTTGAGGTTGAACTCCTTTCTCTAAGTATTGGATGATTGGGGTCATCCAGTCATTCGGCGGTTTCGGTTGTATATATTTTCTTTGCACCGAGTGACGGGGCGACATGTGAATATGATTTGTGACATCCGTGATGGCATCCGTCCCTGGACTAGAGCCGAGCCGAGCTAGGGCATCCGCTTGCATGTTCTCGGCTCGGGGCACATGTAAGACTTTTGTCTTAAAGTGTGACAACCTTTTCTTGACCAAATCCAAATATTGTGCAATTTTTGCTCTTTTGCTTTCGTATTCGCCGTTGATTTGATGAGCGACTAACCCGAGAGTCACTTTGTGCACCAATAGTTGTTTTAGGCCCATAGAGGCTGCCATATCTAAACTGCTATGAGCGCCTCATATTCGGCCGTTGTTCGTTGCGGGAGGCGAAATCGTGCGGCCGAGCAAAGTAGCATTTTTCATTTGGATCGATTATCACGATTCCGCCCCCTGCTTTCGGCCTGCGGTGGAAGAGCGTCACCGAAAAATTTCCATTTTTGGTTTTCCTTGACTTTTAATTTTTGGAAGACGTGAATTCGGCCACAAAATCGGCTAAAGCCTGTCCTTTTATTGCAAAGATCGTGGCTCGTATATAATGTCAAATTGGCTAAGTTCGACCCACTTAATCATCCGACCAGAAGTATCGGGTTGGTGTAACACTTGTTTCAACGGATAGTTCGTCAATACTATAATCTTGTGTTCTAAGAAATATGGACGGAGTTTCCGCGCCGCGGTAATTAATGAATAAGCCAGCTTTTCCATTGGTGGGTACCGGAGCTCGGCATCATGTAACGCTTGCGGTGTAATACCTTTGGATGTTGAATAGAGCCATCTAGCCTTTGATTAACACCGGTGATGGCGTATTCGGATACCGCCAAGTACAAATACAAGTCCTCCCCTTGGGTCGGTTTTTGTAATATAGGGATTGAAGATAGGTGTTGTTTGAGGGATTCAAAGGCCATCTGTGCCTGCTCGGTCCACTCGAAATTTTTGTTTTTCTTTATGATTTCAAAGAAAGGTTTGCACTTGTCTGTGGACCGAGAAACAAATCGGTTAGGCGGCCAATCGGCTGTTAGGCTTTGTACCTTTTTACGAGTTTGGGGATTCTAGGTCGGTGATGGCCTTGATTTTGTCTGGGTTAGCTTCAATCCCCCTTTGGCTGACCATATACCCCAAAAATTTACCCGAGCCGACCCCAAATGTGCATTTTTTCGGGTTTAACATCATCTTGTACTCTCTCAAAACAGCAAACATTTTATTAAGATCGTTTAGATGATCGGACATGTCTGATGATTTTACTAGCATGTCATCTACATAGACTTCCATAGTGTGACCTATCATTTTCTCAAACATCTTATTCACTAACCTTTGATAGGTCGCACAAAGATTCTTCAATCCGAAAGGCATCATCTTGTTGTGTTGAATCCCCAGAAGCGAGAGAGAAAAATGAGGTATTTTCTTCATCTTCCAGGTGCATCCGTATTTGGTTGTAACCCGAGTATGCATCCATAAAGCTCATCTTTCGTGTCTGCCGTGGCATCTACCATGTAATCGATATTTGGCAATGGATAAGCATCCTTAGGGCATGCTTTGTTGAGGTCGGTAAAATCCACGCATAGCGCCATCGGCGAGTGCTTTTCTTTACCAAAACAGATTGGCGACCCATCGAGGATAGAGGGCTTCCCGGATGGCGATTGTCTAGTAGTTTGTTAACCTCGATTTATTTTGCCGCCTATCGGGCGAGTTTGCGCCTTTTCGGATGATAGGCGGAGCGTTAGATCAATGTTAAGGCGGTGGCACGCATACTTGGGATCAATTCGGGCATGTCTGCATGAGTCCATGCGAAGCGTCAAGATTATTTCCCAAAACTCGACCAACTCGCTTCGATATGGTTACGGAAGATCATGACCAATACGTAGTTGGCGCCCCGCAGCTTAGGCATTGATTGTATCAACTTGTTCTACCGGTTCCGCTCGTTTTCTTTTCTTGCTTTGCCCCTCCTTGATTTGCGGGGGCAATTCGTCTTCTGCGGCCGGCTCGGTTTCGATTGCGGCTCGCCTTTTTCCATCATTGGTTCCTTCCCAGGCCGGCGACTTGGATTATCCTCCGAGCGATCACCCCTTTCTCGCTCGGATTCCTCTTCGGGCAAGGATTATCTCGTGTGATTCCTTTGGTTTGCCTTGTTACGCCACGTTAATCTCCACCGGTCGGAGTTTAAGAGAGCACTCGTGACTCCTTTGATTCCCTTTATGTATAGCTTCGCCATCGAGGCGTTGGAAATTTTATACAAAAATGATATATTGAAAGCCGCTTTTATATGATAAAGCAATGGCCTTCCAATGATAGCATTGTACTCGAATCGGCATTGATTATTTTGAATGTTGTCATGACAGTCCGTTTATGCAAACCTTGTCCCATTTGGATGGGCAAATCAACTTCTCCTAGTGGGACTATCCTTCCTCCTCCAAACCCCAAAATCTATCGTTACATGGACGGATATAACTATCATCCACGTTTAATCTTGAAATGCTCGGACATAAATGAGTGATGAATAGCTTCCGAGTCAATTAAAATTCTGTGAAGGAATACCCAGAATCGGTGCCGTGATGACCGAGAGGGTCGAGAATGAGGATGGACCACCTGGTCGGCATCCGCATCCGAGAACACAAAGTGGCGGTGGGTTGGCCTTCCTTGATTTCGGCCACCGAACTTGTCTTCGGCATTGGTTGCCTGTCTAACATCGGCTTTTCTTTTCTGTTGGAGCGTCTATCCTCCATTGTGTTGGTATTGATCCGACTAACACTTGACATCATGAGGATTTCTCTCCCCTGGTTTATTTGGGGCGGCGCAGGAGAGCTGGGTTGATTACGCGCTCCGGGTTGACGCTTGAGCGATCGGTGGGGGTGGTAGCTCATGAACGTATCTTTTAAGGCCGCCCTGTCGAACAACCCGCATAATTTCCCTAATTAGATCTCGGCACTCGTCGAGATCGTGACCTATCGATTTGTGATAGGCGCAGGTGACGCGAATCTAATTTTGATGGCTCAATTTTTAGAGGCCGGCGGAGGCAACAAATTCAGACCCTGTACTTCACTCCATATGGGCGACGGAGTGTGGGTCAAAGTACTCCTTAGCGCGGCGACTTCGGCTCTCGCCTCTTGGCGAGCTCTAAGTCCGGTGGTCGGGTTTTCGAGAATGGCGGAAACCCGACCCGGCCCACCATCGGTTCTTTCCTTCCGTTTTTCTTACGTTCCTTGTCGGTGCTCGGGCGGTTACTTGCCATGGCTTCTTCCGCACAAATATGGCGTTCGCGCGGATTAGAAATTCTTGATACGAGGTCCCCCGATTCGTGGATGGAGTAATTAAACCATGTTTCGGGGAGCGATCCGGCCATGGCTGCGATTAAAATGGCGTCATCGACACGGTTCCATCTCTCGAACTTGTTTGTTAAACCGAGAAATATAACTCTTTGGGGCTCGTCTTTCCCTTGTTTGATGTTTACGAGGAGTCTTTAGGCGCGGCTCGGACTTTGGACGTTAAGAAATGTGTCGTAAAGGCGGAGGCTAGATCCCCCATGCTTGAATGGATCCTGCGCAGGTCCTAAACCAACAGTGGGCTCGGTCGCCCAAAGTCGGGGAAGGCCCTGAGAGGATGGCATCGCTTGACTGTATAGTTCCATCCATGCTAAGTACTTGTGAACATGAGTGGTCGGGTCGGTTTCCCATTATAGAGGCCGACTGGGGGATTTTCAACTTTGGCGGTAACAGGATCGCCAGGATTCCAAGAGAAAATGGCGGCCGGGCAGTGGGCTGGCTCCATACTTGGGGCGGTCTTCGAGGCTGTTCGCCATCAGGACCGCCCTTCAATTCGTTCGGAGGGCGGCGTGGCGGTGTATTTCTACATCCGTTCTGCCATAAGCTAGGACCTTGGACTTGATCGACTACGAGTTGTTCCTTTCGTCCAGGAAACTGAGCGGGAACTTATCGATCGAGCCGGGCGAAAGGGATCAACTCGATCGTCGGCGAACACGAGTGGGCACGACGATGTCGTGTTTGCTCTGGAAATGACTCGCTATACGACTTTGCTCTTCCTCATTTTCTCTTTGCCGTCTTGTCATTTTACGGACATGTTGTTCATTACCCGAATCGGCTTCTTGGGCTTCGTGGCGAGGAAGCCGGGAAGTTGAGGATTAATGTTAACATTTAGTTGTGGGTTGAGTGGGTTAGTATTTGCAAGGAATGGAGGGGTGCTTGAGAGTTCGTGGTAGCGAGAGTTTGTGATATGAGTTGGTTCATTTGTTGTACAAAAGTTGGGTTGGCAATTAGGCGAGCGAAGGGAAACAAAGTAGTGCTCCCCTGCCTTAGTTTGGGGTATATTTTGGCCATTAGTAGTCGGCCGTTTGGTTGTTCAAATGTTGCTCTTGATCACACGAGCATTTCTCGTGATGACTCATTTTATGCATTATGAAGAAGCCAAACGTTAAATTTTACCTGGTTTTTACTTAACTTGCCTGCGTGCTTGGAATTACGATTGGACCAATACGGGCCCTCCTTCTAGCGCCAATTTGTTGGCGTGCGTTTTGGTCAACAAGTAGAAATACGTAAAAGGTTTAACACGTGGAAATGAAAACGCGTCGTAACGTATCTTTATTTACGGCTAATTATGCCTTTCTTTGTATTTTTTTGTAGGAATATCGGGGTCGGTCTTTTTTATAATTTGTTACTATCTACCTTCTTTTCTTTTTCCTTTTCGGACTTTTTATACCCCTTTTGAGTAAGTGGGTTTCAATAGTCATCTTTGCACTAACTATTCATTAATTAATAAAATAGCAAAAAGGCGACACATGTCCCTCTATAGTTGTGCATGTCAGTCAAATTTGCCACTTGTCGACTTCTCTTCATAATTCTCGACATGTGGCGGTTTCGATCCGATAAAGTACTAAGCATGGGCGTGTGATTATTTTTACGAGGTTGTCGCGCGTGTGCTTCATATTGAAATCTGGGCTCGGGGCTCGGGGCTCGGCGGCCGTGTTGTGGTTGGGCTCGGTAGCGATTAGGCTCGATGGCCGGCGAGCCTAATTCGCGTGGCGTGTCGTAAATGCGTTATTGTTGGCGTCACTCGCAGTCGCCTACTCGGAAATGTGTTATCGATGACGTGGATTAATTTCTTCCGGCTCGGCTCGGGTGTCATCAACTATCACATAAGAAGACTATGAGAATTTCTTGTCAGAATTTAGAAATAAAATTAGTGATAGATTGAGAAGTAATTATATGCTATTTTTTCCATTTTAAGATTCTTGTTCACTACATATAGATATATCATATATGTAACAAAGTCTAACTATATATAGATTTTATTGACTATAATTTTTTTTATCGATTCTTGATATTTTTGATTCAATCAAAGTTTATATTCCTACACATTTTTCGAATAATTTCTGAATCACTTAACTAGATATATACTTTATAGTGTTACTTAACAAGGCCCAAACAATTGGATTGATGGATAATGATTAACTTTGTGCTTCGGTGGTAGAAGTTTATGATGGTAGATCATTTGATCCAGGTTTGTTCCAATGCGAGTGCGTGTGATCACTCCCCTACTATCCCCATTGTACTCAAGAAAAAAATGGAGAATACATCTCTCTTTGATCAATGTCACACCCCAATCTTGATAAGTGGAATAAAACATAAAATTCATCGGAGTACAACTTTGGAAAATAATAAAAACTTAAATTTGGCCAGACCATATCCAAAATGTTATACATCACAATATAAATACACAGCGGAAGTCTAACATGTAGTAATATTCCAAATAACAGACTTAAGTACCAGCTATATAATAAGTTTGAATATCCAAAGCACTTATACAAAATCAATTATCCATATAATTCCTAGAAATTATTCCACCAACTTCAACCTTGATTCGGAAATCCTTCATCGAACCCCTCATTGTCAAATCCACCTGTCTCTGAAAATTTTAAAATTTGTGGGGTGAGCTAAACGAGCTCAGTGGGTGGGAGAATGGTGATAATGATATTTTAAATAAAATTGAATTAGTTTTCCAAGGCTTGAACAAAGAAATTGAGTTTACATTTTTAAAATTTACCAATTTTTATAAGTGTACATGTAATGACATACAAGCAAGTATCGTTACAGAAAAAATAATGTTTCGTTAAACCGCAGTTTTCCAGAGATAGCTTGGCAATAATAAAGTTTAATAAAATCAAGCGATGACAAGAAATGACAGGTAGTAACAATAACGAGCAATTATTGTAAACTTTAAATGTTTTTTGGACAAGCGAGCAGAATCATTAAAGAGCAAACAAGAACGAGCAAGCAAGCAGGAACACCGAAGTGTTAACAGTCATAATTGAGCTGATCGGGCCACAATTACGCCGTTCTACCTTATGTCTCCCAAAGCAAGAGTTGACCGAAGTCACAGGCTACCTTATAACTACCCCACATGGCTCGACGTCTCTTTAGCTAGGACCTGTCTGTCCAGAGATCGCCATATTCCGAAATATACCAAACCTACGACCCACTTCACCCACAGGACACTCCGTCCTACAGTGGCGGGATTAGGACCATGGCCGGTCAAATCAAGACCGCAGGCGACCTGCTCAATCTCGTTTGACCAAACCACACCACAAGACAAACAACAAATACAAATATCCAAAAATGATATAAGAATCGACTTTTTTTTTGTGGCACACGTGTTTAAATCAAGTATAGCATTATACGTATGAACTTTTAAATGGCTCACAACCCAAGCAAGCACGTTCAAAATCGCATTTGACAATTTCACACAAGTAAAATAATTTATAATCGAAGTTGGAATTTTATCGTGTATCAATATAAACCGGTAGACTTCTAAGTTAAAACCCTCAAACTAATGTTTTAATAACTGATTCAGTCTCTTTGTTTCAAAATTTTCGTTTAGGATTTGAGCTATTAAAAATTTACCTAAAAACTTTTAAGGTTATAAAATTTACAATTTATCTCAGCAATGTTAAAAATCATCAACAAGGGTCTCAAGTCTTATAAACTGACCCATAAGATTATAATAAACTGAATTATAGTTTACGTCTCAAGATTTTTACATTTTGCATACTAGTCCTTAGTTTATCAAAACATTTCATTATTAACTCTAAACTTTAAATATATTTCAAATTGGTCTAAACTCTTTTTAAAAAATTCAGAAAAATATTAAACCAGTTACAAATATGACAAATCAGTCCCAAATAAAACAATTTTCAGTTTTGGGTCCAACTTTTTAGGAATTGCATTTAAATAGATAGTTGAAGATGAAAAGTGGTTAGTCAAGTCCTAAAATTCTAAAAATTATTTCTTAAGAAATATGACTCCAATTTAAATCATACCAATGCTAGAATAATCCTATAAATACGAATCGACTCCCTGGGTAATAAATCAAATGAATCCAATTATGGATTTGCTTATAACAAGTAAATAACTTTACAAAATGAACTCAAATATCCAAAATATTTATTAACTTTACAAGTAAATAACTTTACATTATAATACGATTCTAGGGTCTCACAATCAACGTGTAAGATCTTAAAACAGATAATTTCTATTTTTCCCAAATTTGACGAGCATCTGAAATAACTAAAATTATATTTTTGTTAAGGGGAAAGGGAAAATAAAATGTTTGGGAAGGAAATGGATGTGATTCGAACATGTGTATACCGTATATATACTTGTCCAATAACACATCATTTCACTAGAGATATACTTTATAGTTTATAGTACTGTTACTAAACAAGATCCAAATTACAATTGGTGAATACATCTCTCTTTGATCATCATATAACATTTAAAAGCAGATAATCTCTAATTATTTTTTTCCAAATTTGACGAGCATCTGAGATAACTTAAGAATTATATTTTTTTTAAGTGAAGAAATGAGATTCGTAACATGTCTACTCGCCCAATCATAGGCTATATTCGAGCATAATGCTCTTTAATTCATTTTTATTTAATTTTTTTTTTTTGTGGTTAAGGAATTACAGAAGAATATTCAAAAGTGTGGACAAATGAGAACATACAAAGGAGAATGTGTGACAAATATTCATTTGCTTGGTCCATCTTATATAGGGTGGGATGCAGCTCTCAACTGGTTCCTGCCTATTTGCTAGACGCTAGTACTTTTTGCCTTGTGTCTAGCTCTTACATTATTGTCTTTTGAGTTTGTCTTTTTGTCTTTTCTATTCTTTCTTCTCCTTTTTTCCTACTCACTTTTTCCTTCCTTACACGACTTTGGTGTCACTTTTTTATTTTCTCTATTCATGCCTAAATTTTGAAAATTTTGTATAAGTTAGAGAAACTAAAAAAGACCAATTTTTTCAACAAGTAAGGAGTCAAGGGTAGAAGTGGCTACTGTTCCGGAACCGCCGAATTCGGTTCCTCATTTAGGAATAATCGGAATCAAAACCGTTGTCTAACGGTTCCGGTTTGAAACCCGGTTCCTCCACGATTCTAGTTCCGGTTTTAATCGGAACAGTTTGTCTATCTTTTGATAATTTTTTATTTTTTTAAAATAGTTTATCAACTTCAATTAAAAAAAAGGGAAACGAAAGAAAAAGACTTGGACTTAATATTCAATTAAGTTTTGATGTATACAATTAGAGTATAGATGAATCAAAGTTCATGTAGTTCGCTTACAACATTTGGTTTAAAATGTGTCTCATTTAGTTACGAATATAAAATATCATTAATAAACATTTAACATTTCTTTTAAGCATATTTTTACCAAAAACAAATAAAAATCGTTGGTTTTAACCTTGAAAATCACCGGTTCCACCGACGGTTAAAATCACCGGTTCCATGGTTTTTGAGACCAAGGAACCGGAACCGACCTACACGATTCCAGTTCGGGTTTCGGAATTGTTGACCATAGTTCCAGTTCCGGCTTAAAACCCGATTTCTATTCCATTTGGCCACCCCTAGTCAAAGGTAACTCTCGGGTTGTTTTATTGTTTGTGGAGATTTTTTTTTTGTTTTTTTTGAAGAAATATCATTAAGCATTCATGTCCAAGTGCAACAAATTACAAAAGTTATTGTAATAATAGTTTTAATGAAACCACCATATGTATCATTATATATTATAAATAATTATTAATTAATCATCAAATAGTGTTAAGTGATCCCATACGAAGGAGGTTGTAACATTAGGTCATTTCTTATGCACAGCTCTATCATAAAACAAATGTGATACTAAAATGGTAAAATTTCTACATCGAATTTAAAATTCATCCGCATCCCATTTCCTTCAAGTTTTACACCAAAAAGATATTTATAGAATATTCCTTATTATTCTATTTAAATAACTATTTTATTTCATTAAATATATATAAAGACATATCAATTTTTTTTTTTGTTTTTGAGTTACGCACACACACTTCACTAGGGATTGAACCCCGACCTCCCACACATTGGAGGGAGTGATACCACTAGGCCAAATGGCCAATGGTTAAAGACATATCAATTTGTATTTTATGTTTAACTAACGAATTAACATATTTTATTCAATAATATAATTAATACTAAAATGAAAAATTAATTAAAAATAACCTAATTTTATTAAAAATGTAAATGCAGTTTAGGTGTGGAAATTTCATATCGCTTTTGAGTCTACAGTTTTCATAAATCGATAATTTGCTAAACAAGTTTCATGTCTGTCAAAATTAAATTGTCATTGTGGGATCAATATTGTGCTCAAGTGTAGAATCTTGTACTGTAAAAGTGATTGACCGAATATCAATCTCATCCGAGTGCGTGTGTTCCTTCCCCTACTATATCCTCATTGTACTTAAAAAATAAAAAATAAATTGTCACCCCGGAAATGCATTAAGAGCAATAAATGTAAGACAGACCAAAATCTTCAAGTACAAAGACAATTGTTCCACTTAACCCTCACAACTTAGGTGCATTTATTTTTTTAAATTTAAATCACTAAGAAAAACATTAGTTAAGCTCCTGCAAATGATTGGCTTTGCCACTGAAATCCTAACAAACTTTGCGTGCCGAGGTAGCAAACAAGCATGTTAATTAACAATTAGCACGACATTAAGCAGCTCTGATATAATCAGCTTTTTTGTCCCAAGACATGCAAAAATTACCCATCAGCTTTTCATCGAGAAACTGGAAATTGCTTTTTTCCTATTTTTCTGATTTTCTTTTAATGGTCTAATTGACCACTGAAGCGGGAGTACGGAAAGTCTATCTACAGGTAGACTAGAGATTCCCTGCTCTTCAGCAGTAAGATTCCATTGGCTTATCAAAAATCTCTCTCACACACAAAGTGAGGAGTTTTGTGGGCGTAATGATGCCCTCTCTTCTCATTCTTTCTTGTCAATCAAATCCTTATCGTTTTGAATTTACATTTTTATCCATTGACGCATAACTACTTGTAGTTGTAAGTAGAGCTTTCTAAAACTAGCCCGATCCGGCGATCCCGTGGGCTCGCTGGACCAATCCAGTGATAGGGTCGGGGGGACTAATATTGTAAGCCGAAAAGAATTGAGCCTACTTGGATCAGCCCATTAGACACAAAATCCCGGCCCGGCCAATCGGTTCGGTTTTTCATGTATATTTTCATGGGTTGAGCAGAGATTGGACCTCCAAAATGGCGACCCGATAGAATTTCAGCCCGACCTTACCCAACCCAATTTTTCCTTTGACACGACAGGGCTACCAATGGACCGGCCTGGTTCAACCCATTTGGCAGCTCTAGTTGTAAGAGCATCTCCAAGGGTAAACTTAGGAGTACTCTCGGTGCGGATTTGCGGTTTTTTTCAAAAAAAAAAAAAAAAAACTAAATTTTCTTATGCAGTTTTCCAAAAAAATAATTTCAAGTCGCGGTTTTATAAATTAAAATCAAAGACCAGATTTTAGACGGTTGCTGGCAGTTTGGCGAGTCTCATCAAGAAAATATTATAAGATTAATAAAATAATATATCTCTTTTAGAATATTAAGAAAAATGTAAAACCTTGAAGATTTTTTTTAAACAATATGATTTTGCATAACGGAACGCACCTTGAATTATGTTTTAATCCAAGTACATTCAAATGATAATGCATTTTAATGTTATGTTACTTTGAATAAAAAACATAATGTATATTTGTAACATTAAAGAAAAAAATTAAAATGCATTTTATTTAAAATTTAAAAGGCAAATATAAATTTATTATTCACCAAGTTAGTGTTTGATATATTGATTGCCCAATTATTCAACTAAAGAGGGATGAAAAAACTTATATTTTAACTCTATAGTTATATAAGTGTGGCGCAACTTTAGCGGTGCGATTTTGTTCCAAAATCACAATTGAACCAATAAGGCGGTGCGATTTTTTTTTAATATTCTAAGTCGCGGTTATAATTAAAAATATCATCTCGAACGGTGTGGTGTTGTCGTGCGGTTTTTGGAAAATTATGATCACCCTTAGGTAAATTCCATTTTTTTTGTAAGTTTTACACTATATTAGAGAAACTTTTAAAAGAATTCAAGATTCAACTCCAATTGTCATCTTTGTATTTCACTTTAAGTTGGAATATTCCGTTTTTATTATTTATTATATAATTAATATATTTATCAATTTCTAATCAACTACCTATTTTTATAGTTATGTTTAAAATATTTAATTTTTTAATATAATTAAATATTAATATAATTTGTAATAATTTTTAAATTAATTAATTTGAAAATATATATAAATTCTTACGAAATGATCAGTTAATTTGAACATAAAACTAACATTTTCTAATAGATCCTTAACATGTATTTTAATTTTACTCGCATTTTAAGTAATTTCATTTTATAATTTTCTTTTTAGTTTTGTTAGTAGAAATTATATTACACACACACACACACACACATATATATATATATATCAAATTGAACATTAATGTAAAACTTCTTATACAAAAATGTCAAAAAAAGACAAAAACACAACTCAAATTAATATGCATAAAAGTCTGCACCAAAAAAAAAAAAAAAGATTTAGAGGTCTAAACAGTCACCGCCACATGAAGCGGTGCACTGTTCACAACCTTTTTGTTTTTGTCGTGGACTTTAGAGGTGGGTTGGAATACCTACTTTAATCTATTCTTACAGCTGACGTTAAAATCATGGTGGCTTGAAGATGCTCAAAAAAGGGCGCTTTATAGGAATTTTTTGATATTGTGAAATTCATATATCACTAATCTCTTGGAATCTAAGTGTTTATTTTTATAAACTGGAGTAGAAGAAGAAATAAAAACTATCTATTACAGAGAATAGAATAGAATATAAAATTGCAGAAAAAGCTGAGGCGAGTAGAACTCTGTTGGGAAATTTGTTGTTTAGATTTTGATGAATGCCATGTAAAACTTAGACTAGAAAGTTGGCACCCCATTTTCCTTGTAATAGATAGGGTTGTATAAGCTGAGTCAAGTCAGCTATGCCTGGAAATACAAGAAGTCAACTGAAGATGTGAAGTGAAGACTCCATCGAGGAACAATGAGTATGGCGAGAAAGAAGACCAATGACTCGATTGAAGGAGTATGGTGTGAGAGAGTTGTGAGAAGAGTCGATTAAGTCAACCCAAGCCAAGTCAAGTGACGGATGAGTCTTTCAATCATTGGAGCGGACTCAAGTCACCTGGGGGAAAAGCGTGCAAAGAGGAGGAAAGCGAAAAAGAATCATTTGCCTGAAGTCAAGAACATCACTTAAATAAGTAATACTTCCATGCTTTGCCATGTCTTAAAGTGCTCGATCCCGGAAGCGTGCAAAAGGAATAAACCGATGGAAGCACCCTCGTGTCAGAACCTGAAAAGCTGGACACTCATTTAATAAGGGAAAAGGTCTACATCTCAAGATTGAAGACCAAGAAAAGACAAGCCAACGAACACAAGTGACTTTTGAATATCAGCCTATCTCTTCAACGGGCAGATTTTTGAAAGTACACTATAAAAGGCTGAGGAATCACTTTGAGAAGAGGTTACCTGAACCACGAACAAGCAAGATATATTCATACTGTAACCTACAAAATATTCTCAAGTTATTCAAGCAAAATTCTCAAGCCTAAATCTCGAAGGAAATCGATCCAACACTAAGCTGTGAAGGAAAGACAACTTCAAATTGTTGAAGAGGAAACTTTTGAAGAATCAAAAGGGTCTAATTTCCAAGGAAGATTGTAGGAAGGTTCAAGGTCGAACCAATCTCAAGTTATTGAAGGGCTTCGTGATCAAATCCAAGAAGCTTGAGAAAGTAAGCTGAAGTAGCAAGGCAGCCGCCTTATAAAGAAGCTGAGTCGGACGAGAAGCCATCTACGTGATCAAGGCATCTCCAGACTGAGTCCCAAAGGAGCAAGTCAGCTGTGTGATCAAGACTTGTATCTGGACTGATAACCACTTTGTGAATTGATCATTACTTAGTGGATTCCTCCAGGAGTTGGAGAAGAGAGGATTAGAAGAATTACCTCATCTTCGAACCTCTATAAAAATTATTATGTCATTTACATTTCAGCATTTTATTTCTGCATATCACTTTATATCTGCTGATAATTTGCTATGCAACTGATAATTAACAAAATGCTAAAACCAAGTGTTAAAACAAAGATAAAATCAAATTTAAGGGTGTTAAGTCTTCCACTGAAAATCTCATCACAGCCAAGTTAAGGTTTAGTTGAAACAGCTGAGTTATTCTATCAACAGCTCTTTCGAGTCTGTTGAGTGGCTAACTCTGCTGATTAACTAACTTAGATGTCCCTCAAGGACTTGGCTGTGCAATTAACTCTGTAATATTTTAAAAGGACTAAAATCGAAAAGTTGGCAAGGTTTATTCAACCCCTCTTCTAAACCTTACTCACACCCCTTGGGACCTACAAGTGGTATCAGAGTGGTTGGTTCATTGAACCTTCCGCACTGGTTACTAAACTAGATCTCCAATCTTTCAAAGAAATTTTTAACACTTGTTCTTTCAAAAGTTATTTTTAGTCAGCAAAGTTATTATCATGGAAGCAAATTTGACACACATTCCTATGTTCACTATTGAGGAGTTTGATGATTGGAAAATTCGTATGCAGGCTCATCTATCTGCTTTATATGATGAAATGTGGCTAGTGATAGAGGATGGGCCACTGCAAATATTGAAAGTGAACACAACCTCAAGAGAAGCATTTTGCGGTGAAGGAGAAGAAGTTGTGGTGAAGCAAGACCGACCTTTAGTTGAAAAACCAAGAATTTGAATGGACCAATGATGAGAAAGAGATACAACTTGGATAATGTGGCCAAGGATATTCTCTACAAGACTCTGGACAAAGCAATGTTCAATAAAGTCAAGTCATGCAAAACAGCAAAAGAAATCTGGGATAAACTAACTTTAATTTGTGAAGGATCAGAGCAAATTAAAGAAAACAAATTATCTGTCGTTGTTCAAAAATTTGAAAACTTTAAAATGCTTGCATGTGAGACAATGGATCAGCTGGATGCTAGAGTCACTGAAATTACAAATGAGCTCTCAGCACTTGGAAATGAATACACACAAAAGGAGATATGTATGAAGATTCTAAGGAGCCTCCCAGGTGAATGGGAAATGAAGACCATGGCTCTAAGGCACTCGATGGACCTATCAAAAACATCCAATCATGAGCTATTCTCAGATCTCAAAGCTTATGAATTTGAGCTGAGAAGAAAGGATCAAGAGGAGACAACCGTACCCAAAACAGCTGCACTTATAGTCAAGGATGGGAAGAGAGTTGAGGTCAAGGAAGCCATTGACTAGGAGAAAATTGCCTTGATGATTAAAAGATTCAACAAGTTCTTCAACAAGAACTACAAAAGAAACAAAGGTGAATCCTCCAGGAGACATTCAGCTCCCTCTAAGTCAAGGGAAGATAGGCCTCCCAACAGAGCTGAGCATCAAAAGGTTGAATATCAGAGAGCTGATAACCCAAGAACGGAAAGATCTGATCAAAGAGTTGAGAACCTGTGTTGGAATTGTAGACAACCAGGACACTTTGTTATTGACTGTCCATATCCTGTAGTCAATAAATACATAAATGAAGAAGAAAGAAGAGTCTTCAGAGAAAGAAGACATGAAAAGAAAAAGGCTATGTTTGTTTTCTTTGAGGCCTAGATGCTTTGAGACAGCTAAGTCTAAAGCGAGACTTCAGAGTAGTGGTGACTACTCAAGTGATTACGAAGAAGAAGCAATGATATGTCTAATGGCTAAAGAACAAGATCAACTTGACCAAGAAGATGAGGTAAACTCTAACTCATCTCACTCAGAATCTAGTGATAGTGACACACACACTTCATCACCCACTGATCTTTATGATTCATTAGGCAAAATGATGAAAGACTTTGAGCACATTAAATCCTCACACGCACTATTAAACGAGGAAAACAGCTAGCTCAAAAGCCAAAACTCACAGCTGACTAAAGAGCTGAGTACTCTAAGTCACACAACTGATGAGAACAAAGAGCTGATGACTGAGAATGCTAAACTAATAGCAGAGATAGCTACTATAGAAAAGAGGGAGAATGATCTCAAAAATGTGATTACATCATTTACAAAGGCATCCAAATCATTGGATGACCTTATTATGAGCCAAAAAGAGTGTAGAGATAAGAGAGGCATAGGATTCAATTCCTTTGTGCACAATCAAACTCCCGAGTGATCTTGGAAAAAGGATCTTCAAGTAATGAAGCATCTCAAAAATCCAAGACACCAAATGTTGCACCCATATTCACTCCAAAGCACAATCACAAACAAAGCGGCCTTGGATATAAAGGAAAAGGAAAACGGCCGAGTTGAGTATCTTTGAGAGGACAAGCGAGAAGAAATCCAGCGAGTTCCTCAAAGCAAACTCCAAATAGGAAGTACTGTGAAGAATAAACAGAGCTACCAAAACCGGAAGTTTTTATCAAAGAAACAGATATGATGGGAATGGTAGAAACTACCCAAGCAAGTGATTGGAATAATGTGAAATATCGGCAAAGACCTATGGAATATAAGCTAAATGGCAAAGGCCTAGAACTCAGCAAAGGCCATTCCAAAGGCAAAAGAGCTATCATCAGCACACATATGCACCCAGGCACTACACTCAGAAATATCACAACTACCCAAAGAAGGCAATTGCTAAAACACACACACAGGCATACAGACAAAAGAGACGGCTGTATGAACCTAAAACCCCCAAGCAATTTGCCAACGTGAGTTATGATTATGGCACGAATATATGGAAACCTCTTAGAGTCAGATCATTTGGCTATAGGTTAGTTGGATCATCTTACAACACTAACCCCTCGGGGACCCCAGGCAAGTATGGGTACCTAAAAACTAATTTCCTTGATTGCGGGTTCAAGGAACAAGCGAGTGCAAGGAACCTGGTACATGGATAGTGGTCATTCCGGACACATGACAGAAACAAGAAAGATCTGTCAAAATTCAAGAAAATTAGAGGCGCAAAAGTCATATTTGGAGAAATGAAGCTCGGGGAAATAAGAGGCCTTTGGATCTATCAAGAAAAATGGTTTAGAAATCACAGATGTTGCATATGTTGAAGGTCTCAACTTCAACCTGTTAAGCATCAGCAAACTCTGTGACAAGGGCTATAATGTTGGATTCAATATGGGAGTGTGCCAAATTAAAGACACTAAATCAAATGAAATAATGTTGCAAGGATCCAGAAAAAAGAACATGTATGTGGTAGATTGGTCGACTGCCACACCAAGCACTTGTCTGTTAGCAAAGAGTACAACCGAATCAAGTTGGCTGTGGCACAAGAAGCTGAGTCATTTGAACTTCAATACAATTAACAAGCTTGCAAGGAGTCATCTTGTAGAAGGACTGCCAGACTCAATGTACAAGAAGGAAAGTATTTGTTATGCATGCCAGATGGGAAAACAGATCAAATCATCATTCAAATAGAAGTCTAGTCCATCTTCAACAAGAATATTGCATTGTTGCATATGGATTTGTTTGGTCCAGTTGAGCCAGCTAGTATAAGTGGAAAGAAATACACCTTAGTGGTGGTAGATGATTTTTCAAGATATACATGGACAATCTTTATGTGCAAAAAGAAGGAAACCTTGCAGAAGTTACCTCAGTTGATGAGAAGAGTTCAAAATGAGAAGAGTCAAACCATTATAAAGATAAGGTCTGATAGAGGAACTGAGTTCGTCAATGGGATAATAACTCAGTATTATGTTGAAAACATTATTGCTCATGAGTTATCTGCAGCAAGGACTCCACAGCAGAATGGAGTAGCAGAAAGAAGAAACAGAACTCTCAAGGAAGCTGCAAGGACCATGTTAGCTGAAGTTGGGCTACCTAAAAGATTTTGGGCTGAAACCATCAACACTGCATGATATACTCAAAATAGATGCATGATTAATAGACAGCTGACAAAGACTCTCTATGAAATCTGGACAGGGAGAAAGCCAAATGTTGCATATTTTAGAATACTTGGATGTAAATGCTTTACCCACAACAATGGCAAGGACAATCTAAAGGCTTTTGATGCTAAAGCTGATGAAGGTATCTTTTTGGGATACTCAGCTGAAAGTAAAGCCTATATAAGTCTTGAACAAGAGGACTATGGTCACGAGAAGAAGAGTCTATTCATGTGGTTTTTGATGAATCTAATGTAAATGGAGAAGACTTTGAAGAGTTAGGCGATTTGAATCATGCCAACTATGCGAGAAGAGTCCCTATGTTGAAATTCAATTGGAGTAATCAATCAAGATGAAGATGAGACGGCGGAGTCTCAAAGACAATTTGGAAAATCTGCTGGTGAATGAAAATGAAAGAGTTTGCTCAAGACAACACAGTATTGCAAGACGATCTGAACCTAACCGATTTACTCAACTTTGATGTGATCGGATGGTGAGAGACCATCCACCCGAGCTAGTCATTGGAGATGTGAGAGATGGTGTAAGAACCAGATCGAGCTCAACAAGAAGCAATGTTCACTTGTTTTATTTCCCAAATAGAGCCAAAAGATGTGTCACAAGCATTGGATGACATACATTGGATTCAAGCCATGCGGGGAAGAGTTGAATCAATTTGATAGGAACAAAGTATGTGAATTGGTGCAGAGACCAACCCATCAAAATGTTATTGGCACAAAATGGGTTTTCAGAAACAAGATGAATGAAGAAGGTTCTGTGGTAAGAAACAAAGCAAGATTGGTAGCCAAAGGGTATTGCCAAGAAGAAGGAATAGATTTTGATGAAACATTTGCTCCTGTTGCAAGATTAGAAGCAATAAGGATGTTTCTTGCCTATGCTGCACACAAAATTTCAAGTTAACTAAACATCACTATTATTAAACTTGGAATAATCAGTAGGCAACTAAAATTATAATAACAAGCAATCATCATACATTATCAATGACTAATTGTCCCCTCCCCTTACTTAAATCACGCAATGACCTTAATGCGTAAAAATAAAAGAGAAGGAAAAATACGTCCCTAAAAAATACAAAGATTGATAAATGGCGCCATAATCACATCCGCCTGCAATTCTGCAAAAGCCATATTGGGAAGAAAACACAAAACCAAAATGGAAAAACTAGAGTAATGAAAAATAGAAAAAATGCAAACATACGCACTCGAATTCAACAAACACACACAAAAAAAATAAAAGAGAAATAGAAAAAAAACTTCACGGGGAATGTCACTGATCATCCGCCGGCCGTGGCGGAGTTGGGAAGGGCGAAAAAGACATGTTGACCCAGTTTTGTTCAATGTTCTGCACCTGGATTCAATCTGGGCGCTCAGATTTCGGATAAGGTTGTGGAGGCCGTTCATCTGTTCTTGCATATCAGCCATTTGATGTTGAAAATAGACAAATTGGCCTTGCATAGAATCTAAGCGTGACATAACGGCCTCCAAACTGGTGGCGGGGCCCTGGCTCGGGGCCGAAGAAGGGCCCAGGGCAAAAGGATCAGCAGGTTGTGCATCATGTGGGTCATCCATCTCGGTATCGTTCTCTCTGTGACCACCACTCCCCATGGCAATTTCGGGGGTAGAGGGGCAGCGACCGGGTTCTATATATAACTACAGAAGCATTTCTAGTGGTAGGATCCCGAAATTTACCTTCCTTAGTCAAGAATTTTGTACCGGTCAAGTTAGCCTTATTGATGTATACAATATCCACCTATGTATAATAAGCCCGACTACATAAACCCCAAAATGTCTCGCTATGAGAGAGATAAAATGTTCCATCCCTAATTTGTACGTACTTTTCCACAGAATTCGACTAAATGTATCAAAAATAAAAGCGGTGTTACAAACATTGGTACGGGATCAAGTGCAAAACAAGAAAAACAACTCCGGGCTCATCACCTTTTTGCTCTTGTCCTTTCCAAATATCTGATGGGCTACATATTTGTGGAAAAGGTAAGCCGCATGCTCCCGAATAAACCCACTAGGCATCCCTTTTGTCGAAAAATTATTGAACTCCGTCAATTCTAACCAAAATTCTCTCGGCCGAAAGGACTTCGGGATTGAACGTAACCCCCGAGTAGATAACCCAAATATTGATTTCATCATATTTTAATCCACCTTACATTCTACCCTAACCAACCGGTATGTAAAATCCGTAAACTGGGCATCACAAAAACGCAGAGTGGTGTAAAATTCGACTACTAGCTCAGAATGCACCTTATCCACACTCTTAATCAGTTTTTTCCAACCCAAAGCATCCACAAATCCCATAAATTCATCTTTTAAACCCAATTCTTCTAAAGTTTGTAAAAAGAGAGGATGAGCGAAGGGTACCTCGCGTGAACTTATGCTTGTATACCATTGCCCCTCCTCCTCGGAGTAAATCGGGAAGGTTGCGTTGAATTGCTCGGCAAAATCAACCAGTTTCATCGGGATGTCTTCTTGAGCCCTAGATGGTTCCCCTTGTGTTCTTCTTCCTCATGGGGGGTGCCATAGACAAAGAATAATCATGTAATCGGAGTACAATTAAAGTTTGAAGGTGAAATTTTGAGTTTGAGAGAAATGGGTTTCAGATTTTGGGAGAATTTGTGAAGGATTTCTCACTAATCGCGCTGATATAACCCCTCTGTTGTCAAAGTGCATGTCCGTGCAGGCGACGTCGCCTGCCGGTGCGCGCCACGCAACACTCCTCGTGCGGTACTTTTTCGGCTCTGTTCCTCGTGCGCGTTCGCATACCCTGTTCCTGCAATTTATATATATATATATATTTCTTTTATTATTATTATTTAATAAGTATTATATATATATATATATATATATATATATATATTTATACAAAATGAAAAACTCAATCAAACCATTAGATATAGTGTTGAGTTGGTTTTACACCAACGTATTGAGTATTCTAGACTAGGATTTTGCGTTGTTTTCGGGTATTTTTAGTGTCATTTCAGTTGAATTCATGTAAGTGTTGTTGTTTGAGAGTCGAGACAGGTCTTGGTAGCCAAAATTAGTTAAAAATGATGAAAAACGTGTTTGGGAGGTGAAGATCGCATTTTAGAAGTTGAAAAATGCAAAAATAATACTCACTTTGAGCTGTGCCCTTGCGGGGGTCGAAAAATGGTCTGATGGCATAGAGTGGTGGTGGGCTGCATTTGGAGGTATAAAGCAAAGATCAGCGCGTCTTTGCGCGCGCAGCTGTGAAGCGAGGGGATGAAGCAGCCAGCGCTACAGCGCGCGTCAAGCAGCACAACAGCAGGGACGGTCTCCAGGCAACGCAAGCGCACGGTTCCAAGCGTTGCAGCGCGCGATGGGTCTGAACGTGGGCTGAGCTATTTTCGGGCCATTTTGGACGGATTTTCGAGGGTTTCAAGCTATAAATACAAGAAGTCACGAAAGTAAAAGGGGTCGGACATTATTTTGAGCACAACGCAAGGCAAGAGATACAGAGCTAGGGTTCGGGATGGAAATTGGAGGCACTTCTCGTCTGGACATAGAGAGAATTCCTTCTCTTTTCTTCTCAATTCTTTCTTTGCTTTTCTTTGTCAACTTTTAAGATGTATAATTATTTCTTCACGAGTTTTTGTATATCCATTATGAGCTAAACCCATTTTTTTAGGGGATTGATGTAACTTACGTTTTAACCTATGTTTTGATTTCGAGTTTATGAAATTCGCATGTTATTTAATCTATTTGTGCTATTTGATTTGATTGCATCTGAATTATCTGATCAATAGTTTAGATTGTTTGGCGTGTTTGATTTGAAACTCGAGAAAGATAATTGAACGCCTGGCCATAGAATAGCATAACCTAGGGTTTCATAGAATCGAGAGGTTTATGAATCTTTTGAAGCCTGTGGTAGAATATTCATTGAGCGTATTAGGGTTTAATTTATGATTTTTATAGAGATATCGAAATCAGAAATGGGAACCTAGAATCACTTGGCACTCGAGAGAGGAAGTGATAAACGGTAGGAATACTGGCTTATAGATTAATAATTGTGATTAACGAACTGGATTGAGAACATAGGGGATAACTAGGTGAAATCAACCCTCTAGAATTCATTTATTAAGTGTTTGATTAATTGTCTGAACCAATTGTTAGTTTAATTTTAGTTTTATTTTTAGTTAAATAAACACTCATTTCTTTTCGATTTCTAGATAGAGTTAAGCTATTTTAATTATAGTACTTAGTATAAAATTCGATAACAATCCCTTTGGAGACGATAATCCCACTTTCAAAACTATACTAAAACTTGACACCGTACGCTTGCGGTAAGAATCTCACGATCAAGTTTTTGGTGCCGTTGCTGGGGATCGAACCCGGGTCACCCGCATGACAGGTGGGAATACTTACCACTATACTTACTAAAAAAAATAAAAAAAAGAAAAATAAAAAGGGAAAAACTTGGGTTGCCTCCCAAAAAATGCTTATTTAACGTCTTAGCTTGACGATACATGAGCATGGTCTTAAGTGACCTCTTTGAGCATCATTCTTTCGACTCCTTTAGCTCGAGATACCCCTTCATAGTATGGCTTAACCCGTTGACCATTTACCTTGAAGGATTCATGAGTCCTTGGATTAAGCAATTTGACCGTGTCATAAGGGTATACCTCTTCGGTCTCAAAAGACCCGCTCCATCTCGATTTTACTTTTTCTGGGAATAACCGCAACTGTGAGTTAAATAAAAGGACCTTCATTCCTGGTTTGAGATTTTTATGGATAATTATCTTATCGTGCGGTTGTTTGACTTTATCCTTATATATTTGCGTATTTCATATGCGTCGTTGCGAAGCACGTCAAGTTTGGACAATTGCAACTTCCTTTCAGATCCTACTTTATCTAATTCGAAATTTGTCGCTTTGATGGCCCAATGTGCCTTGTACTCCACTTCAACTGGTAAATGACATGTTTTTCCGAAAACTAGTCTATAGGGGTTTATTCCCAAAACCGTCTTATATGCTGTTCTATATTCCCAGAGCGCATCATTTAACTTGGTAGTCTAGTCTTTCCTCGTAGGATTTATTGTCTTCTCCAAAATCCCTTTTATCTGCTTGTTGGTAGTATCCACTTGTCCGGAAGTTTGAGGATGATAAGGTATAGCTACCTTATGTGTGATGCCATTCTTCTTCATCAGTTTCTCAAATAACTTGTTGCAAAAATGTTTTCCCCTATCGCTAATGATAGCTCTAGGGAATCCGAACCTGCTTAAGATATTTTCCTGCACAAACTTGATGATAGTGTTAGCATCACAAGTCCTCGTGGGGATTGCCTCAACCCACCGGGACACATAATCAATAGCAACAAGAATATATTCGTAACCAAAAGACTTAGGGAAGGGCCTCATAAAATCAATACCCCATACATCAAAAAATTTAACTACCAAGTTATTATTCAGAGGCATCTCATTCCTCCTACTAATATTTTCAGTCCTTTGGCATCTATCGCATGTAAGACCAAAATTATGTGCGTATTTGAACAATGATAGCCAATAGAATCCTGATTGGAGAACCTTAAAGGACCACATTGCATTTTATGACAAAAGGCCAAGACATCATTTTGTTCGTCTTTAGGTATGCATCTCCATATAATTTCATCCTTGCAGATTTTAAACATATATGGGTCATCCCAAAAGTAGAACCTACAAGTAGATAAAAATCTTTTCTTCTCTTGAAACGAAAGGTTAGTTCTTACAATTCCACATGCAAGATAGTTCACAATGTTGACATACCAAGGAATTGAAGTAATCTCAAATAACTGCTCATGGGGGAAAGAATCAATTATATGCTCGTGTTTCTGATATGCAAGAGTGTCATCAGTAAGAGTAAGATGAGACAAGTGATCTGCCACTACATTCTCGCACCCTTTTCTATCTTTTATTTCAACATTAAATTCTTGAAACATCAAAATCACCGAATTAACCTAGTTTTAGCTTGTGTCTTACTCAACAAATATCGCAGGGCTGTGTGATCACTATGAATAATTACATTAGACCCAGCAATGTAAGATCGAAATTTATACAAGGCAAAAACAACAGCTAACAGTTCTTTTTAAGTGGTAGTGTAATTTACTTGTGCATCATTAAGAGCCAAACTAGCATAGTAAATCACATGGAGCAGTTTATCAATTCTTTGGCCTAAAACGACCCACACAACATAATTAGACGCATCACACATAATTTCAAAAGGCAATGACCAATCAGGAGCAACAACAACATGAGAAGTTATTAACTTATCTTTCAATGTGTTAAACGCATTTAAATATTTTTCATCAAAATCAAAAGGGAAATCTTGAGTAAGTAATTTACATAGGGGTTGGCTAATTTTGGAAAAATCCTTAATAAACCTTCTATAGAAACCAACATGCCCAAGAAAACTCCTAATACACTTAACATTAATAAGGGGAGGTAATTTTTTAATAACATCAATTTTAGCATTGTCAACCTCAATTCCCTTTTTTGAAATCACATGGCCTAAAATAATTCCGTTTGTCACCATAAAATGGTTTTTTTTCCCAACTTAAGGTTAAGTTGCATTCAATACATCGTTTAAGAACCTTAGCCAATTTATTAAGACAATCAGAATAAGAGGACCCAAATACAAAAAAATCATCCATAAATACTTCAATGAAGTCCTCAACCATGTCAGAGAAAATTGAAAGCATACACCTTTGAAAAGTCATCGGTGCATTGCAAAGTCCAAACAACATTTGCTGAAATGCGAAAGTCCTAACTGGGCACGTGAAAGTAGTCTTGGCTTGGTCCTCCGGTGCGATGACCACTAGATAATAACCTGACGAACCATCCAAAAAGCAATAAAAACTATGTCCTGCAAGTTTGTCAAGCATTTGATCAATAAATGAAAGGGGGAAGCGATCTTTCTTAGTACCGGCATTCAATTTCCTATAATCTATGCACATCCTCCATCCAGTCGTGGTCCTAGTGGAAATAATTTCACATTTTTTATTTTCTATAATTGTAATTCCACTTTTCTTCGGTACAACATGCACCAGACTCACCCATTCACTATCCGTAATTGGGTATATCACCCCTTCGGCTAGAAGTTTCAATATATTTTTTTTCACTACTTTCATCATAATGGGGTTCAATCTCCTTTGAGCTTCTCAACTAGGCTTAGCCCCTCTTCTAAAATAATTCTATGCATGCACGTAACAGGACTAATCCCTTTGATATCACTCAACCCCCAGCCAATCGCATTTTTAAATTTTCTAAGTACCACCAACAATTCTCCCTCTTCTTCTTTAGACAGTACAAAAGAAAAATCATCGGCTTCTTCTCACCCTCTTCTAGAAACATATATTTCAAATGCTTAGGGAGTTCTTTCAATTTAAATTTTTGTTAAGGTTTACTATCCACGTCTTCTAACGCAAATATTTCCATCACCCTTGCTCATTTAAGGCTTGCCTATACATCTTCCATAACGTCAAAAATATCATCCTGCTCAAGAAATAAAGTATCAAGACTATAATCTTGATAAAATGTATTTTCGACCGCTTCATCAATGAAATCAACGAAAGAACAATTTTCATGTGACGCGTGCGAGGG
Source organism: Rehmannia glutinosa (assembly GCA_016081115.2). Taxonomy (NCBI): domain Eukaryota; kingdom Viridiplantae; phylum Streptophyta; class Magnoliopsida; order Lamiales; family Orobanchaceae; genus Rehmannia; species Rehmannia glutinosa. Next base: position 80,749,396 of record CM071926.1, read on the forward strand.
AATGGAGTTAGTGTCAGAAATAGAGAAAGTCACAGTTTGACCAAGCACAGCCATAGTCATGCGTCCATTTTTAACATCAATAAGTGTGTGTGTGGTGGCCATAAATGAGCGGTCCAACAGAAGTGTGTGCTCATTACCTTGATTTTGCACTTCCCCTACTTCTAATACAACAAAATCAACAGGGACAATGAGACCACCCACTTTTACCAAAATATCTTCAATAATACTTTTAGGATACCTAATGGACCTATCAGCAAGTTGAAGACACATTGTAGTGGGCTTCAAGTCCCCTAAATCAAGTTGTTTAAAAATAGAATAAGGCACCAGATCAATTCCAGCCCCCAAATCGAGCATCCCTAAGAAGTTTATTTACCATTTCCCATTGCAATTTTAATAACAAAACTACATGGATCTTGTTGTTTTGGAGGCAATTGGTGATGAAGAATCGCACTCGCTACTTCTGAAACTATTACCTTCTCGTTGTCACCGAACTACCTCTTATTGGATGTGAGTTCTTCAAAGAATTTGACATATGCTATCACATTCCTAATAACATCTAGAAAAGGTAAATTAACATTAACCTTAGATAACATTTTATAGAAATCCAAGAACTGCTTATCCTATTTTTTGTTCCGAAGGTGACTTGGAAAAGAAATCGGAGATTTGTAAGGATTATTGGTTTTGTGCAAGACGGATCCTTTACTCCACTCTTCCCTTTATTTACCATATGTTGAGAAATTTCACCAACTTGAGTGGCCAATTGACCAACTTGAGTTTCATGACGCTTGAACGAGGCTTCCATGGACTCAAACCACTGAATGTTGGCCTCTTGAGTTTTCTTACTAATCTGGATGAATGAACTGAAGTTGTCTTCAATAGATGGAGGCTGAGATTGGTTTGATGACTGAACTTAGGGTTGTGGTGGCCTCAGATAGATTTGAGATGGATTTTGCGAATTTCCACAACTAAAGTTCGGATGATTTCGCCACCCTGGGTTGTAAGTCTGAGTGAAAGGATCATTACGAGGCCTTTGCTGATAACCCTAGATAGCATTAATGTCCTCAACCTGTTGTTCAATCATTATATTACAAACATTAGTCATGTGATCAAGTTCACCACAAATACCACATGACTCGGCAGAAGGGGGAGAGGATGGTGGATGCCTCCTTGTAGCCAACAATTACACTTGCTTAGTCAATTCAGCCAATTGTTTGATCACATTGTAGCTCGGAACTACTTCATTCATGGCTGCTCGTTTGCCTCTGTACTCTTTTATTGTAAGTTATCGCTCATCATCTTTAGAATATCATAGATTTCCTGGGTCGTGTGCACACCCATGTCACCCCCAGTGGCATTGTCAACCATATATTGATAATTTTGTGATAATCCATCATAGAAAAATTGGTTCAATAATTCATTGGGTAGTGATAATATGGGCATTTGGTCTGTAAATCATTAAACCGATCCCAGGCCTCATGAAAAGGCTCGCCTTCCATTTGACTAAAAGTTGTTATTTTATCTCGCAGATCTGAAGTTTTTTTGATGAGAGTAGTACCTGCCCATGAACTTATTGTACACCGCCTCCCAATTAGTAAGAGAGTTGGGAGGTAGAGACATAAGCCAAGTTTTAGCCCGATCTTTCAGAGTGTATGGAAAACAGTGTATCTGAAGTTGATCCTCATTCAAATCTTGTAGAGGAAAAGTTTGAATGACGGAATATAATTCCCTAATGAAGTTGAGAGGAACTCCATTGGGCATCCCATAGAATGACGACAACTGATTGAAGTGTATATTTTTTGAGCTCATAGTTCCGTGCTGCTTGTCCTAAAGTGATGTAAGATGTCGCAGTCCCAATGACAGGGTATGCGAACTCAATCAATGGATTTTCGCATGTGCTTCGCGCGCAAATGACGCTTTAAAGACGAAATGGGCAAAAAAAATTATGTTTCTCTAACGATTGTTTATCATATTAAGCACTTATGATCTTGTAGGTTAGGATGAGAGTTCTTCCGGTAACAAAAATAGTAAAGTCAAAATCATTTGGAGTATTTCAGAGAGATGGTTTACTAATAGACTAAGGAGCTCGTGTCGCGCCTCCCCTGTCTTCCTCTCCTCATTATTTTCTTTAACGAGAAAATATACATCATTTTGCCTTTAATGCTTGGGAGCAGAACAAAAAAATGACCATTCTCATTTGATTTCCTGCTCTCTTGAACCGGATTACACTGATCTTCTTTAGGCAGAAAAAAGATACAATATTAGCCCTGACATCGCTGTTTATGAAAAACGTTCAAATGGCATAGTTTACAAAAAGCCAGAAGAGTGGATTGTTTGATACATGTTTTTATCTTAATTTTGATGATTTTATTTTGTCACCAAAACAATGCTTTTAAAGGTTGTCCAAATACTCCTAAATGATTTAAAATGGTTTTAATATTTTCCGGAGTATTTCCTCAAGTTTATTTTTTGGACAACACTTTTAATGATTTTATATCAATGGATTTTTCACTCCTAAACAAGGTTCCTAAATGTTGTCTAAATACTCTCGATTGGTTTAAAATGTTTTTACTAAATTTTCGGAGTATTTCTTGAGTTTTATTTTCGACAAAAATTGGACAATTTTTCTGTCTCGTGGTCGACCGGTCGCCCTATAGGGCAACCGTACTGAAGATGTTTTTAGAAACGAGAAAAATGAGACGGAAGCAAAAACAAGCGGTCGGCCGTGCCGCATCGGGCGTCGCCGGTCGGTCGGCCGTCGCCCAGTGCGGCCGGTACTGCAAGCAAGTGTGTTTGGAGCAGAACACTTGATCTTTGCAAAATCCATGAGGGGGACCGGTTGGGGTGATGGTCGGCCGGTCGAGGTAGACGTCGACCGTGCGCCCGTGTTATTTTTCTTTGTGTATTTTTCCAACGTCTATTTATGTGCGACCGGTCGCCCTATCTTTTGACAGCAAATTTCTGACCGTTTGACAGCAGACATTTTTCCTTAAATTGTGGGATTGATTTCTAACAGCTATATTCTTGATTTTAATTGTATTTTTCTGTAGATTTTCAATCCCCAAGAGGAGCCTATGCTTGATCAATCATCTCCTATAAATAGAGGAAGTCTTGGAGCAACAAACACAACATTTGAGATACAACACAACAAGATACACTTCAAGCAAACACTTGGTCTTTCATTGTTATTATTCTTGTTGTAAAATTGCCTAGCTTATCACTTTCACATCTTTGAGGTCTAGGCCATTCTTGATTACACTTTGCACTCAAATTGTAATATTCATTATTGAGTTGTAATCTTGATTTTTGTTATCATTCAAACACAAGATATCCTTGTGAGTGTTCTTGTGGTAAGAGCACACTTGGATGATCTAGGTGATAGGTACAAGAAGATTGTGGTAATCTTCTTATTGAGGTGTTGAAGAATTTGGTATTCTTCAAGGTTGAAGATTGTGGTAATCTTCACAAGGTGCCGTTGAAGGAAGATTGTGGTAATCTTCAAAGGGAGATTGTGGTAATCTCCAAAGGTGGTGTTGAAGAAGAGTGTGGTGCTCTTCAAGGTGTTGTAAGTTGAATTTGTATTAATTTTGGTAATTAATAAAATTCTCTTTCTTTTCGAAATCCATCCCTGAGGATATCTTTGGGGTGGTAGAGGATTAGGCCCTAGGTGGGTTGAACCTCTTTAAATCGGCGTGTGTTGTTTACATTCCGCACCTTTATTATTTTGTTTGAGCATTCGATTGTTAAAAGAGGGCAAAATCGAAAAGATGGAGATAATCTATTCACCCCCTCTAGATTATCGTGAGCCGCTTGGACTTACAAGTGGTATCGAGCCAAACTCTTTGGCAAGCTCGTTTCACATCGCGAGTGAAGAGAAACGATCGTCGGCTACGAATGAAGCTCATCTATCGGCACCTCCACCACCAAGCCACCACTATTTGATTCCAAAAATTTTATTTTTGGAAAGAAAGAATGGAATGTTATTTACAAGGTTGCGGGTTCGACATTTGGAACACCGTCATAAATGGAAAGTCCATTCCGATGAAAGATACACCACACACCAAAGAGCTCAATGATGAAGAGAAGAAATTCATCTCCTTAAATGGTAAAGCTCTTAATATTTTGTATTGTTCATTTACTAATTTGGAATATAAACATATTATAGGAATTCCATCGGCACATGAAGTATGGCAAAAATTAGAAGCCATCTATGGAGTATTTGCAAATGAAAGGAGTCAAACAAAAGCATCTACTTCTCAAAGGAATACAATGTCAAATCTAAGGAACAAGCCTCTTACAACTTCCAACTATGAAGAAGTTGAACATTGCTTTATGGGCATTGAAGAAGAAAATGAGGTATGTCTTAAGCCCTCTACTTCTTATGATATTGTTATTCAAAATGATTATAGTGATTTGCAAAATGATTTTGATGATCTTCAAGATGAATTCCAAAGCTTGCTTGTTATGTACAAAAATTTGAAAAAGGAATTCAATATTTTGAAAAATGATAAGGATAGTTTATTTACTTCCTATGAATCACTATCATGTGCTCACACCACCACTCTTGATAAGGTTAGAAACCTTGAAATAGAAAATGGTACTCTTGTTGAGAATATTGAAGGCATGAAAAAGGATTTATTAAAATCCAACTTAAGTACCAACAAAATGCCTAATATTGTTGATGTTCATAATTGTGATAAAATGAAACAAGGACTTGATCATAAGCCTAATGTTGTTAATCATATGAAAAGGAATCAAGTCTATAAGCATGTTGGTCATTATGCTCCTAGAATTATTACATGCTTTTATTGCGGTAAAAAGGGTCATACGGTAAACACTTGTCGGGCTAGAAATAGCTCTGATTATTGTTGGAGACCTAAAAGTCTCAAGACTAATTCTAAAGGACCCAAACACATAAGGGTACCACAAAACAATGTGCTATTAGGTACCCGACAAAGCAAAAATCGGAGAAAATTCATGCCACCAAGAAAACATAAAATGAACGTTTCATTTGATCAAAGAAGGAGAAACTACTTTCAACAAAGCCAATTTCCAAGAAGAGCGTATAATCAAAAATGGGAAGAACACAATCCTTGGAAATGGCAAAGACATCATCAACAAAATGATTTTCAAAGAAGAAGAAACCATCAACCATGGGAAGGTAACCAAACTTGGAAATGGAGAAGTCATCATCAACAAAGTGACTTCTCAATGGGAAGATATCATCAACAATGGGAAAGACACAACCCATGGAAACGGCGTAATTGGTAAACCGTATCTCCCCATTTGTATATGCATTTTTTTTAAATCTATGCATACTTTTAACTGTGTCTTTATTGCAAAATGAATTTTCAAGTATTTATTTTTAATATAGGTCTCTTATATATTTATGAGTTTCAATTTTTTTAAAAAAAAAAAAAGGAGACCTTGCATGATTTTCTAAAACTCTTGAGCATTTTATTAGACTTATGTGGCTTATTATCTCTTATGAAATCTTATAGCATAAGCTCTTTTTGATATCTCATATTACTTGCCTACACTTGTTTTTTCTATGCAAATATTGTCTAAAAATTGTGTAGGATACATATTTCATACTCATTGGCTTTTACGTCATCAAGTTTCTTAAACTATCGAGGTATGTCTACTCGTATTTAAACTCGATATTATGCTTATGCACATATCTTTCAAGATATTTCATTTTGACCCCTTAAGTGCCCCTAATTGATCTTGCAAATATTTTATTTTAAAGGCACTACGTGTTTAGTCTCGATTTTATCGTTTATATGTTTTCCCAAAACCCATATTTGTTGGATATAGTCCAAACTTATTTTTTGCAAAGTTTTAAAACTTTTTGGGTGAAAAATCGAATTTTGGAAAACTCACGGGAGAAAGAAAAATCACTGGGACGGTCATAGCGAGGGCGGCCGGTCGCATCGCACCTCGACCGGTCGCCCCCTACCTCGACCGGTCGCCCAGGCCAATTTTTCAGGTTTTAAACTTTCTGTCTTCGTTTCAAAACAGACGCAGATAAAATTCTCAAAACCCTATAGCAGCGATTTTTTCCCCTTTTCTTCAAAATCTTCAATTCTTCATCATTTTTCACGATTCTTGTTGCTAATCTTCTTATTTTCACAAGAATCTTACATATATGGCTCCTCCAAGAAATTCCACCGATCAAAATCCCACTTCTAAGAGAAGAAAGGGCGGAGAGGGTACTTCGAGAAATCGGCGAGACGAAGCCGAACAAAGGGATATTCGAGCCGCTCAAAGAAACGTGGCTCAAGAAGGTGATGATGTTCAAAATCCCATTCTCTCTCGGGCCCAAATTACCGAGCTTCGCGGAACAATTTCGCTCGAAAATTGTCGTTGGGCGAAAGGTAAAAAATCTCTTGTTACTCAAGCTCCAAATTCTCGCAATGCTCTTAATTTCATCAATAAGTATGCGGAATGGTACTATGAGGATTCGGGGATGGGAGGTAAATCTATTGCTCGGACTAAAATGTGTCGTTTTAGTTCATTTACAAATGAGTATCCTACTATAAGAGGATTTTTTGAGGAGCAAGGTTGGATGTATTTATGGGAGCATGCTTATGTGTTGTATGATGATGATATTATCCAACTCTTTTATGCCAATATGTGGGTCGAATATGATAATGAAAGAAAGCCGATTGCCATTAATTCGCTTATAAAGGGTCGTCATTTTAGATGGACTCCCAATGATATTTGTCGGCTTTTACATGTTAGAGAAGGTGGTTGGGATTATTTCTCTTGTGGGACTTGGAATGATGAAATGTTGGGAGTGTCGATGAAAGAAGTTAAGACGTATTTGGGAGTATGGCCAAAGTATTCTTTGTTGGCAATGACACTTGAGCATCGTATTTTATCGGTCATTGTCGCATATTGCATTTGTGGTAAGTCGGGAAAGATGCCTAGCAATATGGATTATTTTTGACTTATAAGATTGCTAGGAGGAACCACTTAACTTTGGTGCCATACTTATTCAATGTCTAATCGAGTCCATCACTCGAGGTAATAAGAAGTTGGTTATGGGAAATTGGATTTGTAAACTTCTTATTCAATCGGGACTACCTTCGTCGGAGTGTAACTCGGAGGTATTTCAAAACGACTTTGACATTGATAACATCACCCAAATGGTCACTATGCGCAAGAACATGGAAATCCGACCAACCAAAATGGCGAGAGGAAGAGGTTAAGAGTCTCCCGATCCTAATGACTTCTTTGATGACATCGAGGCCGCAAGATTGGCGGAAGAGGGCGAACCGAGCAATCCGGAGGGTAATACCGGTGCTCAACCGCCTAGGAGGTATACTCAAGCCGAATTTGATGAGATGAGGGCTTTTCATGAAACGAGGTATGAGGCTTTGGAGCAAAAGACCTCAAAAATGCAAAAGTCTATCGGCAAGTTAAAGAAATTCATCAAGGACTTAATTCCCGGATCTTGCTTCTCCTCGGATGAGGAATGATGTTACCCCACCCCTTTACTTTCTAGCATTTTCATTTAAGTTGCTTTGTACTTTTATGAACTTTTGTAAAACTCATTTGTACTAATGATATTTGCTTGTTTTCTTAAAGGGTTAAAATTGCAAGTTGATAATGACTTGTGGATGATCATGTTTTTGATGGAGTATTTGATGGTAAAAATACTTTAATTTAAGCATTGTTTGATAATTGGTGTGAAGTACTTGATGGTAAAAGTGCTTCTCTTAATGCTTTGTTCATTATGCTTAGTTGGATATGTTGGGACATTTGATACATGTATTGTTGAAAGTATGACTTATTACTTGATGGATGCTCTAATTTTTGGTATTTGTAATACCTTGATCATTCTTAGCTTATCTCAATTGGGTTGAACCCTTGAGAATCTATTTTAAGCCTCTTATTTGTTGAACAAATTGTTGCATATGGTGCATATGATTTTTTTTGAGATTTGGAATGAGGTTGATTGATGATATGAAAATTTTTGGCTTGAACCATTTACAAATGTTATATACAACCTCTTCTATTTTTAAAGCACACAAGGTGTTTGTTAAAATGTCGCAATGAAACTTTCAACTTCTACATGATTCTCTTGCTTCAAAATGTCTTAAAATCTTTTTGAAATCATGTTTTTAGCTTACTAATAAGCTCATGGATCTTTTATGTTTCAATTCTCCAATTTTCCTTGGATTATTATGCCTTAATTGCTCCACGGTTATTAAACCGTCCCTTTGGCGCGCTTTGATATTATTGTATGGTGTTTTCACCATCCTAACATTCTTTTTGATGATTCCAAAGGGGGAGAAAAACAGGATATTGGCTCATTAGCTCAAAGAAGCTAATAAAAACTTGTCATAAAAGCTATAAGCTATGGCTCATAAAAGCCATAAGTTGTGATTTGTTCTTAGTACAATTGTTGCTTGATGAACTTATATTATTGTTTAATGTTGTTTTGTGACAGGGGGAGCTTATAAGCTCTTGAACAAATTGTAAAAGCTAAAGCTTTTAGCTTATGGATTATTGCTCTTACATTATTCTTGATGTGCTTGTTGATAGGGGGAGCTTGTGCTTATTATTGAAAATATTTACTCCCTACTTGGTTGCTCTAATATTTTTGGAAATTTTGGTTGCTTCCAAACGGTCAAATGTTTTTACCGGAAAATCATTTCTAAAATTGCTCTCTTAGTTTGTGTAAAATTTGTTTTGGTTTGTAATCATCAAAAAGGGGGAGATTGTTTGATACATGTTTTTATCTTAATTTTGATGATTTTATTTTGTCACCAAAACAATGCTTTTAAAGGTTGTCCAAATACTCCTAAATGATTTAAAATGGTTTTAATATTTTCCGGAGTATTTCCTCAAGTTTATTTTTTGGACAACACTTTTAATGATTTTATATCAATGGATTTTTCACTCCTAAACAAGGTTCCTAAATGTTGTCTAAATACTCTCGATTGGTTTAAAATGTTTTTACTAAATTTTCGGAGTATTTCTTGAGTTTTATTTTCGACAAAAATTGGACAATATTTCTGTCTCGTGGTCGACCGGTCGCCCTATAGGGCAACCCGTACCTGAAGATGTTTTTAGAAACAGAAAATGAGACGGAAGCAAAAACAAGCGGTCGGCCTTGGCCGCATCGGGCGTCGACCGTCCGGTCGGCCGCCGCCCAGTGCGGCCGTGCACTGCAAGTGTGTTTGGAAGAACACTTGATCTTTGCAAAATCCATGAGGGGACCGGTTGGGGTGATGGTCGGCCGGTCGAGGTAGACGCGTCGACCGGTCGCCTGTGTTATTTTCTTTGTGTATTTTTCCAACGTCTATTTCGTGCGACCGATCGCCCCTATCTTTGACAATGACAAATTTCGACCGTTTGACAAAGCAGACATTTTCCTTAAATTGTGGGATTGATTTCTAACACTATATTCTTGATTTTAATTGTATTTTTCAGTAGATTTTCAATCCCCAAGAGGAGCCTATGCTTGATCAATCATCTCCTATAAATAGAGGAAGTCTTGGAGCAACAAACACAACATTTGAGATACAACACAACAAGATACACTTCAAGCAAACACTTGGTCTTTCATTGTTATTATTCTTGTTGTAAAATTGCCTAGCTTATCACTTTCACATCTTTGAGGTCTAGGCTATTCTTGATTACACTTTGCACTCAAATTGTAATATTCATTATTGAGTAGTAATCTTGATTTTTGTTATCATTCAAACACAAGATATCCTTGTGAGTGTTCTTGTGGTAAGAGCACACTTGGATGATCTAGGTGATAGGTACAAGAAGATTGTGGTAATCTTCTTATTGAGGTGTTGAAGAATTTGGTATTCTTCAAGGTTGAAGATTGTGGTAATCTTCACAAGGTGCCGTTGAAGGAAGATTGTGGTAATCTTCAAAGGGAGATTGTGGTAATCTCCAAAGGTGGTGTTGAAGAAGAGTGTGGTGCTCTTCAAGGTGTTGTAAGTTGAATTTGTATTAATTTTGGTAATTAATAAAATTCTCTTTCTTTTCGAAATCCATCCGGATATCTTTGGGGTGGTAGAGGATTAGGCCCTAGGTGGGTTGAACCTCTTTAAATCGCGTGTGTTGTTTACATTCCGCACCTTTATTATTTTGTTTGAGCATTCGATTGTTAAAAGAGGGCAAAATCGAAAAGATGGAGATAATCTATTCACCCCCCCTCTAGATTATCGTAGCCGCTTGGACTTACATGGATATCCGACTTTCACAGGTTTAATGCAATCCTCAATGGAAGTTGAATTTACGAACATCATGGTTCTTACCGCGTGGATGGTAAACTGGTCTGAAAGCATTCTCCACCAAGGTGGATATGGAAATTGGATATGCAAGTGCAAAAGATGGCCAATCAAACCTATTTTATTTCACAATTCAATAGAAGCTCAAACAACCGAGTTCGCAAAATGATTTCTTGTGAAAGGCTTGAATTAAACCACATGATCCACCACTTGTGCAGGCCCAGAGGAATCACACCAATCCATCCTGAATTTGGTGGATAGTTGTTTCCTCGTCGAATAGCTGGTTTTCCTGATCTACAAGGAAAATGAAAACCAAGATTTGCTTTCTTCGATATTAAGCCAGAGCTACAAGCTTGATTTCTGCCTCTGCTATTAGATGTCATAGTGTGACACGCACTGTTGGGCTTTGGTCAAGCATCATGCCTACAATTGGCTTTAAAAGAGGCGCCAGACGCAGCTCGCGATTCGAACTCGTGAGCGCTTGATTGTACAGTTAAAGGAGAGATTAAAGGATTTGATATGGACTACCTATACCAACAGATGCATCTTCTTTTCTTGTGCCCATTACATAGAAACTCTGAGGTTAAGCGTGCTTGGCCTGGAGTAGACATGGGATGGGTGACCTCCTGGGAAGTTTTCCAGAGAGCACGTGAGTGAGGACAAAGCGTGCTAGAAAAGACTCGTGTTGGTTTGTGTGGACAGTCGTCAATCCAATAAAGCGCTTGAGGTCCAACAACTAGTATCAGAGCAGGTCACGAGTTCGAATTCTCTTGGAAGCACATTGCAGTAGAGGTTGCCAGGAGCGGTGGGCGAGATCTTTGGCGCATCGGAGGTAAACGGACGGAATCGAAGGTAGGTTGCCAGTGTGGCGGGCGAGGTAAATGGTGGGAATGAAGGTACAGGTTGATGGGTGTCAGAACTGAGAGGCTGGCATGACGCGATGCTTGAACTAAAGAAGTTGGCGTTAAAACTAAGGAAGTTTGGCCGGCAGCGGAGGTTACCAAGCACTGGAGCTGAGATGCTGGCAGGTGCTGGGATGGGGATTGTTGGGCTTTGGTCCAGCATCCTGCCTGCAATGGGCTTTAAAAGAGGCGTGAGACGCAGCCCGCGATTCAATCTCGTGAGCGCTGGATTCCACAGTTAAAGGAGAGCTTAAAGGATTTGATATGGACAACCTATACCAACAGATGCATCTTGTTTTCTGGTGTCCATTACATAGAAACTCTAAGTTTAAGCGTGCTTGGCCTAGAGTAGACATGGGATGGGTGACCTCCTGGGAAGTTTTCCAGGGAGCGCGTGAGTGAGGACAAAGCGTGCTAGAAAAGACTCGTGTTGGTTTGGGGGGACAGTCATCAATCCAGTAAAGTGCTTGAGGTCCAACACACACCTTATAAACTCTAACCGCTTTTGGTCCCAAAGCTTTGGCATTGCTTTTTCCAATAAACATTGGTTATGGCACGATGGATGTTTTGCCATAGTGTGTGATCATGTCAAGGGTCAAACTGCTATTATTTGACGGTATTTTTCAACTCGATAATTTGAGAAATAAAATATTTCAAGCTGTAAAATAAGAATATACAATCATTATTTGGGGATATGAATTCTTTGTTGTTCATATCTGCAACAATTTGAGTGTTAGAAAAATCTAGGGTTTATAGAAAAAAGTTTTAACTTTGTTCAAGAAGAAGAAGATTGTGGGTGAAGGATGTGTATGTATTTAGAACTTATTCTTTAAGTAGGGGGAATATAGTCTTTTAAATGAATGTTATTTTTGTAATTATATGGAGGTGGGTGTATTCATTAATTTTGGGGGTGTGAATAACGCTACCCTGTATAGTATTTGAGTTGTTGGAAACAAAGAAAACCAAATGAGTTTCTTTTATTAAGTGGGTGTGTCCCACATGAGATAAGAAATGAAATGTTGGCTAGTTTATATACAAACTCTTTATCGTAAACGAGTGAAATGGTATAGCATGTAGGCACTCTCCACGCGCACCCTCGAGCCAGTTTCAGGGTCTGGACTACTGAACTCATTTTTGCTGATTAAACACCAACGAAGTATATAAACTAAGTGCTCTAAGCAACAATATACACAAAATATATATAGTAATCATATGGGTGGGTTCTGGGTCAAGTCCTATTAAACCCATTATCCGACCCAAACTCATTCAAGTCTAAAACTTCATACATGTTAGTCTATTACCTGACCTAGATCTATTTATTTTTCCTAACATTCCCCAAATAAAGCTGGTCGGCTTGGGTTGGGGAATCGACAACCATAATCCGGGCAATTTTCCAACTTTCTGGTTGTTATTGATGCATCTAGGCTCCAACTACGTGGGTAATTGCGCCCACAACCATGGGTGTACCGTAGCCAGAAATTCTGGCAAGTGCGGTTAAGAATCTTTTTCATTTTGGGGGGCGATAATCAAGCCAAAGTTTTAGAGAATAAAAAATAAAAAAATTTCGCAATAGAAAAAGGTAAATCTAGAGACCGCATCTTGCAACAATTCCTGGGAAAAAATTCATATTTTCCAATTTTGACTTCTCTAAAATGAACGTTTTATAGATGTAACTTATCCAAAAGTTCATTCTAAATTAACCATCAAACAAACTATTATTATTGAAAAATAAACTTTAGATCCAAATGTTCATTTAAAAAGTGCTCCCAAAAAAACTATTCATTACCAAGTTTGGAATATATATCTCTATCTATATAACAAATAAGACAATCATTTATCAACTCATATACCTTAATAGGGTTAGATACTTCTAGAGGAAATTACACAAAATACCCTTATTTTTTTAAAAAAAAGACAAATATACGCTTAAAAGACAAAAATACCCTCCGTTATTATCTTCTTACCTTTTTACCCAGCTTTTTTCTCTTTTTACGTTCTAACCTATGGTTAGTTTTTTCCCACCTTATTTCTTTGGATCTCGAACCAATTTCCGAGTTTATTGCTATCCCCTGCTTGATCATGGCCATGTCTTCACGTTCCTCTGCTCCATTTCAAAGTTTGTTCAGTTTCAATCGTTCCAGCTTCCTCACGTTTCATCACTAACTACTCCTTTCTGTAACTTCTTGAAACCGCTGGTTTGTGTTTGTTGTTTTAATGGCTCCTAAAAACTCTCCTTATAAAAGGCTACTGAGAATTTCTTCGAAGTTGGAAGCACTAGATTCTTCGAAAAGGAGGAAATTTCAGAAGGCTATTGCTGGTAGAATGACTTCGAAAAAGAGGAAAGTGGAAAATGTTGTTGATGATGAAGTAGTTTTAGATGTTAAATCGCCTTCTAAAACTGTAAAATCGAAGGTTGGTGTTAAAGCTTCCGGAAGAAGAAGGTTTCTTTTGAAGAAACGGATGTTGCTGAGGTATGAGTTTTTGTATTCTTTGTTATTTTGTGATTTGTAGTTTTTTGTTTGTTTCGATGTTTTTTCTTAGTTTTTTTGTTATGTTTCATTTGTTCTTTTATGTATTTTAGTTGAAGTGATTGTTGATTTTGTGTTTCTATTTTGTTTCTTTTTTGTTTCTAGGGTTTCAAGTATGTTCTTGACCCTGCTGACTGGTTTATTGCTAGAGTAAATATTGCGTTCTCATTTGATGTTATTAACAATATAAAGATCTGTTTAACTGACACACAACTCGAGGCATTCAAGAATACATGTTTTAAATATTTTTTGCACATGAAAGAGATTGATTTCCAGGATCAACTTGTCCATTCGTTGTTGAAACGTCAAGTCGTCCACTCGAAGAATGACGAGATTATTGTGTCTATGAGTGGAAAGTTATTGAGGTTTGGGGTGGGGGAGTTTGCTCTAGTGACCGGGCTTACTTGTGTCGGTGATAGGCCTTCATTGTCGGGGGATGTTAGTAGTTAAGTTATTTTTCAAAAGTATTTTGCTAACAGAAGCAAGTTCAATAGGCAGTCTATTGAGGAATATTTTGTAATGCGTGTTTGGGGTGATGACGATCTAGATGCCCTGAAATTGTCTTTACTGTATTTTCTCCATTTTTTTTTCTTTTTACTTCTACTGGGAGTTCAGTTGAGATGTCGTTTTTTGAGATGGTGGACAAGGATATGGATGTGTTTGACAAATATCCATGGGGGAGGGACTTGTTTGATTTGACTATTCGTGAGTTGAGGCAGCAAATTTTATATAGAAACAAACTTCACGGTGAGGAGAATCTTGGTGGGAAACATGTGAAATTTTACAGAATTTAAGGATTTTCGTTGGCATTCCAGATTTGGTTCTACGAGTGTTGCCCGGAGGTGAATGGGAAGTTTTGTGCTCGTGTTGATTGTGATATCCCGAGGATTTTGAACTGGACTTGTTCAAAGTCCGTGAAAGACAACAATGTGAGGGCCGAAGACTTGGAGATGAAGATCTTCAATCGGTCTGCTGAACATGCAATATGATTTTACTCGTTTTTTCTTTCTTGCTTTGTTTCATTTATGTTTCATATTTGTTTCTTTATTGTTTCTGACTCTATTGTTTTTTTTCTTATTTAGTTGAGGTTGAAGAATTTGTGGCCGATTGAGGACGAGCTTGTGCAGTTGAACATTCGAAACTTTTATGATGAATCAAAGTATACACCCAGCCCAGTTGATGATGATTTTGTCGTTGGAAACTTCAAGCGCAAGGAGGCTGATGTTGATCTTATGTCAAAGCATACTATTTATGATATTGCTAGGAACCAACAGTTGTTTTTCAAAGATTTTGAGGTCTTTGGTCTTTAAGAGTTCCACGACAAAATTCTTAAAAGAACCATTTGCAATTGTTTTCTCTGAGTTGACGGATATTAAGAGGAAACTAGAGGTTCTTATACTTTTTTTGTTTTAATTATAAGTATTTTTATGTTATCTTTCTAAATTTTTCTTTTTGTTCTTGTTTTGTGTTTCAAGATTGTTTATTTGTTGTTTCTTTTCATCACATGATTGTTATTTTTTATGTAGATTGGTGTTGGTGTCGACGAAGCCGAGAAGGTTGATGTGTCTGAGTCTAACAGTGAATCTGAATCTAATGGAATGTCATTAGGTTCAGGTTCTGAAGAAGATTCAGATGAAAAAAAAAAGATGGAGAGGCGGATGTTGATGGGGGGAATGCGGATGTTCCTGTTGGCGAAGCTGGGACTGTTTTGCCTACAGATTTGGGTGACGTTGATGTTCCCGCTAAGGATGTTTCAGCTGTAGTTTTGGAGGAAAAAAATGATAATTTTGCTGAGGTTGATACCTCTGTTGGTGAAGTTGGTGTGAGTGTTCTTTGAGGAGTTGCGGCTATTGGCACGATGAGTTTTGGATAGAGTATCGAGAAGGTGGCTGATCAATCAAGCAAGGACGGTGGTGACGAGAACCAATTTCATAGTTCTCAAGAACTTGACAATCTCATTCCTTCTCAAATTGATGATATATTGAACAGTGCAAGTCAAGCTGCGCTAGGGAAGGTGTGTTTAAATTATAGTTTCTGTTATTTTGTTGTTTTTGAATTCTTTTGTTCTTTATTATTTTATTCCTTGTTATTTTTTTTTGTCCAGGGTGCTTTTAAAAGTTCACTTGGTGTCTCCTCCAATCTGTCCCTTGTTTTGAAGAGGGTTTCGAAACCTTCCATTGCGGTGAGAACTCCGTTCACCAATAACTTTGAGTCTTCTGGTGATGCTGTTGCGGAAAGTGCTGAACCTGTGGACGTGGTGAACACGGGGTTCGAAAAATTCGGGGACAAAGATGCGAATATGGATGCTGGTGAAAAACTTCCGAAAGCCTTGGTGAAGGGAAGGTATCCGCCTGATGAGAATATGAGTGAAGGTCCAGGGATAAGGGCTCTTTCAGATGGTTTGAACGACTAGCTTGCGGAAGGGTTTATTTCTCAAGGGTATACATCTTTTATTTTCATATTTGTAATTCATAACTATCTGAAATAATTTTGAAACATATATGAAACAATTACATAAATATTTTTAAATTTGTGGTTCATTTGTTTTTTTTTTGCGGGTTTTATTTGATATTCTCTTTCAGTCCCAAACGTTACTCGGAGGAAGATGACAAAATTGACCCATCTTTGAAACTTGGTATCTGCGAAGCGAAGTCTAAGTCATGGTTTCATAGCTTGTATTACGTTGATGTGTACTTGGCTTCTTCTGTAAGTTATTATTATCTTTCATGTTATTTTTTGAATCGTTCCTTCTGTTTTTTAATTGTGTTATCTATTCATTTTGCAGCATATTAATGTCTTTTTTTACTATTTGAGGAAGAAGTTCCTATATGGGCATAGTGTTGTGACATTCACGACAACCGATTTGATATTCGACCGGTGCATCAAAAGTATTTACAAGAAATTTGCCAAGTGAACAAAAGGAAGAAGAAGCATTTTGATCTGTCCATGATTAGCGTCAATACTACAGTGGTGGACTATATCATGGGATATGATATAGCGTGTGGACGGCCATGATCTGAGGTGGATCATATCTTGTTTCATATCCATTGCATTGATATAGAACATTGGGTTCTGGGACGGTTGATCTTGAAGGAGAGAACTATATATCTCTACAATTCATTGAAGACTGATGATTCTCTTAGAGTTGCTGCTGAAGCTGTTAAAACTTATAACTTTCTCCTTCCTCGGTTCCTATCCATGGTATCCTTTTATGGTGTCCATCCCAATATTATTCTTGGCGAGGGTGCTTATTCCGGTGATCCTAATTCTGCTATGAAAGTAGTTGTTGTGAAAGACATTCCATTGCAAACCAAAAAGTAAGTTTTTGCTATGTATTTTTCATTTGTTTGTTCTTTTTTGTTGTTTTTGATTTGTTGTGTTATCTATCTGACTGTCCATTTTTTTTTATTTCTTTTTGTAGTGATTGTGGCATTTTTGTTGCCTGTTACGCGGAGTACTTTGTTGCTGGGGAGGAATGGATGTTGATGCGTTTGATGTAGAGAATGAGCGGGCAAGATTTAGTCATTTGCATTACAATCACGCTAAGCTAAAGCAGCAAAATGGCGATGAGGACGACAACGACATTGAGATTCTGCCTCCACTCCCTAAGGATTCTAGGGAATTGTTGTTACGTAAATCTTGATAATTGTGTAATCAGCTGAACAAATATGCCAAAGTTTGGTACTTTTAATGTATAGAATATTTGGTATTTGGAATAGCTTTCCTCGTAGGCTCTGGATTGTTATTGGCCGTTTTAATTCACTATTAGATTTTGTGGGTAGTATGTTTTTGAACAATTTGGAAATAAGTTATGAGATTTTGTTCAATTTATGTTTTGTTATTGCTTGCTTTGGTATTCAAAATATTATGCGTTTTGTTTTACGTTTCTTATTGTTTCTATTGCTAAATGGTTTCTTTGTGTAATAGAAACATATCTGAAACACATTCGAAACCAACATTTGTTTTGTCATCTTATTGTAAGAAACATATTGGAAACAACATAGAAATAATTTGTTTTTGATTTTTTATATGTTGAAGCTGTATCAATTACATGTATATTCGTAATACTAATATTCTACTATGAATCCAATTTTGTTTTTGGTTGATTCCTGCATGTTTTTCTATTATGAGCAAAACTCCCACATCTTCCACATTTGGTTTTGGCCCTTTTCTCCCATTCTACCTTGTGTCTTCTTTTCTTTGGCCTTCAAGATTTTGCCTTGCCTTCAGGCGGTAGAGTCTTCATTGTTTTGATTTTATTTGGCAGGATCCAGGTATCTTCATGTGGGATTGGATATACTGTTTCCAAATAAGTTGCTACCATTGTTTTCTTCATGTAGTATGCCGAGCAGTATTGGTATGGATCTTTTCATTCAAATCTTTTAGTACCGCTAAAGCATGTGGGCAAGGAATTTCATCCATTTAAAACTTGTTGCATGTGCAAGTCCTTTTTTCAAGGTCCACAACAAATGTTTTCTCTGCTTCTGTGACTTTGAAGATAAATCATTTGATCTCTTTACCTGAAATATAAATGAAACATATAAGAAACATTTATGAAACAATGGACCATGTGCTGAAAGTTTATAGTAAATTACCCTTAAATTTAGGGAAATGGTGTAGTTTTTCCCCATATACTCTTCAGCTCTTTTTGTCATCCTTGTAAATGTTGATCTTTCTTCATTCCGATGTCTGCACGCCCAATCTTAAACTAAAGATCTCACGTATTTGAGCATAGCTATTACTGGTAGGTCTTTTCTCACTACAACTGCTGCATTTAGTGATTCTGCGATGTTTGAAGTCATGACAAAGTATTGTTTTGTTTGACAGTGGAGTCGTGTCCATTTCTCGTAGCCAATGATGGACAAATAAGGTCTAATTTTGTTGTTTACGCTGTCAAGTACAGACATTTGTTTTTTGAATTCTTCATTCGTGTATGCTTTTGCTGCTGCTATGAATGGATCTCGTATTTTGTTGTTTTCCTTTTTGAAGTTTGCCTTCAAATTATTTATGAGATGATACGTGCACAACCCGTGAGATACCTCAGGATATACCTAATCATTAAAATAATATATTTATGAGAAATTTGTAATGGAGAATGTTTTTGAAACTATATGTGAAACATGAATGAAACAAATATGAAACAATAGTGAAACATCATCTAAGAAAATATTTACATTATGTACCTCCTTTATTGCTGTTTCGATACTCACGTATGCATGCGAGACTATGCACATCCCTTCCCTGAGACCAAAGGTTTGTCTGATCTTTGTGAAAAATCATACCCAACTTCCATCATTTTCAGAATCCACTATTGCAAAAGCCAATGGGAAAATGTTTCCATTCCCATCCTGTGTGCCGGCAGACAACAAAGTCCCGCCATAACTTGCTTTCAGGAATGTACCATCAGCAACAATTACAGGCCTACAGTGTCTCCATTCTTTTATTGATGCATTGATAGCCATGAACAAGAAGAGGAATATGTCATCCTCTTTTCTTACTATTTCAGTGGTCGATCCAGGATTCGTTTCCTCCAACATGAACAAGTAAGCCGGTAGTTTTTTATAAGACTCATTCAGCCTTCCCCTTATTATTTCCAGTGTTTTATCTTTTGATCTCCACACTTTTTTTGTAGTCGAGACTTATTCCATGCTCATCCTTCATGTCTCTAATTATATCTGTTGGTGTTTAGACTGTTTTGATGTTGTTGAGGAACTTTGATTTGATAAGGTCTCCAATTATTTTTGCAGTAGCGTGTCTATTGTCGTTCATTCTTTTATCCAGTGGACAAGTGTGGTTTGAGTCGTATTTTCTTACTATGAACTTTGTTGTCCCTGATGTTGATGAGGCTTTCAAATGCCAATTGCAATTTTCATCGAGAAATTTTACGTAGTATTGCTTTTTGCAGGACTTCTTGACCTTATATTGGAAGTGATTTTTCAACGCATAACAACTGATATGTTTTATCATTTCCTCCTTGGTATTGTAGACATCTCCCTTTTGGAATTGTTCTTCACCATGCCTAGTTTCTTGAATTTCTGTTGTTTCTTCTCCGACTACATTTCTGTTGATGAGGTTTGCGTAGTCGATGTAGTCCATCGCATTTTGGCCCATGTTTTCCATCAAGGAGCTCTCTCTACTGACATGTTGCTCGTTCCTTCCATTGCAGTTTGCTGTGTTGTTACTTGTAGGCTGCCTCCTTTTATTTGGAAATGTAATAGCCTTCTGAGTTCAAAACTATATCTATGCACAGAGAAAACTCCATCCAATCTTTTTCTTTGCTTTTCATTTCCATGTATAATTTCAGATTGTAATCATTTTCGATCTTCAATAGTGGCAGAGCCTCTGTTAATTTGTATTTAATCTGCATAGCTTCTACATCCTTTCTGCATTGAATTTGTTGTTCCAAGATTTCCTTTAGGGTACTGAATGTGCAATCCATTGGAATCAGTATTCCTGTTATCTCAAATTTGATATATCTCTATTTTCTTCCCATTGTCTTTTGTGGTATACCACAGTTAGGATTTTCTCCATGCAACTGTGGAATTCAAAGAAAATTTGCCTATGTGAAACTTATAAGAATCATAAATGAAACACATATGAAACAATGTTTCATGTACGGGAAAAAACAATGTGTTGTATTAGGTGAAACATTACCAATAGAAATAATTGTGAAACAACAAAGAAACATATGTGAAACAATTACCTAATGTATTGCATACATATTTTTGAGATTCACACGATTATTTTGTAGATATTCATGAGAAGTAATTTTTGTAGAATTTTGGATTATAATTCGAACAAAATAAGCATTTTAAGCTCAAAACTGTCAGGTTGTTCGAATTCTCATGCAAAATTGTTGGTTCAATTCAATGTTAATTTCATCCAATACATATTGAATTCTAATTTTTATATCTGTAAAATTATGAAACTGATCGAAACAAAGTTTTTTCAGAATAAGATAAACAGATCGTGTTGTTGTTATCTGATTTGTTCTTCTTCTTCTTCTTTCTCTTGATCTAGAGTTTGAATTGTTATCTCGAACAAGCCCCTTCTTGTCTCGTTGTTTTCTGCATTCTGTGCTTTTCTTCTGGTTTTTGCTATTTGTTGTGATGGAAACTTGGATTGTGATCGGGATCTTGTGCGCCGTGATCTTTGGAGTAGCAATATGATGGTATACGCTGCACAACATATATTTGCCCTAATTTCTAGCGGGTGCGTATTGGGAGGGAATGTTGAAGAAAGGAGTTTATTTGGAAGGGATTTGGGATGTGAATATGAGTATTACTGTGCTTTTCCCTTCTTTCTTAATTCTTTGGCTAAGACAGTAGATTTATTGGTCTTTTAATTTTTAACTCAGTTTTTTTATTTGGGCTAGACTCGACTGAATTTTTGGTGCAGTCCAACCCAAATTTAATACGCCGTGAGATCTAATGCGGTCCGTGAGGCCACAACCAGTGGCTCACCTTTTGAAACTAACCTTCCACTTATTTGTCAGTCGGCAAGAACAGCGCCTCTTTGATTGCCGTAGTTTCGAGTGTCTGGATTTGCTAATTATTTGTTTTAACTTTCCATTTCTATGACCCATATAGTTATTAGTAGTTTTTTCAGGTTTAGCTGTAAATCTTGAAGCTTGTTGATTAATTCTAAGATTCGCATATCTACCCTTTCAGACAGTAAAGTCTCCCTTCGTCTCTACTAAACGCGGGCGGTCTTGCACTGCAACTGTTTGGTAAAATGCCAACGTGAGTCAGAATACGTAAAATTTGATGTCCTCCTCCTAAGGTAAGATCCCAATGTTGAGTCTTTGACTGACAGCGTCGTTATGGAGAGACCTCTGATTACTTGTAAAATTATAGCCATAGAAAAGAGTTGTTTCTCTTGATTGCATTTTGAGAAAACTGATTCCAGTTTTGGCATGGAAGTCTTTGAAATCTTAAGAAACTAACTTCTTGCAAGAAGCCCAGAAACCAGATCTTATCTGCATAGAATATTGTACATCCCAATTTGGAAAACCTTTTTTAAGCCTGACATCAGATTTCACAGATTTTCTCCAGCTAAGTAATTAGTACACGAACAGGTATACAATGCCACGTTACTCCCATGCTATCTTACCTCAGTTTAATAATTTACATTATACTGTCTGAACATAGGAAGTTATAAAATGTAAGTAACTGAAGTTGAACAGATACTCACTAGACTGGCTTAATTGCAGTTTTTGTCCTGTTAATATTCTATGTAGCAATTTTGGTCCATAAGTTTTAATTTTTAAGCAATTTTAGCCCTGTAAGTATCATATTGGTCCCACAAGTTGATTTTTTGCGCAATTTGGTCCAATAAGTTCTAATTTTGTGCAATTTTTGGTGTCGAATGAGTACTTCAATATTTCACTCTTTCGGGCCAAAATTGCATAAAATTAAAATTTATGTGACCAAAATTGCTACTTAGAATACATAAAGGACCAAATATGCCACTCATTTATACTTACAGGACCAAAATTGCTATATAGGTTATTTATATGACTAAATATGCCACCCCCTTATACTTAGAGGAGCAAAACTGCAACTAAGCCCTCACTAAATTAAAAAAAAAAAAAGAAAAAGAGTTACAAGAAAGACAAGAAGACTGCATCACTTATACTTCAATTGAAAATGGAGTCCTTCTTGTGCTGCTTGGTTTTGAGTTTTTGTATCTTGTTGATTTTAAAGAATTTGAATGCACGTAAACATAGGAACCTCCCGCCCAGTCCGTCTGCTCTACCGATATGCGGCCACCTCCACCTCCTCAAAACTGCGCCCCACCGTGCTCTCCAAGCTCTTTCCAAGAAGTATGGCCCGGTCATGTATCTTCATTTTGGCTGCCTCCCTGTCCTCGTCATTTCCTCTCCCATTGCAGCCGATGAATGCTTCTCCAAGAACGATATCGTCTTCGCCAACCGGCCTAAATCCCTTGCAAGCAAAATCCTTGGGTACAATTACACCACCATTGGTTTCACTCCTTATGGTGACCACTGGAAGAATCTCCGCCGTCTGATGACCACCCAAGTATTTTCCACCGCTAGTCTCCACCGTTCATCTGCTACTCGACGCGAAGAAACTCATTTCCTGGTGCGGAAATTGTTCCAGGACTCTGATTACAAGGCCTGGAAAAAAGTGAATCTGAAAGCTTTGTTTTTCGAATTGGTGTATAATGTGGCTATGGTGATGGTTGCCGGAAAAAGTGGGCCCGTGAGGGACGACATGTTTGGACCTTTCAAGATGATTGATATCTGTGATTATATTCCATTGTTGAGGTGGGTGGGTTTTGGAGGGATGCAGAGGGAGTTGGTGAGTTTGCATAAACGAAGAGATGGTTTCTTGCAGGATTTGATTGAAGAAGGTCGAAACAAGATTGCTGGTTCATCTCTCACTGAGGAAGAAAAGACATATGTTCAAGCATTGTTGTCGATACAACAAGCTGAACCAGATTATTATACAGATGAAATTCTTAAGGGACTTATTTTGGTGAGCCTTTCCAAATTCTGTTTTAGTTTTCGGAAACTCTGTTTTTGGAATACTAGTATGCTTCTGTTAAATCACTAAGTTTAATGTTGTCCTATGAGATACTTATAAAAATTACCCTTGAGGTTTGATTTAATTACAAGAGAAATCCTATTATCTTTCAAAGTTACAAATACAATATCACAAACGCACCCTTGAGGTTTACATTTTCTTAACAAATATCCTAAATAGGGTGCAATTTGTAAAATAGAAACAAATAACAAGGTGTATTTGTTATTTTGGAAGATAGCTGAAGTTTTCTGTAATTAGACTAAACCTAGTGGTATTTTTTGAAAAAAGCCGTTGTCTTATTTGCAGAATCTATATGCATTTACTAGTGAATATAATTCTCTGTTCCATGATTTGGTGTAGCCAATGTTTACTGCTGGAACACATACTACAGCTCTGACTATGGAGTGGGCAATGTCGCTTCTCCTGAATAACCCGGACGAGCTAGAAAAGTTGAAGAAAGAGATAGACAATAATATCCCACCTGGAAAATTGCTCGACGATTCAGATCTCCAAAAATTACTATACCTACGCTGTGTAATCAATGAAACAGTAAGGTTGTATCCTGTCGGTCCACTCCTCATTCCGTATTCTTCATCAGAAGATTGCACGGTTGGGGGCTTCGACATTCCTAGAGGCTCAACTTTGCTGGTTAACGCATGGGCCATTCACAGAGACCCTAGTTTGTGGGAAAATCCAGGATTGTTTAATCCTGAGAGGTTCAAAGGATTCGAAGGGGGACATGATGGTTTTAGGTTTATACCGTTCGGAGTGGGGAAGAGGGCTTGTCCTGGTTATGGTATGGCTATGAGGTTGATGGGATTGGCGTTAGGCACTTTGATACAGTTCTTCGAGTGGAAAAGGGAAGGCATTGAATTGGTGGATTTGGATGAATCTACGGGCATGACTTTGTCAAAGGTGAAGCCGTTGGACGCATTGTATCGGCCACGTTCGTCCATGGTGTCTCTCTTATCCCAGCTTTGAGATTTAACCAGTTGTGAATATCTTGACTTAAATTGAACAGTTATAAACAAAGTGATGAATTACTTGGAGATATTGTGAAAGGTCTATTCCAAATCTATCACTATTGTGTTATTTACTAGTTCTTGCTACATTGGATAGTTTTTTTAAGGGATAATTACATAAAAACCCCTGAGGTTCAGGGTAATTACGAAAAAACCCAGAATTTTTTGAAAATTGCATAAAACCCCTTAAGGTTTGATTCTACTTATATCTTCCCCCTTCATAAGCAAAAACATTTCAAAAAACCCCATGATATTTGTAGAAATATTATAGTTATCCCCTTAAATTTAAGACAAAATCAAACCTCAGGGGGCTTTTTGCAATTTTGAAACGTCTCTGGATTTTTTTGTAACTAGACCAAACCTTGGGGGTGTTTTTGTAATTATCCCTTTTTTTTAATTATGTTTCACTAGTTATTATTCTGTCAATTGTAATTAATTGTTACAGCAACAGGGAAATCTTTTGGTTAATGCTCCTTAAAAATGGTTGAAATTTATGCTCTCAACAATACTGCATCAGTGGAGTAAGTTGTGGTGGCTGCTGGTATACTAGTTTAATCATATGCACATGGCCCCCCCAAAATTTTCCATAAATTATTTTTCCCCCAAAAAAGTTTTTTAAATTATTTTTTAAAAGGTAAAATAAATAAATTAATTTACAATTGCCCCCCCAAAATTTTCCAAATAAAAAAATTCCCTCCAAAAATTTTCCAAAAAATTTTTCTCCCCCCAAAGTTTTCCCAAATTATTTTTTAAAAGGTAAAATAAATGAACTAATTTACAATTTTCCCCCCAAAATTTGATAAAAACTTCAAATAGTTGTCTTTTACAACATAAAAAGCTATTAATTATGGTTAGTATATGGAAAAAAAAATTCGCATAGTTTAAATTTATAAACTCGGTCCGTTTTCCGCCCCCCAAAGTCGGAATCTGCGTCAAAGCGGCCAAAGACTCTCTGCATCGCAAACTTGGGCATCAGGCTATAATGGCCCTGCTACTGTGGACTTCAACTCACTACTCTCATTGGTAAAAGGAGAAGAAGATTGTGTTTGTGTGGTAGCTGAACCAGGTCAGGTCATGCATTTTCGACGTTAAGTTCAACCAGTGGCGGACGCAGGATTTCGACTTTGGGGGGGCGGAAAACGGACCGAGTTTATAAATTTATACTATGTGAAATTTTTTTTCCATATACTAACCATAATTAATGGTTTTTTATATTGTAAAAGACAACTATTTAAAATTTTATCAATTTTTGGGGGGAAAAGAAATTTTTGGAAAATTTTTGGGGGGAATTCTTTTTTTTTTGAAAATTTTGGGGGGGCAATTGTAAATTAATTTATTTATTTTACCCTTTAAAATATAATTTCAAAAATTTTTGGGGGGGAAAAAAAATTTTTGGAAAATTTTGGGGGGGCAGTGGCCCCCCTTGGGTCCGCCATTGAGTTCAACATACTTGTTGTCTTAACAAGTTAGTAATTTTTATTACTCTCTTCATGTATAAAATAGCTTGCTGGTTAAGTTAAGGGGTTAGAAGGAAGTGACCACGGGTATTACTCGGTCCTGGTTCGAGTATCTATGGTGCGGAACTTGAAAAACAAAATAGCTTGATGGTTAAAGACTAAGCAAACATGAATGAATACGCCTGTCAAGTAAAATGAACGGATTGTACAATTCGCTGTTCACGTGTGCATACATGACTCAGCTCTTTTAACTTTGACTATAAAATTACAAATAGTGTAAGATTTTAGTCAAATTTGAAGGAATCTAGTCGGATGTTTACGCGCTCTGATACTACAGGCATCCTTCTGCTCTGTTTCTGGAACCTTCCTTCAGTAGTGTTGAGCTGCAAATCATTTGCTGGAGCCTTATAATTATTTTGGGCCGTAACTGAAACAGCCCACTGTGCTAACCTCTTCTGGACCTTACTCTCGTCCAATTGTAGCCCGGACCATGTATCAGCAAGGGATATTTTAGCTATCTTTTAACAGTTGCATCTTCGCTCTCTCTCTCTCTCTCTCTCTCTTCATAGTAGTAAATGGTGAGAGCTCATATTCTGATATTAGTAGGTTTCTTTCAAATACTTTGGAAATATTGATTTACGCTCGTCATTGGGTGAATGAGAAATGGATTTATATTTTTATTTGTCATTATATTTGTTTTATACTTTCAAATTTGTCAATGTTTAGATATTTTCTTTGCTTATACTTTTTCTTTTTTTTTTTAAATCACGAGATGGAAATACTTTGGGAAAAAAATAAAATCCATTTAAATTACTACAAAATGATGTAAATATATGAGGGATAATTACAAAAACTAACCCTGAGATTTGGTTTAATTACAAAAAAACACACCGGGTTTTTGAAAATTACAAAAAGCCTCTTGAGGTTTGATTGTGTAACAAACTTTACCAATTAAGTAAAAAACATTTCAAACACTCCCTTACATTTGTAAGAATATTGCAATTACCCCCTTACATTTAACACAAAATCAAATCTCAAGTGATTTTTTGAAATTCCCAAACATCTCTGGGTTTTTTGGTAACTAATTATCCTATATATTTATGAATACAAACAGTAAATTCTTATTAAACGTCTGAAGTTCTAAAAGTCCCTCGAAAACCAAATAGGGATCATTTATTTTGAATGATGTTTCATCACATATGCAATATCACTAATATACCTTGCATGTATGAGATGAAGTTATCAATGCGTACATGGCATGAATTGATATTATTGAAATAAGAGATGAAACACCATATGAAACATGAAACAAATGATTATATTGACACGAGTTTATAAACATATTTGACCAAGTTGAGAGCCTCCAAATATTTGTTTGCCTAATGGGTTCTAATTAATTTAGATCATGGCCGGTTAAAGTAATTGGTTGGCAGCCTGTAAATCATCAATTTAATTAGTTCCATACAACCTTAAATTTTAAAGCATCCAACCCATTGTCCTTCATGCATGAATAGACCAGAATGCTGGACGGCAGTTTGACTGATTCAATAAAAACCTATAATTTGGATTTTGGAGTACAACAATTAATAATCCACCATAACTACATTTCTTTGCTTTGTCCTGTGACATTATTAGTGGAATTTTTTTTTTCTAAAACTTGCTGAGAGTAATTTAAAAAAAAAAAAAAATGTTGCCGCCTTAAGTTCAAGAATACTAGTCAAATACTAATTATATAATAGGATTTCAATCTAGGAAAATCGAAATAGCAAAGAACAAATTAAAGTGCTTATATATAGATATATATGACAGGCAAGTTAGTTAATTAAAGTGATTGCTCCTGATAGCAAAAGAGCAATTTAAGAACTGATCGTCCCCTTAATTATGGAATTAAATGCTGGAAAGCCAACCCTTGATGGGATCATGGAATCAAACAAGTATTATAACATGAAGGTAACATTAGCTCTCACATTTGCAGTCATCCACAGTGTTTCATTTAATTTGTTTTGTTTTTGGTTCATAAATTGGCTTGAAATTATTTATTTGTAGGAAGAAGGCATATTATCTTCAAGTTTAGTTTCCAATGGGTGTTTGGATTATAAAGGAAGGATTGCAGATAAACAGGCAACTGGAGGATGGAAAGCCTCCCCTTTCATCATAGGTGCTCATTAATTTTCTTTTTCCTACTTTATTATGGTTTTAATTTCCTTCATGTTCTATATTCAAGAATTGCAGAGTATAACAGATTTCGTTTTTGGGTGCAGTGAATGAGGTGGCAGAGAGGTTGGCATTCTTTGCAATAGCAGTAAACATGGTGTCTTATATGGTGCGTGAGATGCATCAGCCTTTTCCAGATGCAGCCACTCATGTTACTGATTGGATTGGAGCCGCTTACCTTCTTACATTGCTTGGAGCTTTTCTTGCTGACGCCTATTTGGGCCGCTTTCTAACCATCATCATCTTCTCTTGCATCTATGCAGTGGTAAGAATTTTGGGTAATTTACAAACACCCCCCTTTAAGGTTTGTATGACTTAACAAATACCCGGGTGCAATTTATTAAATGGAAACAATTAATGCTAAAGGGATGTTTGTGATTCTAAAAGATAGTTGGTTTTTTGATGTAGTTAACCTAACAATTTATGCTATACCCCAAATTTAAAACTTTTTGATCATTCTAATAATTTACATCACTAAATTGACTTTTTGAATCCAAAACATGTCTATTTATGACGCCACAAATTAGTTACAGGACCAATTTTGCTGCTTGCTAATACAGATTACGAATCACACTCTTGACGCCTCTTTTTCATTGTCATATGTTAGGGAATGGTGTTATTAACACTTTCAGCATCCATACATAGCTTAACTCCTCCTCCCTGCACCAAGAAACCATGCATTCCAGCATCCGACAGCCAAACGGCGTTTCTTTACTGCGCTCTGGCGCTTATCGCCCTCGGAACTGGTGGCATCAAGCCGTGCGTCTCCTCATTCGGTGCAGACCAGTTCGACGAATCCGATAAAAGCGAAGCCGGTAAAAAATACGCGTTTTTCAACTGGTTCTTCTTTGCTATAAACATGGGGGCACTTTTAGGCATCACCCTTATGGTGTACATACAAGTCGAGTTCGGTTGGGTTTGGGGATTTGGCGTGCCAACAGCTGCGATGATCATTTCGGTTTTTGTCTTGGCTGCCGGTTTCGTGAATTATCGGTATCAGAAGCCGATGGGAAGCGCTTTTACGCGATTCGTTCAAGTCGTTGTCGTTGCTTTGAGGAATCATGTTAGAGGAGTTGAGGTTGGAAGGGGAGATGAGCTTTATGAGGTTAGGGGTGTAGAATCTGATATTTTTGGTGCACGGAAGCTTGCTCATACGGAACAATATAGGTCAGTTTTTGAGACCTCCATATATGCTCATTGTGGTTATAATCTTGTTCCATAATATTCTGTTTTTTGATCAACTGATTTATACTAATTTTGCAATGAAATCTAGCTAGTGAATTGTGGATATGTTAAGCATCACATGGTTGGTTATGTTTCCATTGTCATTTTCCATTTTTCAATGAGTTTTCAGATATTATTATTTTTTTTTTTTTGCAAGAGTTTTCAGATATTATTGATTTTTGTGTGAAAAGTGAAATAGTGTTTCGACGAATGACGAAAAATATATTTTATATAAGTTAAAAGATGATAATATGTTAGGTTGAGTAGTTTTGGAGAGAGTTTTAAATACGAGGTACATGATAAAAATAAAATTGTTTGTTGTATGTTTTCTGCTACTATTTTCAAAATTTTGTGTGTATAATAATTGGAAAGTTATAATGAAGGGATTGATTTATGTTAGTGCAACTAGAAGCAATGATAATCATGTTTGGAAAATTGGTGAATCCGTATATATGTATCATCATTTCCCACTAGAAAAAGTTTGATTCAAATTCTATTTTATAATAATCATTAGAGCGCAAAACTTACGCTTCTCCAAACAGGTTCTTGGACAAAGCAGCAGTCCAAACAGACTCGGACCACACCACAACAAACCGCTGGAAACTCTGCACCGTAACACAAGTCGAAGAACTCAAATCCATCATCAGAATCCTCCCAATCTGGGCATCCACCATCGCCCTCGCAATCTCATTCTCTCAGCTCTCCACCTTCTTCATCGGCCAGGCCACCACCATGGATCGAAACCTCATTTCCCTCAAAATCCCGCCCGGGTCCACCCCTGTTTTCAGCGCCGTCAACGCCCTAATCCTCGTCCCCGTCTACGAAAAACTGGTCGTCCCGTTCCTCCGCGCGAAAACAGGCCATCCACGCGGCATTACCTCGTTGCAGCGCATGGGGATCGGCCTTTTCGTCTCGATTCTCGCAATGCTCTCAGCCGCGCTGGTCGAGAAGAAACGCAGAGACAACTTTTTCAATCCGGATCGTACGATTTTGAGCGTTTTCTGGCTTTTCCGCAGTGTTTTCTGATCGGAATGGCCGAGGTTTTTACGTACGTGGGGCAGTTGGAGTTTTTCTACGACGAGGCGACGGACGGGACGAGGAGTATTAGTAGTGCGATGTTTTTGAGCGAGATTGGGATTGGGAGTTGGATTAGCACTGCGATTGTTAAGATTGTTGACAAGGGTTCTGGTGGGGTGGAGAAAGGGTGGTTGAGGGATGATCTTAATCAGAGCAGGTTGGATTATTTTTACTGGATTTTGACTGGGATTAATGGAGTTAATTTCTTGGTGTATTTATGGGTTGCTTTGAGATATAAGGGGAGGAATGGTAGGAGTGGGAGTGTGAGGGATGAGTCTATGGTGGTGGATTTGGGTGGAGATGGTGAAAGTGAAGGTGAAAATGGTGAATTTCGAAGTGTGGTGATCTAATTGTTATATTCAAGAGATTGATTAATCTATTTTGGTTTGGTAAAATTTGTGTATGCTTTTCTTGGATATTTTTGTTGCAAGTTCGACTACTATGCTTATTACGTTTATTTTTCGACGGTTTACACAATGACGATTTAAATCGGTTTTCGTATTCATGTTTTGTTGATATCATGTTTTATCTATACTTATTATCTATATCTATTATTATCTATACTATCTTAAAAGTGTGAATGTTTCTTGCAATTTTTGATTGGACAAAAATATCCTTTAGACATAGAAATTTTTTAGGATAACTAAATAATTTGATAATTATATTTAGCTTCTATTTGTCCAATTATAAGACAATATGACCTTTTATATTCTACATTTTAAAAGTATTTATTCTTTCAAAGCCTATAACTCTTAAAATATTTTGAATTTTCAAATAATATTAGTTTCATATTAAACTAGATTTCGAGAGCTTTCTAACCATATAACATAAGCATATATATAAGTACTTAACATGAGAAAATTTTAACAATATAAAGTTCAACACTATGTGAAAATTAATTATTTATGTTTTTCTATAGTTTTGTTATTTATGTACACATGCTATGAAGGTCCAAATGAATCAACCAATATTTTAAATTTTAACTATATGTGTTAATATGACTTTCACTTAATTTTCTATATATAACATTATAAGTTTTAGTTTCTAATTTATTATTTTAATATATTTTTTAAGCATAACACTAAGAGTACTTTAAATTTCTTATAAAATTAATTTCAAATTTAAACTAGATTTCAAAATCTTCAACTATATGTTCTAAACATTTGCACAAAATGTTGTAGAAGAGAATTTTAACTATTTAACTTTTAGTATGATACAAAATTATATATTCTTATATTCTTTTAAATTTTCTCAATAATTAAATATGTCTGCTATAATTTATAAGAAAAATATCAAATTACAATATACACGATAAGAAAAAATAAAATAAAACATATTTTAGGTGATTTTGATGCTAAATAAAAAGTAGAGAAAATACATAATTCCTTTATGGTTGAAACATTCTTCCTCAATTAATAATATGCAATTTAAAAATTAATTTATTGATGGTTGTTAAAGAATAATATTGAAAACAAGAGAGTTTCATATTTTAGTTTTATTACAATTCATGTATATTCATTTTAACTAGCCATATCAGTAAATTAAAAAGTACAAAATAAAAAGAATAAGATTAACATGAAAAAAAAGCGAACAAGAACCAAAACAGGTTTGTCGCGACAAAAATATTACCTTTTAAATTTTAACTATATGTGTTAATATGACTTTTACTTAATTTTCTATATATAACATTATAAGTTTTAGTTTCTAATTTATTATTATTAATATATTTTTTAATCATAACACTAAGAATACTTTAAATTTCTTATAAAATCAATTTCAAATTTAAACTAGGTTTCAAAATTTTCAACTATATGTTCTAAACATATACACAAGTCATTATAGAAGAAAATTTTAACTATAACTTTTAGTATGATGCAAAATTGTATATTTCTTATATTCTTTTAAATTTTCTCAATAATTAAATATGTCTATTATAATTTATAAGAAAAGGATCAAATTACAATATACACGATAAGAAAAAATAAAATAAAAAATATTTTAGGTGGTTTTGATGCTAAATAAAAAGTAGAGAAAATAATAATTCCTTTATGGTCGAAAAATTCTTCCTCAATTAGTAATATCCAATTTAAAAATTAATTTATTGATGGTTGATTAAGAATAATATTGAAAACAAGAGAGTTTCTTATTTTATTTTTATTGTAATTTCATGTATATTTTATTTTAATTAGCCATATCAGCAAAATAAAAAGTATAAAATAAAAGGAATAAGATTAACATGAAAAAAAAGAGATTTAACAAGAACCAAAACAAGTTTGTCGAGATAAAAACGTTACCTTTTAAATTTTAACTATATGTATTAATATAACTTTTACTTAATTTTCTATATATAATATTATAAGTTTTAGTTTCTAATTTATTATTTTTTAATATATTATGATTTCGATCTTTTGATTATTTTAACCTATAAATTTTAAGAACAAATGCAAAAAAGTGTTAAAAGTTGTATATAAAAATTTATAAATTAGATACATATTTATAATAAGTTTAAAATATAAATTTATAAAAAAGTTGTAACTTTCACACCCTTAAAAATTATAAGTTTAAAATATCAATATGATACATATTTATAAAAACGTATACCAAAATAATTAAATTTTAATAAAATGGTGTGGAAGTGTGAAACATGGGCTAAAATTGGATTATATTAGTCTAAAAGATCATATCTACTATGCAAAAGAATAAATAAATAAACTCATTTAATATGTAACAATTTGACTACTGAGAAAGTAATTATATATAACAAATTATATATTAGTTCAAATACTAACATAACATTCATAAAAACTAAGTGAATTGAATAATTACAACAAATAAGAGTGAAAACTAAGAATAAAAATTATTGAAAAATAAATTGTTATACTTGAGATTAATGAGGTGAGATTGATCTAAATAACTTTGGGTATTAATCTCATGTATATGATAGTTTAAGATTAAACCAGATGAAACACATTATAAAGATTTGAAATAATAAAAGTAAATAGTTAGAAAAATATGTGGGTCATAATTTGTGAATTCTAAAGAAAAATTAAATGGCTTTCATATAATATGTATAATTTGATATTTTCGATAAAATCTCAATTCATTTTAAAAGCATCTCTTTATGACTTATAAATATTAAAGAACAAAGACAATTATTATAAAATTGGGTACAAATTATTCTATTTTTTATAATATCAAATATTATCAAAAACTTGAAAATAAGAATCAGAAATGGAAAGTCATTGTATGTATATGAAATTGTAAAAAAATAAATAAATAAACTAAACTTATTTAATATGAAATAGTTTGATATTTATGTCAAAGTTTTTTTTTTTTTGAGAAGAGAAGATGTCAAAGATTAATATTTCTTAAATTACATGTTAATTAAGGTACCAATATAATAATCAAAATATTCAAAATAATATTTATGTATCAAATTTATTGTGTTAAACTATATATAATAATAAATTTGAGTGAAATGATCATGTTTAGTGTCAAGTAATATGAATTATTTCGGGCATAAGGAGGCGAAAGAGAATAGTTATGGGAGGGGGGTTTAACACTTGATATCTAAATTTGTAGCAACTATATTTTCTTATTTGATCAAAAATTCAATAAAATTTTAAATAAAGATTAAAGTACTATATACCATTTTCTCAATAAAGGCACTAAAATTGATTGATAATTATATTTTACAACAAATAATATGATTTTGTGAAAGAGATTAAATGAGATCTTCTAAATTTACAGTCTCTTCAAACAAATATAGATTAGTTTCAGTATATTAAGAATGATTGCAATTTTCATAACTATACGGCTCATAAAATTTACAACTATGTAAATATTAATATAACCAAAATAGCCAAATTCAAGTGCAAGTACAAACTCTAATAGAATAACGCATCTTTTTAAAACTTTATGAAATTTAAAAAACTATATTAGTTTTTAGTTTATTATGTATAACTTTTAAAAACATAAGTGAATGCAAAAAAAAATTCAAACATAAAAGTTAATTAGTATTATATTTAATTATTGAAGATTGACACGTGAAAATTGTTAACTTATTTTTTCTTTCATAAGACTATCTTTAGTTTTATTATTTATTAAATAAAGATATCTTGTGTGCAGTTGAGTAGGGTTTCAAAATTCAGATTTCAACTTATCACTCTTTCATAGTTTTATTTAAACCTGACTTTCGATAAAAATAATGGATTAATTTTTTTATATATTAAGTTAGTGTTTATTATTTTTAAGACACTGGAAATAGGAGGACTACAAACTTTAAGTGTTAATGATAAAATATTGACATTGTTACTAGAATTAAAATAATATATGATTTTTTTACATATATATTATATTATAATTATTTTTACATTTCTTTAATCGAAGAACTGAGATAGAATAAAGAAGTAAGCACATAAAGTATAAGAATTTGAATAACCTTTATTTTATTTTAATTGAATAGCAATAACAAATAAAATGATGATATTATGATGGGTTTTATTATAATATTTAATTAATTATTTTTATTAATGCGATAACTTGCATGTGATTTACTAATCATTATCTTATGATTTATAAGCTAAATTATTTGCCTGGTTATGTAAAATGCATCTAATGCTAAAAGCATTCGGAAATCACGTAAGAGAAAAGACTTTTCTATCCATAACAATTAAATAAAGACCGATGAATGTGATTGTAAGCTAATATAAAATTTATTTCGTTGTTATACTAATTGTAAAATTTTTGTGGAATTCAGTTCTTTAAAATAATTATTTAACAATTCATATCGATCTATAATTAAAGTAAAGCAAAATATATATTAAATACTGTGTAATATTTAAATTTAATTAATATTTATTTCACTTTTTAATATTTAATATTAATCAATAAAATTATTAAATAATAAAATTATTTTAGTAAAATCATGTGGATCATGTGCGACGCACGTGTTTCTTACTAGTATCTATAAAATTGTGAATAGGTTTTAAGATTTCTTGAAAATTTTAATTTGCCAAAAATATCTCCATGGTAAAGTTAGCTTTAAGGGTAACTAGATGATGCCCCGTGCGATGCACGGGCTATTCTAATATTAGAGTTGTCAAATGAGCCAGATCGAGCGGGTCCGCTGGGCCAAAGAGAAAATTCGAGTTGGGTCAGGCCGAAACTCCACCTAATATATTTTTGAGATCGGTCTGACCCGCTCCATCCCATGAAATGACCGGTCCGATCGGGCCGCCCGACTTTGTGGACCTAATTTAAATTTTTTGTATATTGTAAATTAAATAGTATTCATTATTTTATATTGATAATTTTACAAATAATAACAAATATGTATGTCAATAAAAAATATTAATTAACAATTTTGCATTTAAATAATTTAATAGCCCCTAGGAATCAATTTTTTTATAATTTTTGAAATTACATTATACTCTATTATAATAAAATGTTATGAAACCATATTTTTAGGCTCTTTTATTTATTTTAAACTTTAAATAACAATATTATATTACAGTTTAAACATATTTACGATATTAATTATGCATTGTTAAAAATAAATTAAATTCAACTTTAGTTAATAATACAATTAGAAGATTGTACAATAAGAATTGTGTTACAATACAATTACTATATAATTTTCAAATATAATGACTCATTAGTATATTTTAAAATTTAGCATAATATGTACATATTCTTTTCAGTTTTGAAATAATATTATTCTTGTTTCATCGTATATTATGAATTATATATTAAGAATTTGAGTTATATCAAAATTTTAAAATATATAAAACAATTCAGAGTTTGTAATTTATCCAAATTGTTCAAAAATAATTCGTTTAAATTAAAAATGTAATATCACACTCCAAACATGTGTTTATAGTATTGTTTATAAATTTTAAATATTTTAAAATAAATTCGATTTAAATTTTTTTATAAATATAATAATACAATTAAACGATTAAACTCTAATGATGTATATTGTAATATTAAATTACGATTCTGATACACTATTTTAAAAAATATAAAATTCTCATTACAATTAAGATTTTGACTAAAATTATAAAATCATATTAAATTGATCGTAAAAAAAAGAGATAATATTATGGCCAATAATGTTGATTTGTTTTAAATACAATATTTAATATTGATTAGTCATAGATAATTACCTTCATGTACTAAGACTTTTTCAATATGATGCAGGTATTGTGAAAAATATACAATACAGAAGCATGGACATCCGCACATAAGTTGAATTTAATACACAGATAATCGGAATTCATTAAAGTCCTAGTGTTTCCTCTCTTAGAGAAAAACGCTGAGTGCCTCGTCTTGGTCTCTCCTCGTACTCTATCTTTCATGGATTCCCCAATCCATGATTGTCTCCCACTCTAATTTCACTCTCCTTCCCCTGATTTCTGTTTTGCTTTCTTTCTTTTTTCTTTTGCTTTGTTTGTTTTGCAGATCTCATCCCCTCAAGGCTGCCAGTTGGTTGCTCTCGCCTCAGAACCCGGCTCCCTTTCTTCAACTAGTTCTGCAGTTCCATGGAAGAATCCCTAAACTCCCTCTATGCCCGTTTGTCCTTAGCCAATGATGAAAAAGCCAGCATCGATGGTAACCTCGCATCCGATGGTGCCCCAAATATTTCCCACTGTCTTGTGGGAAGGATCCTCACGCCACGAGTCATCAGTTTTGATCAGATCGCGTCACTCTTTTGAAAACTATGGAACCCAAAAGGGACACTCTCATGCAAGCCTCTCCAGGACAATACAGTTCTATTTTCTTTCGGAGATATTATTGATCTGAGGAAGGTCCAACTTGGAGCCCCGTGGCTATTAGATAAATATCTTATGATTTTGGAAGAGGCCAAATCTGATATGGTTATATCCAACCTCGAATTCAAGCGGTCTCCGTTCTGGGTTTAGATTTATGACCTCCCATTGGGTCTCATGTCTAAGGACTTTGCTCGTACCGCAGGAAACTCTATTGGATCATTTTTGGACATGGATTGTGACATTACGGGTTCAGTTATCGGCAAATTTCTTCGCGTTCGTGCTGATATCAACATAACCAAACCTTTTCGCAGAATCATACAAGTTGATTTCAGTCGCACACAACCACGGCTATACTCAAATACGACGTCTTAGGGTCTCGCTTTTACGTGGTAAAATCGGACATGTGATCAAAGATGCGAAGAACACATCCTCAAGGCACCACACCGAAAAGACAATTTGGTTGATGGTGGATTCGTGCTCCTGCTTCCACCAACCCATTCTCTCTCCTCCGGCAAAATAACCGCCCATCACATCCCCCCTCCAATCTTCCCACACCTACCACAACCTCCATCCCTAGCTCATCTCACAATCCCCCCACTAACCTCATCAACCTCCCCCTCGTAACTGTCAATTCCACGCCCACTCAACCAAAACCCACCAATAACCACCTCAACACCCCAACAATTTCCCCACCAAAACTACCTACAACTTCTCAAACCACCACACCATCTCACGCCATCACTGCTCCACCCCATCTAGCACACACCATTCCCACTCTCCCCCACTCAACCCCACCTCATTATCCCTCATCTGATACCCACCCGTCTTCCCCCATGCCTACCACCTACTCACCCACTGGCTCTCCCTCAGCTCAACATACACCTTGCCCACCACCCCATGATATAACTATCCAAAGCCCTTTTCTAGTAAACGTGCCCATGCTTCTGGATTCCCCAGCATGTAAGATTGCTCGAAAATTCCAACGCACTAGAAAAACCACAAACTTAAACACACCCCTATACAACCCGACTCCTTCCCCAAGCACCAAACGTAAACTCGTTCTTGCTAATGTCCCTAACGATACCCCTGAAAACAATAATCTAGAACCCACATTCTCCACAAACAAATCATCTAAACTCCAACCCCTTGACTCCCCCCACCATGCAGCCACCTGTTCTCAATCTAGTTCTATGAATTTCATAACGGCGGAGGTTGGCACGGATAGCCAACCCCACCGATCACCATGAATCTCATCAGTTGGAATTGTCGGGGGCTTGGGAACCCTCGAACAATTCGCGAGCTACGCGATTTAATTCTCTAAAGGTCCCCACACTTGATATTTTTATGTGAAACTAAGTGCAACTCACAGTTGATAGAAAAATTAAAAGCGAGAACTTAGGTTGTTCGGCTTATCTATCGCGATGATGGCGGTGTCCGGGAGGCCTTGCCTTATTTTGGCGGAAAAATATTCAAGTATCACTCCGTGTCTTCTCAAACTGGTTCATAGATGTTGATGTCATTATCCAGAACTCCACGTTTCGAGTAACGGGTGTCTATGGTGAGGCCAACGTCTCTTCCGCCGCTCTTTTGGAACCGATTCTCAAACATCTTGGTGATCAAAATGAACCGTGGTTGTGTTGTGGTGATTTCAATGAAGTTCTCTCACAATCTGAATTCCAAGGCTCAGGTCCCCGAGCCGAGTGGCAAATTCAGGCTTTCCGAGATGCGCTCTCACACTGTTCATTATCCGACATGGGTTTTCATGAATTTCCTTATACTTGGCAGCGTTTATCAGTTTATCCCTACACCCAACGCGCCCGTCTCGACCGCGGCCTCTGTTCCGATCCTCTCCATTCCCTTTTCCCCTTCAAAACTGTTAAACATATCCCCACCATCTCCTCCGATCATCATGTCCTTCATATTCACCTCTCCCACAGCCCCACCATATCCACCCGTACACGTCGCCGTACCCCCCTTCAATTTGAAGCCTACTGGATTCAGAAAAAAGAGTGTGAAAGCATTATTAAGGAAAATTGGAATTCAGATTTGGATAACATCCAAGATATGCTACACTGTTGCTACATTGGTCTCATGAATTGGAGCAAGAATTCCGTGGGAGATATAGCTGAAAAAATTAAGGAGGTGAAAGCCCAAATCATCGCTCTCCAAAAAGGCGTAATCACTGATGAGATAAAAAAGAAAATTTGGGAACTGACAGCCCTCCACGATCACCTCCTCGATCAGGAAAATATTAAGTGGAAACAAAGGGCAAAGCAACATTGGTACAGAGAGGGTGATCGCAACTCGTCCTTCTTCCATAGACAAACCTCAGCTCGTCGAGAAATTAATCACATCACAGCCTTGAAGGACGCCCATGGCCAACTCCGTACTGATGACTCTTCTCTTGAGTGCATCATCACCAATTATTTCCGTGACATCTTTTCCTCATCCTCCTCTAACCCCATGGAAGTGCAAAACGCGTTGAGGAGAATCTGACCACGGGTGACAACCTGCATGAATG
Organism: Rehmannia glutinosa; assembly: GCA_016081115.2. Lineage (NCBI taxonomy): Eukaryota > Viridiplantae > Streptophyta > Magnoliopsida > Lamiales > Orobanchaceae > Rehmannia > Rehmannia glutinosa. Next base: position 80,788,918 of record CM071926.1, read on the forward strand.
ACCAACTGACCAGCCCGTACCGGGAAGATGAGATCGTCAAAGCACTCAAAGATATGCATCCGTTTAAATCTCCAGGTCCCGACGGTATGAGTCCTGTTTTCTTTCAAAAATTTTGGCACATTATTGGTAAAGATGTTACCTCTTCTGTTTTAAAATTTTTGAATAATAAAACTCTCACTCCTACCACTAATTTCACACATATCGTTCTCATCCCAAAAACCAAAAATGCGGACTCTATGACTCAATTTCGCCCTATTAGCTTGTGTAATGTTGTCTATAAAATTGCCTGGAAGGCTATAGCTAATAGGCTTCGCACTTTCCTTCCTAAAATTATTTCTGAGTCCCAATCGCCTTTTATCATTTTTGCCTCATTCGATAATATCTTGATTGCCTACGAAACCCATCACTATATGAAATCTAGGAAAACGGGCAAGTTGGGCCTTATGTCGATCAAACTTGATATGAGTAAAGCTTTCGATAGGGTTGAATGGCCTTTTCTTCTTCTTGATGTTATGAAGTCCATGGGTTTTTGCAAAAAATTCATTGATATTATCAAGTTGTGTGTGTCATCCACGTCCTTTTCTTTCTTATTAAATGGAAAATCTTTTGGTCACTTAACTCCTCAGCGTGGAATACGCCAAGGAGACCCCATCTCCCCATATCTGTTTATAATCTGTTCCGAGGTTTTCTCTTATCTGTTGCAGGATTTACAGATTTGTGGGAACATTAATGGTATTTCCACGTCCAGACACAACCCTCGTATTTCACATCTCTTTTTTGCCGACGACACGCTTCTATTTGGGCATGCCACAACCGAAGAAGCAGCCCACCTCAAATATGCCATCCATCTCTATGAAAAAATTTCTGGCCAGCCAGTTAATTTCGAAAAATCCAGAGTTCTATTCAGCCTGAATACGAATCAAACCACTGTTGCGGATATTCTCCAGATTCTGGGCATGAACCGAGTTGAAAGTCATGGTAAATATTTGGGTCTTCCTTCGGTCATTGGCAAAAGCAAAAAAGAGGTTTTCGCCTCCATCAAAGACAGAGTATGGAAAAAACCCCAGGGATGGAAGGAAAAAAATCTCTCACAAGCAGGGAAGGAAATTCTTATGAAGTCAGTTATTCAGGCCATACCCACTTACGCGATGTCTTGTTTCAAGCTTCTAGATTACATTTTGGATGACATTTAGCGTATGGCAGCGTCTTTTTTGTGGGGCAGTACGGCTGATCATAAGAAGCTCCATTGGCTATCATGGGAAAAACTCTCTTTAAGCAAGGATAAAGGGGGACTTGGCTTTTGCAACTTCTGTGCTTTTAACATGGCTATGCTCAGCAAACAAGCCTGACGCATCCTCACTAATCCATCATCCTTGCTAACACGTGTTCTAAAAGTAAAATATTTCCCGAACAGCAGCTTCCTCCAAGCTTCTCTTGGCTCTCGTCCCTCTTGGTCTTGGCGGGGCATCCTCGAGAGTAGATCTTTAATCAAGCTTGGAGCCCGTCGCCTTATCCGTTCAGGCACATCCACTAAGGTCTGGGGTGATCCTTGGTTACCCCGCCCCTCTGGGTTTTTAGTCCGCAGCCCCCGTGTCTCCCTTCACCACAATGCCCTCGTCTCCTCCCTTATCGACCCCGTGACCCACACCTGGCGTTCGAACTTCATCCTATCGAATTTCTCTATGGATGAAGCTCAAACGATCTTGTCTATCCGGCTCCCTTCAATCCCCAATAACGATCTTTGGTGTTGGCATTTCACCAAAAATGGTAAATTCACAGTGCGCTCCACCTACCATGCTTTTCTCGACTCTAACCTTTCCCAAACTCACGCCATCGCCACTGCCAGCGCTAGCACAGGTCCTAATCTATTGTGGAAATATATTTGGAAGCTAAAAATTCCTCCAAGATTTAAATTCTTTCTGTGGCGTTGTTGTAAAGGCACTTTGTTGCTACCTCTGAAAACCTTTCTCGCCATGGCATCTTGTCTCAAGATCCTGTCCTCTTTGTGCCCATCCCGAAAATTCGTCCCCTCATGCCTTCTTCCCGCTTCTTCGCACAAGTTATGCGGCAAACTTACGGTTTATTCCACACGGAACAATACCGGTGACCTTCCGGCAACTCTAGCTCCAAGACCTCTTATTCAATCAAGCCAATGTTCTATGGATATTATTGCTATTACATTCCCTGTCGATACCACGAGAAACACATCCAAGCACGAGGGCATCCCCCATGATCCTCATGTCGTTGCCTTATCTGCTAGTTGCATCCTCAAAGATTTTCTCTCCTCTCACCTCTCCCCGGAACGCACCTCACCCTCCTTGTCACCCCCAATCCTCCCCCTCCCCCTCCCTTGGTCCTCGCCTCTTCTTTGATGGTGTTATTTCCACTCTTCACAATTGCGCTGGTATTGGCATTGTTGTCCTTGATAAACATAACTCAATCATTTATGGTCTTTCTAAGAAGTTTGAGGGAGTTTCGAATCGAGGAAGAAGCGAATTTATTCAGACTGCGTGAAGCACTTTAGTGATTGCGAAAAAGAACTCGGTGAAAAACGCTTCGATCATTGGAGATGCTCAGACCGTGATCCTTGCAACTAGACAAGAAGCAGCATGCAGCATACATTGCAAGTATTTGCAATCTGATGTCTCTTTAATGCAGTCATCTGTTGATTTTGTTGGTTTCTTTTGGACCCATAGATCATGTAATAGTTTAGCTCATGATTTAGCATTTTTTGCTAAGAACATGGTCACCGATGTATTTGTTTGGGATGTTCCCACTCTTGTTCAATCGTTGCTGGGCGTTTTCCAGCACTCATGAATGAAATCGTCTTTCCGTTTCAAAAAAAAATACACAGATAATCGCTATTTATATGAAATATAATTTTCAGCAAAGCAATAAATCGAAAAGGAATTGAACAAAAAATATAAATGTATAATATATTACCGCAGCGTCGTGAAAAATGCACTCAAGACTCGATATTTGCTTATTATCGCTGAAGGCTTGTTTCTCGTACATTCGCACGAGCCTCAAAAAAAGTTATGTATGCTTTTAATTTTGCAAATACTTGAATGAATGTGCAAATAATCGAGCATAGACATCTAATATTTATAGGACAAAATTTTCCTTTTTTAACAGATTTTTGATTCATTTATTGATTTAGTTAGATTACAAATTTCCAATTCAAAATTTATTGATTCTTTCTATACAGCACGAAAAGGTCAAACTTTCCTTGTACATTTATAATTACCCAAAATTCAGCAACAAAAAAGGGCAACAAAAAGGTCAAACATTCCAACTTTACGGGGCATTCTATGAATATCGATAATCAGGAATTATGGAACCAAAAATCAGCAAAAAAGAGGTCAAACATCCCATTTGATTAACTATCAGTATTTATGGCAACAAAAATCAGCAACAAATAGGTCAAACATTCCGATTTTATGAACTATCATCAATTATGGCAACAAAAATCAGCAACAAAGAGGTCAGACATTTCCATTTTGAAAACAACCTTCCATATTAATCAAAAATCAGCAAAAAAAAAGGTCACCAAAATTTTTAGCAAGTCTTTAGGCGGGAAAACATATTTAGAAACCATTTTCTTGTTATATATATATATATATATATATATTAAGTAGTTTTTCATATTGATTTTGATTTTATTTGTTTAATAATATTGACAAATGTCTCTTTATATTCAAGACCCTTCTTATATGATTTATTTCAATTTTAATTCTTAGAATATTTTAAATTTTTAGATGATATTCATTTTATATTATACTAGATATCGAGAGTTTTCCAACCATATGTCATAAGCACATATAAAAAACTTCATATGAGAGAATTTTTGCCATTTAAAATTGAGTGTTATGCAAAATGTACATTTATAATATCTTTCTTTAATTTTCTAAATAAATAAATACATCAAAAAAGAAAAAAGAGTTACAGCAAAATGAAGACAAAAAATAAATAAACAAAATAATTTTTTTATTTTATTCAAAATAAATAGCAGGACAAAACATATTTTCTAAATTTCACTATTGGTTGAGAATATCCATACAATAATAAGCTTATCATCTATCACACATCCTAAATTGTGAGATAATATTATTTTTGGTTGGAGTAAATAATACATTTTTTAGGATGGAAAGATTTGTGACCATTGAAATCTCAAGGAATTTTATGTTTTTTCCCATAAAAAATAATGATTTTTTAAGATAAGTTAAATATAAATTTTTACTACAATTTTCAATCAATATTATTTTGTTTCTAAGATATATTCATTAATATTTATGTATGTTTCTTTCCCGTAATAATGGATATACGGTTTAACATGATTTAGATTCAATTAATTATCAGTTTATTTTATTCATGTGTTCTTTTGATAAATAAAAAACTAGATCATTGTGACAATGTAAAGTTAAATTGTCAAAACATTTATATTATAAGTATATACTCTAAAATTTAAAATTGAAATAAACTTGGCTAAGAGTTATGTGTTTGAAATTAATGAAATGAGATTTTAAATCTCAAAGTGAAGTGGATGAGATGAGTAATATTTATTTAATTTTGATTATCCACAACTGTATATTTATAATTTTTAAATTTTTTTAAGGATTTACATATATATTTCTATTGTAAAACTAAAAATAAAAAATGAAAGAAAAACGATTTTACAACAAAAATTACAATAACAATATAAAACATTTAATACTAAGAATTTTGGAGCTGAATGAAAAATTGGTTCCAAGAAGAAACAATGTAAGAGAACTAGTTTTTCTTTAACATTTATTTATGCACTTATTTATTTTTTTTATAGACCATTTGACCATTCAAATCCTATAATATAGATCTATTTATCAATTTTAATAATATATCATTGTATATTCTTTTAGTTAAATAAACCAGTAAATATGATAATAAAAACATGAAATTCACTATAAAAGATATTTAAAAGTATAAATATTGTTCTCCAACTTAACGAAATGTAATTATATATTATGTTTTAATATGGAGGTATAGGGAGCAGGAAAACATATTTTTAATCTTGATTTTATTTTTCTTGGCATAATAAATTTTTTAATTAATAGGATGAAAGGTCTAACAAGTTTGGATAAAAATAATAAGTTATTTTATTGTAGCAAAATATTTTATTTTAAATTATAAATAAGAACTCAATATGACTTTTAATAATCTCATTCTATTTTACATATGATGAATTTTAATTTAGATTGGAATTATTGTTCCTATTTAGTCTTTTATATTTTATGGTAGTTTTTTTATTTATTACTCATATGGAGGTTTGTTGGTTGAAAAAAACAATTGCATCAATAAATAGACTTTGATTTTAAAAAATAAAAACTAATATAATAAATTAAAATAGATTTAAATAAAATACAGTTAAAAATTATATATATATACATATACTATTGTAAGAATGGTAGAAGAAATATTGAAGAAAAATCACTTACATATGTACATTTTAACATTTATGACAATACTTGGCTTTGCTTAAAACTTACATATACTCTTAATAAATTATACGAGTTTAGGTATAAAGATATGTATTGTATTATTTAAGTAGTGAAGTAATCTAACTTAAAAAAAAATTGTAATATAATATGGAAGCATGAATAAAACATGAAATTTTAAATATATATATATATATATATATGTGAAGCCCCGATTTTTTCCGAAGCTATTAGTTGAACCTTATTGTTGTTTATACTTTTGATCGACTATTTTACCGCGTCATTTTGACGGGTAATTATTAATAACATATACATTTTGTATTTTATTTCATTTTATTTTATTACTTGTGATCATGATCATCATTAATTCTATTCCTCATTTATGATCACTTGATTGATCATTATTACTATTTTTGTATTTATTACTCACCTTTACTATTTATTTTAGAGACTTTACCTTATAGAATTAAGATGTTGATTTAGATTAAGTGATCATGAGACTTACAAGTGATCAAGAGAATCACAAATTATTTTGGAGATTGATATATTTCATCTATTATCATCAAAATTGGGACAAAAAAAAATATATGGAATTACCATTTTACCCTCATAATGGACGGCCATTGTGGAGATTTTGGGATAAAAATATCATCCAACTCTTGTACACATACACCATATATTAGTCATCTTGTGTATAATTATATCATTAATTCAAACATTATACACATCATCTTATACACCAATTCTTTATTACTATTTTCCCCAACTTATTCCCACTTAACAAACATTCTTCTTATTCCTCTCAAATTCAAATTGACCCACACTTTGACTTGCATTTTTGTCTCCATGCAAGAGACAAATTACAAGACACAATTTGATCAAAATTTCCTCTCCCTCTCTCTCATACTACACACGGCCATTATGGCAATTTTTGCACAAAATTTTCATTTCATTCTCATCAACACATTCTAATACTCAAAGCCTTCTCCTCCTTCTCTCTAAAAACTCCCAACATCTCTCTACTCTTCTTCTTACTTTCTTCTTCCATACTTAGAAAAAAATTCAACATTTTCCTCCTCATACATCAAAAAAATCGAACCACTATACTAAAAGGTAAGAAATTTTAGCTTCAATCCATTTTTGGATATCACATTGTTCATCTCTTCCACCTTCTTAACTTAAGTTTAAATTTGGTTTTGGAGGTACATTTAGAAGACTTTGAAGGTTAGAGCTTGACAATATTTTGAAGAAGGACCTCAAGCTTGAAGAAGAAAATAGTAGAGAAAATTTGACTACAAGGTAAGAATTGTGTACTAGACCCTTCTTTCCTACTCTTCCTATTTTTTTCAAAATTTTAACACCCCTTTTCATTTTTGAGAAATAGGGGCTGACCTTAGGAGATTTTTTTGGAGTTGAGCCAAATTTCCAATTTTTTGAGCTTCAACTAGTCTCCAAACATCTACTACACAAGGTAAAGTGTAGTCCTTTTCATTTTCTTAATTCCTTCTTTTTCTCCTTAATTTTTCTCTCATTTTTCTAACTCCAAATTTTGATATTTTCTTGACTTAGGGGCTGACTTAAGAAGCCTCATCCAAAAATTGTGAAATTATCCTTTTATTTCACAATTTCCAAAATTAAGGTGGGTGGAAAATTATTTTTCCAACTTTTAGGTGTTTTATTAAAATGCATGTAGAAAATTTGATCATGAGCCTTGAGATATATATAATCTATGTATTGCATGTCAATTTTATATATATCAAATCAAAAAAATTCTCAAGAGTTGCTTAAAATTACTATTTATTGAATTTTAGGTGCATGCATGTACACTTTAATGCTTTAATTGATGAATTATTGTATGTATTGGACATGCATGTGTATGATCTTTAAAATCTATGTTTTGGATGACTTATAACCTGGAAAAGTCGAGCATAATTGATTAAATTTCAATTTTGGACTTAAAAATGCAAAAATGGAAAGTTGGTGGACTAAATTGCAAGAAAATAAAAGTTAAAGGACCCCTCTGCAAATTTCGAAATTTGGGACTGTACTCAGGTTCAAAAATGACTTTTGGACATTTTAATAATGTTTTAAGAGTTTTAAGATAAATAAAATCAACCTTTAAAAGCCCAATGACTAGATTGTAAAATTTTGAAAGTTTAAGGGCTACTTTGCAATTTTAAAAACTGTACCAGGCCTAAACTTTATAAATTGAAATTTTTACTTTTAAGTTACTGGGAATCACATATTTTCAAGGTATTCCAAAAATCCAAGTGGATAGGGCTTGGAAAACAATTTTTCTAAAATTGAGGGACTAATGTGAAAAATATTAAACTTGAGGACCCAAATGAAAATTCCAGGACTTATGCAGCCCATGCACCTGGGAATACTAACTTAACTATAACTTAATTGTATTTTGGACCCAAGGTTCAAATTTCATAACAATTGGACCCTAAAAGCCTTAAAGGCAATTATTTTAAAATGGGACAAAAATGATATTTTCAAAAGTTGAAGGACCTACACATATTGCTTTTAAAAACTGCTTTTGTCCCAATATCCTACCAACCTTAGTGACATTTTCCAACTGGAATCACATTAAAAGCCCTTCCGGTTTGTGAGTTCCGAATTTTTAAAAACTTAAGGTCCGAATTGACAATTTTTACAAATTTGGGGCCAATGTGAGATTTTTATAAAAACTCGACCATAAAACTTTAAAAACCTGAATCTCTGGACAATTTGGAGAATTTAGTAACTGACCTCATAATTTTTCAAGGTCGGGATATTTATTTATTCAATTTTTAACCCCAAAAGTGTTGGTTTTTTTCAAAACGGGGCTAAATTACAATTTTTCTTTTATAAAGGACCTAACTCAAATTATTTTCTCTTTTACTAAAATAGCCCTGGACTCTCTGAAATTGAGATTTAATTTAAATATTTTACTTTCCCAAAAACCCCTAACTTATCGGATCAATTTGACCGATTAATACCCGATCGCGCGGAGCGCTCCTCGCCTTGCTAATTGATTCTATAACGGGACTTATGTTCCACCCAATCTTTCAAGATATCGAAGGTTGCTTATCCTTCCGATAATCATCTTCATCCATAAACTCCACCAACGCCATAATTGCCACTCGCGTTTTTTTTTGAAAATTCTCCTTAATCGCTTCCACTGAATCAATAATACTCATTGCTGGTTATTACTGTAATTGTCATTACCTTCTGCTGAGTCAACTTGGTGTGTCGAGCTCACGATCGGAATGGATACGTCGGGGATGGGAAGGCGCTCATTTGCTATTCCACTCTTCCCCATCGCCCTAATCCCATGGCGAGGGACGGAGTTTGTCCGGGAAGCGGGTCGTAGTAGATCGAGGTATAATCATGATTATGACAGATCCGAGCCTCGCTAGCTCCACCGGGATTTTGTCTTTGCCTACGGAGCGATAAGGTGTCGGTCTTGGACCATCCGACCGGGAGTTACAAGGAAGAACGAAGGAATCGCTGTCGATCCACACGATTCCGGAGTTATCGTCTGTTTTGGTTGGCGTTACATTTCCGCACGCAACCGCTACTACTGTTTTTGCATTGGTTGGCGCTACAAGTCCGTACGCAACCATTATTTGCCTTGCATAAGATTGGCGTTACACCTCCGCAATAACTTTGTTTTTGTATCACATAGTGCTGTGTGACCATGAACTATTTTCTTAAAGCGTATAATTATATTACTTAAATAATTTATCATGACGCTTGTGAATCGTGTGTGAAACCATGCATCATACTCACGCGTTTTTCGTATAATCGCTTTCTCACATTAACTATATTACGCCACACTCGCATTACCCGATCACCCCATCGGCTGAGATTTTTGTCTCATCCCCACTTTGTTTTCTAACCTTAGATGAGGATTTATTTGGGGATCTTTGCCGAACCGGCTCGGATTGAGACCTTGTACTACGCTTGTTGGATTTATGCATCTTGTTGTTGATCGGACTCTTTTCTTATTATGTTGTTGTTGGACTTTTGTATCCTAATCAATTCGGGTTTGTAATTGAGGGCGTATGACCCTTTGACGTTAAGTTTACTACCTTGTTGAATTTCGGATTGTAATTTGGTGATGGAATGTAGACTTTAAGTGATAACTTGTATCATTATTTATTTCATTTGCTATTTAGACTCGCTTTATTGGGTTCTCATTGGTATTGTCTGGACTGTTAGTCCATTTGTATTTAAGTTGTGAATCGTTCGTCGCGTCCCGTTTGGGGCGTGACAAGAAAGTGGTATCGAGCTCGGCTAGTAAGATGGAAACTTACACCGAGCTGACCGAGGATAGGACCCTCGATGCGTGTTTTGGTAGTAATCGCGACTTGACTCATTAAGTGTGAAATCAATTTCAAATTGGCATATAACCGTCTTATTGATATTTGAACTAAGTTAGAATGCATACTTTGAGATTCATAATCATACTTGTCTTGACTTAGTTGATTTTGGTGATTTCCCTTACTCGTTCTTCCTTATTCTTTCTTATCTCTCCTCTACCTTTGGTGATCCGCCTTAGTTTGTTTTATCGGGATGGGAGCCGACGCGCCACGTGGTGGGATGTATTCCATGCCCGTCTTTGGCGGGAATATTACCGGCAACGCGATGATTCATTGGCACCGGGAAAGCGAACGCACGACCACGAGAACTCCAGCCCAAGAGCGCCAACGCAATTGTGAAGACTGACTTCGCTTGGCGATAAGCAAGATGAGAAGAACGAATCGACCACCGTCATCAAGGACCGCGATAACACCATAAGAGCGCGGGAGGACCAAATACAAAGTATCCAGGAGCGCTGGATAACATGCGGGAGAAAATGAAGAGGACGGCGGCGGTCGCGAGAAATGGGAGATTGATGCCCGTCTATCGTAATCTTGCCGATCGCTTAGAGGAGGCCCTCATCAAGCAGATGACGATCATTGAGGACCTTACACAGCCCTATCTCGGAGGGACGCCGCACTAGAGGCGCTTTAGCGACTAATGCTCGGCCATTGCCACCGCCGAGGCGAACATACGATCCCGAGGAGGATCCCGAGGAGGATCGAGGAGGATCCGTCGACATTGGAGAGAGGAGGCTGCTCCACTCGATGAGCTCGGGGATTTGAGCGGTGGTTGGACTTTGTGGATTGGCGAGAGGTTGAGGCGCCGCCTCAACCCGACCAACCGATCATGGAACATAGGCATTGCGGCGATGATGATGGCGATCTCAGCGATTAGCTAGCGATTTCTATTGTACTTTTGTTGTTGTAAATTTGTGTAATCCGGTGTTGTACCTTTCATTATTGTACTAGATTCGGATGTATTTTGATTCCATGTATCCGACTTAGTATTCTGGTGATGTACTTTGGGTGTATTCAATTTTATATTAATGGATATGCCTTTTGCCATTTATTGAGTGTCTTGTGTTGATGTTACTTTCCTGCGATATCTTTTACTTTACGCGAATAATTATTGTATTCATTTACTCGCAAATCGCAACTAACGCTCCAAGATACGAGAATGGCGTAACATCGAGGGCGTGGGAGACTCGTCGCGTTCCACGAGGAGACGACGATGTACCCAGGGGACCGGTACCCTCTCGGAATTACCACCACCTCCTCCACCTGCTGCAGAGACAATCGTTGCCGCACAAGCATTACAGCAAATCTTGGTGTTTATGAGGCAACGCAGAGCCTCAACCCCGTGCTCTCGAACTCCGCCCGAGAGGCGAACGATCGCACATTGGAGCGATTCTGCGGTTCGACCCACCAACCTTCCCGGGAGAGCCGGACGATGTGAAAGCGGAAGAATGGATAGAGAAGTTGGAAAATATCTTCAATGCTCTTCAATACTCCGACGAGCAGAGAGTCACACTCATTTGTATTTAAATGCCGGAATCGGCCATTTCTAGAGACTGGTGGGGGCGGTTGAAAGGAGATGGGAACAGGACCGAGTAATCGAACATGGGGAAATTTCTTGGTGAGTTCAATGAACAATATATTCCCAGTGTCGTGAAGGAAGCACGGGATGAATTTCATAGATTGAGGTAAGGGAACTGTTGTGGCTCGATGAGTCTGAATTTCACCGATTGTCCAAGTATGCTCTGGGGACAATCGATCAAGAGGATAAGCTTTACAAGTTCACTCGAGGATTGAAAGCGGAACTTGACTTGATTCTTGCCGATGTTGAATCGGCAACCTACTCACCAGCGGTAAAGGCAGCTCTCGCATTGAGTCGGGATCGAACCGTATTAGGCAGATTCAGCAGAGTAGGCCATCGAGCAGGTTTTAAGAGGCGGTGTGGGGCGATGACCATCTAAACCGCCTTGCTAAGTTTGAAGAAGGACGGTTAACGGAGACAAAGGAAAAGAGACCAATACAAGGAAAGCCGGATCGGAATGTACGCATTGCGAAATCGGGACATACTGCCGACAACAATTTCTTTGGCGTAAACAAGGAAGGTGTTTGTGGGTAATGAATCACACCTGTTGCAAGATTGCCAAGTACAATGACCGATCCAAACCAACGCAACCCACGAAGCGGAAAGCGGCCCGGGGTGTCGGCGAGGATGCCCGCTCGAGCATTGCACTAGCCGGACGGGAGGCTCGGAGGCAAAGGACGTGGTGGAAGGTGCGCTTCTAGTATCTAACCACTACGCTAAAATATTGTTCGACCTGGATCAACGCATTCATTTGTTGCACCGCATTTTGTACACAACCGCATGCATGCATGGAACATATGCCTATATGCTTAGAAGTGTCAACTCCTATGGGTGCGAGTCGGATAACAAATATTATCTATAATGCATGCGAAGTTAAGATTCTTTGAGATAAACTTTCTGCCGATTTGATCTTATTACCTATATCCGAATACGACGTAATATTGGGAATGAATCGGTTATCTCGCACACCATGCACAAATGGATTGCCATAACAAGTCCATTAAGCTATGTGAACGGAAAACCCGAAGTGGAGATTTCGGGAAGGGCACGAGTTAAGATTGCCCCAATCATTTCAGCAATGAAAGCGAGAAGGGCGATCACTAGAGGGGCTCAGGGGTATTTGGCGTTTGTAATTAACAAACCCAAGGTTGAGATACAAATCAACCAAGTACCTATAGTATCAGCATATACGGACGTATTTCCACAAGAACTCACCACTGTCCCTCCGGATAGGGAAGTCGAGTTCACCATCGGTGTTGCCGGGACCGCCCGGGTGCCGAACACCGTATAGAATGGCTCCTCTTGAGTTACAAGAGTTGAAAACGCAATTACAAAAAGCGATGGATGTGGGATTTATCCGACCGAGTGCGTCTCCGTGGGGAGCACTGTGTCTTTGTTCGTCAAAAAGAAGGATGGCACATTAAGACTATGTATAGATTATCGTGGACTTAATAGTGTGACCATCAAGAACAAATATCCCCTCCCGAGGATAGGCGAACTATTTGATCAACTTCAAGGAGCAACGATGTACTCGAAGTTTGATTTACAACAAGGATATTACCAACTGAAAATCCGCTGAAGGAGACATTTCCAAAAGCGCATTTCAAACCCGATATGGACACTACGAGTTTGTAGTAATGCCTTTCGATCAGCGAATGCACCAGCGGCATTTATGGACCCGATGCATCGAGTCTTCCAACCTTATTTGGATCAATTCGTAGTGATATTCATTGATGACATACTTGTATACTCTAAGTCTAGAGAAGAGAACGAACGTCACCGAAAATCGTTTTAGAGACACTACGAGCATAAGTTTGTATGCTAAATTCAAGAAGTGCGAATTTTGGCTTAGTGAAGTCGCATTCTTGGGACATATAGTATCCGACCTTTGGGATTGCAATAGATCCTTGAAGGAATGCATGACGGTGGTTGAATGGAAACAACCCGAGTGCAGAATAAATCAAAAGTTTCTAGACTAGTGGATATTATCGAAGATTTATCCAGGACTTCTCTAAGATAGCTGGACCACTCACTCGATTAACCTGAAGCAAGTCAAGTTTGAGTGGAGCGACAAGTGCGAGACAAGTTTCCGGAGTCGGAAGAAACGACTTACTACGGCTCGGTCTTAGCCCTTCCAAAGGGAACGAAAAACTTTGTCGTCTACGGTGATGCATCAAAAGAAGGACTAGGAGCGTGACTCATGCGAGAAGGAAAGGTTATCGCTTATGCATCACTTAAAGCTCAAGCCGTATGAGGCCAATTACCCAACGCATGACTGGAATTGGCGGCGATAGTTTTCGCATTGAAGAAATGGAGACACTATCTCTACGGAGCAACATTCACGGTTTTCACGGATCATAAGAGCTTGAAGTATCTATTCTCCCGGAAAGATCTCAACCTCGAGGCAACGGAGATGGATGGAGTTGATTGAGGACTATCACTTTGATATTCAATACCATCCCGGAAAAGCTAACGTCGTAGAGACGCTCTAAGTAGAAAGGCGAGCTTAGCGGACTTATGATTCGAGAGTGGGAATCATTAAAGGAGCCGAGCAATTGGAATCGACGAGAACCAATACTCGATTTCATGTGCTAACATTTCGATTACACCCAATCTCTTTTGAGTGAGATCAAAGAAGCACAAGAAAAGATACACATCTTCAAAAACTAAAGGAGAAGATACTTAAAGGAGAAAGATCGAATTCTCGATACCACGAAGATGGAGTTATCGGGTTAGGAATCGAGTGTGTGTACCAAATGACGAACAAGCAGTTAGGAATAAAATCCTAACAGAGGCACACCATTCAAAATACACTATACATCCTGGAGGAAACAAGATGTATAAAGATTTGAAACGAAGTTATTGGTGGGTAAACACGAAGAACCAGGTAGCGGAATTCGTTGCGAGATGTTTGACTTGTCAACGAGTAAAAGCGAACACCAACGACCATCCGGTTTACTACAACCGTTGAGAATTTCAGTGGAAATGGGAACATATAACAATGGACTTCGTGCGGATCTACCAAGGACGAGAAGAGGCCAGGGACGCTATCGGGTAGTTGTAGACCGACTCACGAAATCGCACACTTTTTACCCATCAAGAAAACCGATAGCTTGCGAGAAACTTGCATGATTTATATCAGAAATCATTCGACATTTGCATGGAGTACCGTCGATATAGTATCCGAAGAGACCCGAGGTTTGTCTCCAGATTTTGGAAGTGCTTGCACGAGGAATTGGGTACCTCACTAAGTTTCAAAGACAAGAAGACATCCACAAACCGATGGACGGTCCGAGCGAACAATTCAAACCCTTGAAGATATGTTGCGAGCCCGCACTGGACTTTCAAGGAAGTTGGGATTCGCACTTACCATTAGCCGAGTTCGCCTACAATAACAGCTATCAAGCCACGATTGGGATGGCACCTATGAGGCATTGTATGGGCGAAAATGTAGATCCCCACTACATTGGGAGATTGATGACCAATGGACTCGAAAAGAGAAAACGAAAGTCGCCCTTGATTCCAAAGGTCGACTTAGTTCGAGAGGCCATGGAGAAGGTCAAGCTGATCAAGGAGCGGATTCGCACGGCTCGAGTCGCCAAAAGAGTTACGCGGACAAGAGAAGAAAGGATTTGGAATTTGAAGTCGGTGATGAAGTATTTCTTAGACTCTCACCACGGAAAGGATTGATCAATCCAAAGAAAGGAGGCAAATTGAGTCCGAGATATGTTGGACCTTACAAGATTTTACAGAGGATCGGGAAGTTAGCCTACGGACTCGAGTTACAAAGCACCATATGTAGGAATGCACGATGTATTCCACGTGTCGAGACCGAAGAAGTATCAACCGGATCCCGAGCATATCATCACCGAGATACTCCTCCTCTAATGGAAAATCTATCCTACACCGAGAGGCCAATCGGGATCATCGACCGGCCAGATATCGACAATTGCGTAAGAGAGAAATTCCGATGGTTAAAGTGGTGTGGCAAAACCACAACCGAGACGAAGACGCAACGTGGGAAATGGAAGATGACATAAGGAATCAATATCCCGAACTATTCTGAAGGGAATTTGGGGACCAAATTCTTTTAAGGAGGGGAGGATGTGAAGCCCCGATTTTTTCCGAAGCTATTAGTTGAACCTTATTGTTGTTTATACTTTTGATCGACTATTTTACCGCGTCATTTTGACGGGTAATTATTAATAACATATACATTTTGTATTTTATTTCATTTTATTTTATTACTTGTGATCATGATCATCATTAATTCTATTCTCATTTATGATCACTTGATTGATCATTATTACTATTTTTGTATTTATTACTCACCTTTACTATTTATTTTAGAGACTTTACCTTATAGAATTAAGATGTTGATTTAGATTAAGTGATCATGAGACTTACAAGTGATCAAGGGAATCACAAATTATTTTGGAGATTGATATATTTCATCTATTATCATCAAAATTGGGACAAAAAAAAATATATGGAATTACCATTTTACCTCATAATGGACGGCCATTGTGGAGATTTTGGGATAAAAATATCATCCAACTCTTGTACACATACACCATATATTAGTCATCTTGTGTATAATTATATCATTAATTCAAACATTATACACATCATCTTATACACCAATTCTTTATTACTATTTTCCCCAACTTATTCCCACTTAACAAACATTCTTCTTATTCCTCTCAAATTCAAATTGACCCACACTTTGACTTGCATTTTTGTCTCCATGCAAGAGACAAATTACAAGACACAATTTGATCAAAATTTCCTCTCCTCTCTCTCATACTACACGGCCATTATGGCAATTTTTGCACAAAATTTTCATTTCATTCTCATCAACACATTCTAATACTCAAAGCCTTCTCCTCCTTCTCTCTAAAAACTCCCAACATCTCTCTACTCTTCTTCTTACTTTCTTCTTCCATACTTAGAAACAAATTCAACATTTTCCTCCTCATACATAAAAAATCGAACCACTATACTAAAAGGTAAGAAATTTTAGCTTCAATCCATTTTTGGATATCACATTGTTCATCTCTTCCACCTTCTTAACTTAAGTTTAAATTTGGTTTTGGAGGTACATTTAGAAGACTTTGAAGGTTAGAGCTTGACAATATTTTGAAGAAGGACCTCAAGCTTGAAGAAGAAAATAGTAGAGAAAATTTGACTACAAGGTAAGAATTGTGTACTAGACCCTTCTTTCCTACTCTTCCTATTTTTTTCAAAATTTTAACACCCCTTTTCATTTTTGAGAAATAGGGGCTGACCTTAGGAGATTTTTTGGAGTTGAGCCAAATTTCCAATTTTGAGCTTCAACTAGTCTCCAAACATCTACTACACAAGGTAAAGTGTAGTCCTTTTCATTTTCTTAATTCCTTCTTTTTCTCCTTAATTTTTCTCTCATTTTTCTAACTCCAAATTTTGATATTTTCTTGACTTAGGGGCTGACCTAAGAAGCCTCATCCAAAAATTGTGAAATTATCCTTTTATTTCACAATTTCCAAAATTAAGGTGGGTGGAAAATTATTTTTCCAACTTTTAGGTGTTTTATTAAAATGCATGTAGAAAATTTGATCATGAGCCTTGAGATATATATAATCTATGTATTGCATGTCAATTTTATATATATCAAATCATAAAAAAATTCTCAAGAGTTGCTTAAAATTACTATTTATTGAATTTTAGGTGCATGCATGTACACTTTAATGCTTTAATTGATGAATTATTGTATGTATTGGACATGCATGTGTATGATCTTTAAAATCTATGTTTTGGATGACTTATAACCTGGAAAAGTCGAGCATAATTGATTAAATTTCAATTTTGGACTTAAAAATGCAAAAATGGAAAGTTGGTGGACTAAATTGCAAGAAAATAAAAGTTAAAGGACCCTCTGCAAATTTCGAAATTTGGGACTGTACTCAGGTTCAAAAATGACTTTTGGACATTTTAATAATGTTTTAAGAGTTTTAAGATAAATAAAATCAACCTTTAAAAGCCCAAGGACTAGATTGTAAAATTTTGAAAGTTTAAGGGCTACTTTGCAATTTTAAAAACTGTACCAGACCTAAACTTTATAAATTGAAATTTTTACTTTTAAGTTACTGGGAATCACATATTTTCAAGGTATTCCAAAAATCCAAGTGGATAGGGCTTGGAAAACAATTTTTCTAAAATTGAGGGACTAATGTGAAAAATATTAAACTTGAGGACCCAAATGAAAATTCCAGGACTTATGCAGCCCATGCACCTGGGAATACTAACTTAACTATAACTTAATTGTATTTTGGACCCAAGGTTCAAATTTCATAACAATTGGACCCCTAAAAGCCTTAAAGGCAATTATTTTAAAATGGGACAAAAATGATATTTTCAAAAGTTGAAGGACCTACACATATTGCTTTTAAAAACTGCTTTTGTCCCAATATCCTACCAACCTTAGTGACATTTTCCAACTGGAATCACATTAAAAGCCCTTCCGGTTTGTGAGTTCCGAATTTTTAAAACTTAAGGTCCGAATTGACAATTTTTACAAATTTGGGGCCAATGTGAGATTTTTATAAAAACTCGACCATAAAACTTTAAAAACCTGAATCTCTGGACAATTTGGAGAATTTAGGAACTGACCTCATAATTTTTCAAGGTCGGGATATTTATTTATTCAATTTTTAACCCCAAAAGTGTTGGTTTTTTTCAAAATGGGGCTAAATTACAATTTTTCTTTTATAAAGGACCTAACTCAAATTATTTTCTCTTTTACTAAAATAGCCCTGGACTCTCTGAAATTGAGATTTAATTTAAATATTTTACTTTCCCAAAAACCCCTAACTTATCGGATCAATTTGACCGATTAATACCCGATCGCGGAGCGACTCCCTCGCCTTGCTAATTGATTCTATAACGGGACTTATGTTCAACCCAATCTTTCAAGATATCGAAGGTTGCTTATCCTTCCGATAATCATCTTCATCCATAAACTCCACCAACGCCATAATTGCCACTCGCGTTTTTTTTGAAAATTCTCCTTAACTGCTTCCCTGAATCAATAATACTCGATTTTCGTTGTTTTGTAATTGTCATTACCTTCCCGCCGAGTCAACTTGGTGTGTCGAGCTCACAATCGGAATGGATACGCGGGGATGGGGCAGCTCGGCCGCTATTCCACTCTTCCGCCCCATCGCCCTAATCCCGCAATCGAGGGACGGAGTTTGTCCAAGGGAAGCGGGTCGTAAGATCGAGGTATAATCATGATTATGACGATCCGAGCCTCGCTAGCTCCACCGGGATTTTGTCTTTGCCTACGGAGCGATAAGGTGCGGTCTTGGACCATACTTCGACCGGGAGTTACAAGGAAGAACGAAGGAATCGCTGTCTCGATCCACACGATTAGGAGTTATCGCCCCGTTTTGGTTGGCGTTACATTTCCGCACGCAACCGCACTGCTTTTGCATTGGTTGGCGCTACAAGTCCGTGACGCAACCATTATTTGCCTTGCATAAGATTAGCGTTACACCTCCGCACGCAATCCTACCTGTTTTGACCGTATCACATAGTGCTGTGTGACCATGAATCGTTTTCTTAAATCGTATAATTATATTACTTAAATAATTTATCATGACGCTTGTGAACTGTGGTGAAACCATGCATCATACTCACGCTGCGTTTTTCGATAATCGCTTTCTCACATTAACTATATTACGCCACACTCGCATTACCGATCACCCCATCCACCGAGATTTTTGTCTCATCCCTACTGTTTTCTAACCTTAGATGAGGATTTATTTGGGGATCTCGAAACTCTGGATTGAGACCTTGTACTACGCTTGTTGGATTTGCATCGCATCTTGTTGTTGATCGGACTCTTTTCTTATTATGTTGTTGTTGGACTTTTGTATCCTAATCAATTCGGGTTTGTAATTGAGGGGCGTATGACCCTTTGACGTTAAGTTACTACCTTGTTGAATTTCGGATTGTAATTTGGTGATGGAATGTAGACTTTAAGTGATAACTTGTATCCATTATTTATTTATTTCGCCGCTATTTAGACTCGCTTTATGGGTTCTCATTGGTATTGTCTGGATGTTAGTCCATTTGTATTTAAGTTGTGAATCGTTCGTCGCGTCCCGTTTGGGGCGTGACAATATATATATATATATATATATATATATATATATATATTGAGGTTATATAGGACCTCTATTATATGAGTACATAGGACCAAATCCAGACCACATATCTATCTATTTCAATGGCTATTATTATATTTGATTAATATTAATAAAATAAATGGTAAAGTCAAAATGGGGGCCAATTTGTGAGACCCCACATTTACATGACGATGTAAATATCAAAATAATATATATTTGTTCTTTAATTATCTTTATATAATTGAGTGGTGATATTATATGGATTTTAATTTAGTTGTTTAATTAATTGAATAGTCACTTTGATTAATATAGTTTGACTTAATTAATTTCGGGACTAGGGATGATTCCTAAAATCTTGGAATTAGTTAGTGAGATTAATTAGTACTTTTAGTGGTTCAAAGTTAGACTTATATTATCAAGACTATTACCATTAAGATGACTATGAATTTTTTTTTAAACGAGGGAATTTTGGAATAATTAGAATTTAAAAATCACTTTGCTTAAAAAGAAATCTTAGTACTATTTAGTATGAGATAACTTATTTAATTATTGAGTTTAGAATTTCATTAAGTCTGACCTTTATCACATAACCCATTTAATTTCAGTTATTCCAAGCCATCACCCATCTAATTAGCCAAGCCCATCGTATGATTTTGAAAGCCCCTTCAAATTCTTAAATCTTATCTATTAGTTTGTAGATAGATATCACATACGCTTATATACTGGAAGAGACGTTCTTCTCTTGCCTTTTTTTTTACGGCCGCCCTCAAAATCCTCTCGGCAACCGGCCACCGCTAGGGAGAAGAAAACAAGATTTCTTCCTCCTTTTCCTATGTATGTTTCTTCTCCTTTCTTTTTAGTTTTTGTTTTTATTTATATACATGATAAGGGCAAAAGATTGTCTGTGCCGACCTGACCAGGCTTATCATACTGGGCCGACCTATGAAGGCCCGAGTACGAGCGGTCGTAGGGATGTTTATCGGGCCGACCTGTGTAAGGTCCGTTGTATTAAACCGACCTGTCGAGCCCTGCACGGCTAAAGCGACTGTTGTCGACCCGTGGTATTCTATAAGGACTTGGGGGGTGCATTCGGCTCGGCCCAAAAGATATATGAGGCAATCGAGGATGCCTCGAGAATTACAGGGCTTTATATCAATACATTGAGCCGAGGTGTTTTGAAACAGGTCGGAGCTATGGTCTTACGGGCGTAAAATTAGGGTTTTTAAGAGATCTGATCGTAATCTAATGATGACTCTGACACCAAATCGTAACGGAATCCCGGATTTTACGGAAACCCTAATCCTAGCTAAGGTATAAAAGGCCCAAGCCCAGGTTCATTCTAACCTAATCTCATATTTTCTTGTTACATTGTTTTTTTCTCTCTCTAGCCTTTGCTTCCCTTCAAAGACACTGACTTAAGCATCAGAGAGGGTACGCCGGAGCCCCCCTCCGGCCCCCCTTTTTGCAGGTTTCACGGTGGACTTCGTCTTGGAAGGTGATCGGCGAAGAGAGGTCGTTTTTGGGAGCAACCAAGTGGCGCCGTCTGTGGGAACTTTTGAGCAGAGACGTGAGATTCGAGTTTTGGCTATGGAGGATGTTAAGAGAAACTTGGAAGATGATCTGAACCGTACACCGCTGGGAGATACTCCGGGCGTAGTTACGCATGAGGATGTTCGACCTCCGCCCCCACCACTCCCGGTGGACGGCGGAGGGCAGCAGGTGCAGAGGACGGGAACGGATGGACAGACGCCTATGTCTGGGGGGAGTATAGATTTGGGTCCAATGTTCTTTGAACAATTGGGTGGCTTCATCACTAGAGCTGTGGAACAAACGGTGGAAAGACGCTTGAGGGAGATGCTTCCACCACCGGCTCCTCCTGTGGTCCCCCCTCCGGTGGTCTCTCCTCCTCCTGTGGTCTCCCCTCCGGTGGTCCCTCCTCCTGTGGTCCCTCCGGAGTTGGGAGAGAGAGGTTGGCGGCCAGCTATGGCGGAAGAGGTGCATTCATCAAGAGCGGAGCATGTGTCCACTGAGGACCAGGATTGGGCAGAACGGATGGATGACCTTCATCGTGAGGTGCGAGACATTCGTCGGAGAGTGGCTGGAGTACCAGGAGCGGCTGCAGTTCGGGTGAGGAGGGGAACACCCTTCTCGGAAGAGGTGATGGCAGATGAGCTCCCAGCCTCATACCGAGCTCTGAGCTTTGAATATGATGGTACCACAGATCCGTGGGACCATCTTTGCCGTTTTGAGAATGTTGTTTTGCTACACAGGTTCACGGATGGCGTGATGTGTAGAGTTTTTCCTACCACTTTGACGAAATCAGCTCAGCAATGGTTTAGCCAGCTAGCCCCGGGCTCCATTCGAAATTTTGATGACTTTAGCTCAGCTTTCCTTAATCAGTTCACGAGTTGTCGTAAGTACCAAAAGGCGCCCCGACTGCTGTTTAGCATCAAACGAGAGAGAAGGAGGACTTCGAGCTATATTCGAGAGGTTTACCGCGGCAAAGTTGGAGGTGCCGTCGGCCCGGTCCGGGAAATTTTGGCCAATGCCCAGCCTAGCTCGGGCCACGAAGGATGGGGGTTCTTTGAATCATTAGTAATAGAGCCTGTTAAGACATTCGACGAGCTGTTAGCTCGGGCGGAGAAATATATTAACCTGGAAGAGGCGAGAAAAATGAAGAGAGAGGAAGGAGAGAAGAGAAGAGATAGGAGGGAGGATCGGGAGGACAAGGGACCTCAGAAGAAGCCGAGGTCTGAGGCAATGGGAGGAAGGCCGAGGTTTGAGAAGTATACGCCTTTGGTTGTCCCTCAGGGCAAGGTGCTTGTAGCTATTGAGAGGCATCTCGACCTGAGGTGGCCAAAAGTGCACGCAGAAGCACCAGTAAAGGCGAAATGTAAGGAATTTTGTAGATTTCACAATGAGTATGGGCACACAACAGATCGGTGCACACACCTGAGGGACGAGATCGAGCGGCTCATTCAAGCAGGTCACCTTAGGGAATTTGTGTACATCGACAAAAAGGAGAAAAAAGGGGAGTATAAGAAGGATAACCGGGGATATCATCAACCTCGGCGGGAGCCGGAGCGTAGGGTTGAGGAAAGGGAGGAGCTACCTCCACCTCCGCCCCCACCTCGGCGAGAGGTCATCCAGATGATTGTTGGAGGGCCAACGGAAGGAGATTCTAGGCGAGCTCGGAAAAATTATGTGAGAGCAGCAGCACCAGATCGGGTGCAAGAGCAGTTGAAGGTGGAACAGGTCGGGCCGGGGCCGAGTATCCAATTTGGACCAAAGGATTGCAAGGGTATCGTGACACCTCACAGCGATGCTCTTGTGATCACATCGACGATCTCCAATTATGATGTGCAACGGGTATTTGTGGATACAGGGAGCTCAGCAGATATCTTATTCTATGATTGCTATAAGAAGATGGACCTCCAGGTCGGCTTGGAGGCGGTGGACACGGCGTTGGTCGGATTCGCTGGAGGAATGATTCAACCAATAGGTATGATTACTTTACCTGTCTCTTTGGGTAAGAAGCCTAATCGTAAGACTAGAATGGTTCGATTTTTGATAGTTGATGCATCGTCCTTCTATAATGTCATGTTGGGTAGACCGGCACTAAATGCTTTCCAAGCTGTGGTGTCGGTATACCATCTGAAAATGAAGTTTCCTGTGGGAGAGAAAGTAGGTGAGGTTGGTGGTGATCAGTATATGGCTAGAAAGTTGTATGTAGAAAGTATTCAGAAGGCATAAAGGGGAGTGCTTTTGATGATGATAGAAACAGAGACAAGTTGATTAGGTTGGACGAGCCGGTGGAGCACGTCCAACCTAATGAGGAAATGATGATGGTCGAGCTGGTGCCAGGTGACCCTGATAAGGTCACCAAGGTCGGGAAGAAGTTGCCTGAGGAATTGAGGGATGAGCTGGTGGAGTTTCTAAGGAGTAATGTGGATGTATTTGCCTGGACAGCAGAAGACTTGGTGGGGATTGATCCAAGCATTGTTGAACATAGGCTTAATGTTAATCCGTCATATAAGCCAGTGAAACAAAAGAAAAGGAATTTTGGCCCTAAGAAGGATGCCATAATTCGGGCGGAGGTGCAAAGGTTGTTGAAAGCGGGGCACATCAAAGAAATCCAGTTTCCGGAATGGCTATCTAATGCAGTATTTGTTCCAAAAACAGAGGATGATTGGCGCATGTGTGTAGACTTTAGGGATTTAAATCGTGCTTGCCCTAAGGATTACTATCCATTGCCCCGAATTGATCAGTTGGTGGATTCGACGTCAGGGTGTGAACTGCTTAGTATGATGGATGCGTCGCAGGGATATCACCAGATCAGACTAGCAGAAGAAGACCAAAAAAGGGTGTGCTTCACCACCTCTTTTGGTACTTTCTGTTATGTTGTAATGCCGTTCGGATTGAAGAATGCGGGAGCCACATACCAGAGGTTGGTGGATAAGATGTTTGGGGAGGCAGCTCGGCTGAAAATTCGGGCGACACGTTTTTGCATTATTGGGGACAAGTTATATAAGAGAGGCTTCTCTATGCCTTTGCTGATGTGTTTGAGTGGAGAAGAGGGTACGTATGTGCTGAGAGAGATGCATGAAGGTTGTTGCGGGAATCACATGGGAGCAAGGATTTTGATAAAGAAGGTCCTTAGAGCAGGATATTTTTGGCCTTACCTGAAGCGGGAAGCGGAAAAGTTGGTGAGAGCATGTGAAAAATGTCAGATCCATGCACCTTTGGTACATCGACCGGCGAAGGAGCTCATGACAATGAGTTCGGCATGTCCTTTTGCGAAGTGGGGAATTGATATTGTTGGTCCTTTTCCTCCAGCTTCAGGTCAGAGGAAATTCTTGATTGTGGCCATCGACTATTTTAGCAAGTGGGTGGAGGCAGAACCTCTTCTAAGATAAATGAGGATGCAGTGATGAAATTTATTTGGCAAAACATAGTGTGTCGGTATGGAACACCTCGGGTCTTGATATCAGATAATGGAACGCAGTTCGCGGGGGCAGAAATCCGAGCTTGGTGTGAAGAATTGAAAATCAAGCAAAATTTCACATCGGTGGCCCATCCCCAGGCCAATGGGCAGGTGGAAGTGACTAATAAAATTCTTATCTAAGGATTGAAAGCTCGGCTCGAGAAGGCAGGAGGAGCGTGGGTTCGAGAGCTCAGCTCGGTGCTGTGGGCTTATCGAACTAATCCGAAGGAGGCAACTGGCGAGGCTCCGTTTAGCTTGGTGTATGGTATGGATCTTTGTGATACCGCAGAGATCGGGATGGAAACGATCGTGTCCGTAATTTTGATGAGAATGCTAATGAGATGTTGATACAAGAGGCGTTGGATACTATAAGCGAGAAAAGGAGATGGCATTTTTACAAATGGAACGGACACGAGGAAGGATCAAGGCGACTATGACAAGAAAGTGAAGAAAAGGGCCTTCGTGTCGGTGACTTGGTTTTGAGAAGGTCGATGCTAGCAAGAATAAAGGGAAACTAGATGCGGTGGGAAGGACCACTTCGGGTGGTGAAGGTCTTTGGCGGGGAGGTGCGCATTTAACCGGAAGAGCTCGGGGTCGAAAACTACCAGGGCTTGGAACAGTTGCAATTTGAAGAAATATCATTCCTAGAATAGAGGAATATCTGATGTAATCAATTTACTCGTTTTGAATGAAATGATCTGCTGCCCTAAAATTGTGTGTTTGGAAAATGGAAATGATAAAAAGTGACAAGTATTTGGAGCTCAACTCGAGCTAGTCTCCAAATACTTGGGGCCACGAGGCCATGCGAGGAGCTCGGCTCGAGCCAGCTTCCTTTGAAGAAATTGACAAGTATTTGGAGCTCAGCTCGAGCTAGTCTCCAAATACTTGGGACCACGAGGCCATGCGAGGAGCTCGGCTCAAGCCAGCTTCCTTTGAAGAAATTGACAAGTATTTGGAGCTCAGCTCGAGCTAGTCTCCAAATACTTGGGGCCACAAGGCCATGCGAGGAGCTCGCACGAGCCAGCTTCCTTTGAATAAATTGACAAGTATTTGGAGCTCAGCTCGAGCTAGTCTCCAAATACTTGGGGCCACGAGGCCATGCGAGGAACTCGGCTCGAGCCAGCTTCCTTTGAAGAAATTGACAAGTATTTGGAGCTCAGCTCGAGCTAGTCTCCAAATACTTGGGGCCACGAGGCCATGCGAGGAGCTCGGCACGAGCCAGCTTCCTTTGAAGAAATTGACAAGTATTTGGATCTCAGCTCGAGCTAGCCTCCAAATACTTGGGGCCACGAGGCCATGCAAGGAGCTCAGCTCGAGCCAGCTTCCTTTGAAGAGATGGACAATTATTTGGAGCTCAGCTCGAGCTAGTCTCCAAATACTTGGGGCCACGAGGAGCACAATAGGCCAATCTTTTTTGTAAAAAGAAAAAAAAATAAAAATAACTAAATACAGCCTGAGCTGTACTTTACAAGCCCGAACTATGATGAAAGTAAAAATAGACAAGAGATCGAGAAAATGAAAGTGCGAAGAAACTTCATTCATCATTCAAAATAATTACAAGTGCATAAGGAAAAATTACAAAAGTAGAACTAAACTCCTAAGCAGTAGGAGGAACATTTTCGGTGTTCAGGTCATCCATGGAGATGGTCACATCATCTATGAGAGCGAGATTAGGATCATCATCCGGGATTTCCTGAACTTGAGAAGGGCCCCCCGGAAGCTGAGGGATAGGCTGATCTCCGGGAACCTGAGAAGGACCTCCCGAGCTGGAGGCAGGGTGGAGGATGAATGGAGCAGATAGGGATTCTATGAACACCTCCACAGGAGCAAGATTGAGACGCTTCACCTCTTCAGAGAACACGAAGCCCTTGGGATCAGGCAAGACCTTCCTGGGACCTCGGCGATCGAAGGGCTCGGTAGTGATACCGCGTTCCCTGAGCTGAAGCTCAGCCTGGTCAAAAGCAAAGCCATAATACTCCATGACAGATACAGAGAGAACTTTGATAAATTCCCTGGAGCTCAGAAAGGCTTGCTTCACCCTCTCCCCAATAGCCTGAACTATTGAAGAGCCTTCGGGGGAGGTGAGGAAACTTTGGCGACCAGCTTCGATGCCCTCAGCTCGGGCTTGATCGGCATTGACAGTACAGTGGATCTGAAGATCACTCAGCTCGGTCTTGAGATCAGCATTATCAGTCTCCAGAGCCTTTATCTTGGCCTCTAGAGAAGCCACGGTAGCCTTATTGACCTCCTCCCTGTCCTTGTACCAGCGGTTCTCCTCTAGGAGTTTAGTCTCCCGAGCTTTCAGCCGAATGACCTCCTTCTTAGAATTATTGAGCTCGGCAATATTGGAGGGATCAGCAAAACCGACCCGAGCTCGGGACATCAGTGCGGCTAGATGTGCCTCAGCTTTCGAGTGGTTCAAACAGAATGAGCTCACCAGCTTAGCATCACCGAGTTTCTCCAAGGCAGTTCGGTCAGGGTTCGGGCAGTTGCCTTGGACGTATTGGATGGCAAAAGTTCCATCGTTGTTCTTCAGGATGGAATTGCCTGTGAGAAAGGTTTGGTTGGGTGTATGAATGGGGGTGCGTGAGAGAGAAAGGGCAGCAGTAGGAGGTGCGGTGGTCTTCGCCTTCTTGGCAGCTCCTGTGCTGGTGCCGACACCCGACCTCTTTGGAGGAGGAGGTCGGATAGAAGGTTGAGCCCCTGGGCCTGTGAGATTGGCCATCATCGCTGCAAGCAATCGTGTCAGTCACCGAAGAGAGAGAGGTCGACCCCCGGGGCTCGGGGAGGTCTTTGGATGAAGGAGGAAGTGAGCCAGGAGCAATTGTTGCTCCTCGTCATCCAGCTCAGCAACCATCTATGCCATGAACATATCTGCACAAAGAGGAAAGATTAGCTAATGAGTAAGAATGAAACAAATCAATCGCAAAAATGACAATTACCAATGTCACAAGGCAAAGGGAGCCACGATGGGGCTCACCAAAGTAGTCGAGGAAGGAGGAGTTATAAGGTGAGAGAGGTCATACTTGACCAAGGTGAGCTTGTTTATCCGAGCTTGAGATCGGGAGACCGATCTCGGGGTTGTGTTTGCGTTGGAGAGGAAGGGTCCAGTCCAAGCAATAGGAAACCCCCAAACTCGGGGAAGAAATAAAAAAATATGTGTCCTTCCGAGAATTTATTGGAGGAAGGATAGTTGCTTAAAATCGAGCATCACCTCGGGAGGTGATGTATAAAAGGCCCCTTGGTGGTCGAGCTCTTTATTTGGAATAGGCGAAGAATAGTTCCAGTAGTAGGTTCTATGTCTAAGTACTTAGTCAAAATTATGAAGCCGGCCAGGATACGGAATGAGTTCGGAGCTAGTTGATTCAAGGGCACCGGGAGAATCCGGACACCTGACCCATGAATGGATGGATGGGAAATCGGAGGCCGCCCTCTATCCGACCGCAAAGAAGGCTAGGGCATTGGGTGGAGGCCGATTAGGTCGGTCGGAGTCTTTGGGTAAATAGAGTTTAAAAGATGAAGGAATTTGGGCATTCTTTTAATGGTTTGAAGATTGGAGGTGATAGGGTGGTCTCCCTAAAATCGTGAGGATATACAGCAAGGACCCGATCACGGAGCTCGGATCTCTATTGATCGGAATCCCGAGGCCGAATCGAGCTGGATTCGGTCGTATCGGTCCGATGGACGGACTCGGTGAGGGAAAGTGGTGGAGGAGCAGAGCCCGTCGTTATCGCCACCGCTCTAAATCGGCGACGAGAAACCGACGACGGCGAGTGAGAAGAAGAGGATGCCATATTAAAGAAAAGAAAAACTGGAAAGGAAAGGGTTACTTATTGGATAGAAATAGGAGGTTGAAGGAGGAAAGTAGTCCGGAGCGTGAAACTTTCAAAGCCTACCGGAATCGGAGAATTCCACCGGAGAAAAAGAGTATTTTTGGGAAAGCTCAAAATTGAAAGAAAGGAAAGTGAAAAATGGAGGAGGAAGACGGCTTTTATAAGGGGAGAGAGAAGACAAAAGGGTGCCTCGATTTTCGAGAGACGCGTTTGACGGTCTGGCGTCGGGAAGCCGAAAATACGTCTCATCAATCACATCCGCGTGTCGTACTCGAAAGGCCAAAGGGCGGCAAGAATTTCAAATGCCAAGAGTCGGCGGGAATGTGAAAAGCACAAACCCTAAATACTAGGTCGGCCTATGAGCAACTATGGTTGAGGTGCGGATCAATCCATAGTTGGGGGGGAGGAATTGATAAGGGCAAAAGATTATGCCGGCCGACTGACCAGGCTTATCTCTTGGGCCGACCTATGAAGGCCCGAGTACGAGCGGTCGTAGGGATGTTTATCGGGCCGACCTGTGTAAGGTCCGTTGTATTAAACCGACCTGTCGAGCCCCGCACGGCTAAAAAGCGACTGTTGTCGACCCGTGGTATTCTATAAGGACTTTGGGGTCCAGTTCAGCTCGGCCCAAAAGATATATGAGGCACTGAGGATGCCTTGGAGAATTACAGGGGCTTTATATCAATACATTGAGCCGAGGTGTTTTGAAACAGGTCGGAGCTATGGTCTTACGGGCGTAAAATTAGGGTTTTTAAGAGATCCGATCCTAATCTAATGATGACTCTGACACCAAATCGTAACGGAATCCCGGATTTTACGGAAACCCTAATCCTAGCTAAGGTATAAAAGGCCCAAGCTCAGGTTCATTCTAACCTAATCTCATATTTTTCTTGTTACATTGCTTTTTTCTCTCTCTAGCCTTTGCTTCCTTCAAAGACACGACTTAAGCATCGGAGATGGTACGGAGCCCCCTCCGGCCCCCTTTTGCAGGTTTCACGGTGGACTTCGTCTTGGAAGGTGATCGGCGAAGAGAGGTCGTTTTTGGGAGCAACCAATATATAAATACACACGCACACTGTCTTGCGGTCGCGGCAACGCTGCCATTGAATCGCTGCTGCTCGTGGCCTCCGTCGTCGTCAAGCGCTAAGTTGTACTTCCTTTCTTTGGGTTCTCTTGCTCAAATTTGAAATTGGAGATTTGGATATCTTATTGAAATTATTTCGACTAAAGTGGTATTAAAGGTGGGTAAAAGAATTATTTAAAGAAGTTCATTTTTTTATTTTTATTCAAAAAAAAAGAAAAAGAAGAAAAACTGAACTTTTGGCTAGCATGTCTGCCATCCTTTTCTGCACTTGCTTGAGGGGTGTTTCTCTTGTTTGCTGTATAAACAAAATCCATGTTCTTTGTATGTCATATGCAAGTATCTTGTAAATTTTATTACGGAAATTCTTTCAGTTACATTTCTGGTGCTCAAGCAATTGAGAATAGAAAGGATTTGTAAAAGAATTCAAGTCTACCTTTCGACCCAGACCCTTCCGGAGGATGAAATTTGGAATATGGTTGTTGCTATCTTAT
Source organism: Rehmannia glutinosa (assembly GCA_016081115.2). Lineage (NCBI taxonomy): Eukaryota > Viridiplantae > Streptophyta > Magnoliopsida > Lamiales > Orobanchaceae > Rehmannia > Rehmannia glutinosa. Next base: position 80,818,898 of record CM071926.1, read on the forward strand.
GGCGATTAATATAATTATACAAATTAGTATACCTTAAAATCCTTAATTGTGATATCGGACTAACCTGCAGATAAAGTATGGTTATACTAAATCAAGTATTTAAATAAGAATATACCTATAAATAATAGTACAAAAATGATCATAATAATAATAATAAGGGACAATATATGATAATTGTTGGGTTTCATTGTAGGAAACTTTGGATGCTGGGATAAGGAATTTGTTGGCAAAATTTGGTGATCAAAGTGAAGGTGGGCAAATTATCATCTTTCTAAAGAAAAATTAGGTTTGCTTGTAATTTCATAAATTTCACGACATCAGTTATTTCATAAACTTCATGACAATAAGCAATTTCATAATTTCACGATATACATCATTTTCATAAAGTTCACGATATAAGGTTGTTCTATGATTATATTTTGCGTTTCTTCCAGGATAATTTTCTTTATTAAAGAAAACATAAAGTATATCATTCATGATCATATTCACTTGCATTTTAACTATTGTAGCTACTTGACTCAGCCTTTGGGCAAATAAATGTCACTTTGACAAAAATATTGATCGTTTGAGTCTATTGCGGCGTGGGTAGGTTAGACAAGGGATCGAACAGGTTGCCTGTGGTCCTTGTTTGACTACCCATATGCCTAATCCCATTTTCAGGTCGAGCCGGAGAAGGCGACAGAACTTGGGTCGTAGAACGGTATATTCATGAATATGACGATCTCTGGGCAAAAGCCCAGGCCAAAGAGACGTCGAGCCTAGTGGGAGGGATAAGGTGACAGGGCTTCGGCCAAATATTATTGGAAGTAACAAGGAGAACGGACAGGGTCAACGTCCGATCAACACTGATCCTACGTTTCTTATTTCGGGCTGGCGAACTAATTGACTAACTGTTTATACTTTGCTTTTAAAATGAGATATCCACTATTTGATTTAAAAAGATTGGGATATCTATTGACCGTTTGAAAAGTAAATTATTCATCGTACTTAACTAATTGTTGTCCAATGTGCATTGCATCATTGATAGAATCAAACATTACTATCTCATTATTTGAATTGCAATATGTTCTTGATCATTACGGCAAATAATTCTTATGTGCATCATTATCAAGCATACATAAATATTTTAGACACACTAAGTACTTTTTTTAAAGAAACACTTCATATTTCATTAAACAAATATTGCATTCCTCCACCCCAACCCATTGAGCTCGTTTAGCTCACCCCACGTTTTCTATAAAAACTTTTCAGAAACCGAATGTTTTGAGATCGAAGTGACTGACACGAGACTTCTAGCTTTTAGTTGACTCTACATAGAAGTTTCTGCTTGAAGGGCTTAGTCGTCAGTGCTTGAACAATATAATTATTTTATCTTGTAATAGTTAGGTGAGTTACAACTCTACTATAATTGTATGTTATGATTTATAAACTTCCGCTGTATTTATATTTTTTAGTTTTTGGTACTTAGATAATAGCTATTGTTGAGCCTAAGTTTCAATATTTGGGGTTGCACCTTATTGGATGCTATTATATTTTATTGGGTATGTAAATTTGGGCGTGACACAATTAGTCCACATAAAAAATAGGGAGGTTGGCTAAATCTAGTAAATCCCATGAAAATAGGGGAGTTACCCACAATTGGTGGCATCCTTCATTCAACCCACGCCGTGTAGTTGATTTCCAAACAAATTTGATGATATGTTTCCTTAACTCCATGTGCTAAATCTAGAAAATCGCATTAAATTTCGTCATTCCCATTATTTTTTTAAAAAATTGCTTGATATGGCCAGAATGTTGCTTATATGTGCTTAAATACTTGATCACACGTATGCAAAATGTTGCTTACTTTTAATGTGTTTTAAACTCTCACATTAATAATAGTTTGTTTGAGAAGAACTATCATGTTATGCAAAAAATTAAAAACTTATACTTATATGGTCTCTTATTCATTCAATCGTTGACGGTTTTTTTCAACCAGAAATTTGCTAGGGTGATACTAAAATATTGCTTATGTATGCACGAATGCTTGCTTGTATGTATTCAAATTTTTATTACGTCCCCATTTGTTACAACTCAAGACTTTGCTTAGCTATGGCTAGATATTTGCTTACATGTGCATAACTATACGCTTATGTATATTCTAAATGTTGCTTAATTATTTATTTTGTTTGAATCAGTTGGGATTGCACATGTGCCACAACAGTGGATTGAAATAACATCAAATTCATCTCCGACCTGGATACCCGAATGTGACGAAAATATGACTGCAGAAAAAGGAATGAATTTTGATAATATCGACAACAGAATACCATTTTAAAAATGATTCTTAATAAATAAAAAAAGTATGTGTTCGAGAATATATTGTGACTGCTTATTTATTTGTTTAATACTGCTTATTCACATATTACAAATTGCCTATGTGTGGTTATTGTAATGCTTATTAATACTATGTAATCAACTTATTTGTGACTGATGTAGTGCTTTTCGAGCAAATAGTTCAACATTTTTGCAAAATTTGGTTACTACAATCCCATATGTTCAATTGCTTATTTGTGCGTAAAGTATTGCTTGTGAAACGATGTTATGGTGCTTAGAAAGCAATTGAATTATGCTTACAATACCATTAAACCATGAAAATAATTGCTTACAAAGCAATTGAATTCTGCTTACAAAGCAATTAAATTTTGCTTACAAGGCAACTGAATTCTGCGTACAAAGCAATTGAATTCTGATTTCAGTATCTAAAAACCATGAAAATAAATACGACACTAACTAGAAAATATTTCTATATCAACTATGCATGTACGTCCAAACCAACCATATTTAAAATGGCTATAAAATACTACAATATTCAACATTTTGATCAAAAGTATGAAACAACAATGTTTCGTTGTGATCCTAACTTGATTTGGCAAACTCCTTCGCCCGTCCCAAAACCGACTTCCTCTGCTCGTTCATTACATCTTTTGCCATTTCCAATAGAAAATCTATCCAAAAAAAAGATACTAGTCATTTATATAAAATATTTATTAACAAACAAAACATTTATAAGCATAAAAACCAACCAAGCATAAGCATAATATAAGATATGTATAAGCAGAAAACAGACTATAAATAAGCATAATTATCAATAACAATAAGAAGTTGAAAACATCAATAAGCAATCCTTTCAGCCTTAGAAAAAAATATGGCAATACTAATTACCCCCTAATTTGAGAGCATAATATAAAACATAGATAAGCATAATATAAAATATACATAAGCATAATTATCAACAACAATAAGCAGTTGAAAGCCTCGTTAATCTCTCTATCTGCTAACTTTATTTTTTCAACTAGTAAAATCAATAAAGAAAAAATAACAAAAAATCCATAACAGACAATATCCTACAAAAAATGCAATAAAATATCGGAAAAAAAGACGAACGAAAAGGAGAAAAACATATTGCCCTACCTACAACGAGGGTGAATGCACAGTTGAAATTTTGCTACCTCCTCGAATAATACTCGTCGTTTCGGTTGCCGTGTCGAAAAACCACAGACGAGTCCGGAGTTTTCCACAGATTTGTGGGTTTTTTCCAGCAAAATTGGGGTTTTTCACTGGGAAAAATTCACAATGACGAGATGTAATAATGAAAAAGAACTCCTCATGGTAAGGATGAGTTGGAGACGGTTTGCAAGGACAAGAACTCTTGAAGAATGAAAAATAGAGGCGGGTTTTTCTGGCGGTATGAATGGTTTTGGGGCGTTTTACAGAGAGAACTCGAGGGGGAGAAAAAACTCTTCTTTGATAATATGACTCTTCGTTTACCAAGGTTGAAAAGATATGCAAGATTTTAGATGACACACGTCCCCCAAAATCGTTCCTAATTTTTAGCCCACTACCAAAAATAACTTCCCTCCCAAAATTTGATGTTAATTAAAATTACCAAAAAGTCCTTTTTTTATTAAGTTATATATATTAATAAATGGTAAAATTTGTTTAATCTCAACCGTTTAAAAACTAAATCAATGCCTCAGATTTGGTCTCGTGTACTCACATAAGTTATGTGGACTCACTGGATCCAAATCCTATATATATGGAAAGGGTTATATGAGACCACCTCATAGGGTAAGTCCATAGGGACCAATCCTAGCCACATATCTAGATTTTTCAATGGTTGTGATTTTAGAGCTAAAAATTCAGATTAAATGTTGGTAATTAGAGAAAGGGGTAAATTAGTCATCCTACAAAATTACCCAATATTCATGGGATTCTATTCACATTAAGATCACACAATTTATCCAAATCTCACATCAAATTCAACGTGAACAAATGTCATCTTCCTTAATCATCCTCCTTCTTCTTCAACTCACTACTGTGAGAAATCATTCATCCTTCTTCTTCAACGCACTATTGTGTGAAAAAACTTGCAGACAATTTGCCATAGTTGCTAGAGCTTGACTTTAGTTCGAAGTTTGCTTATGAAGATGTAATTTGTTGCTTGTGTAGATGTGTCATTGTGTTTTTATATACCATTAACTACATAAGCAAGTCATAAGCAACAAATCCATACTACATAAGCAACAATCTTATATTACATAAGCAACAAATATACACTACGTATGCACCACGAATACATTAGCTACATAAGCAAGTCATAGCAACAAACCCATACTACATAAGCAACGAATATACACTGCGTATGCACCACGGATACATTAACTACATAAGCAAGTCATAAGCAACAAACTCATACTACATAAGCAACAAGTATATATTAGATAAGCAACAAATATACACTACGTATGCACCACGAATACATTAACTACATAAGCAAGTCATAAGAAACAAACTCATACTACATAAGCGATAAGCATATACTACATAAGCAACAAATATACACTACACGTGCATCACGATTACATTAACTACATAAGCAAGTCATAAGCAACAACCCTATACTACATAAGCAAGAGAAATTTTTTGAAATTTTTGGCGATTTTTGGCCAATTTTCGAATTTGGCCTGGAGAGAGAGTATGCGTGAAGAGTGGGTGAAATCGCGTGAAAGATGGAATGAAATCTTAGTAACTGATTCTAAAGTGCCAAATTACCACCCTACCCTTTTTAATTGCTGAAACAAAAAAATAAACATAAAAAGCCCTAAAAATCTGGACCACCCAAAATTGTTGATCTATGGTTAGGATGTGTCCCCATGGACTCACCCCAAGTAGGAGGACCTATTTGATCCATATCTTATATACATATATATATATATATGTGTGTGTGTGTGTGTGTGTGTGTGTCTCTGCGGCGCTAAGAAAAACTAGAAAATAATAATCTGACATTTATATCATAAGTACATACTTTATAAAGTACATGTTGATATGTTAATCTTTTACTTCAAAAATATTGTATTAAGTTATGCACAATAAGTACAAAACTTACTTGATATTTGAATTTTAGGTGACCACAACATTACATTTGAGTGCTAAGAGTTATGTGTTTGAAATTAATGAAATAAGATTTTAAATCTCAAATTGAAGTGGATTAGATGAGTAATATTTGTTTAATTTTGATTATCCGCAACTGTATATTTATATTTTTTTTTACTTTTTTAAGGGTTGGCATATATATTTCTATTGTAAAACTAAATAATAAAAAATAAAAGAAAAACAATTTTATAGCAAAAATTACAATAACAATATAAAACAATTAACTAAGAATTTTGATGCTAAATTGAATTGGTTCCAATAAGAAACAATGTAAGAGAACTAATTTTTCCTTAACATTTATTTATGCACTTAATTATTTTTTATGGATGCACCATCGACCTTTCAAATCCTATAATTTAAATTTATATATCAATTTTAATAATATATCATTGTATATTCTTTTAGTTAAATAAGCCCAGTAAATATGATAACAAAAATATGAAATTCACTATAAAAGATATCTAAAAGGACAAATATTTGTTCTCAAACTTAACGAAATGTAATTATAAATTATGTTTTAATACGGAGGTATAGAGAGCAGGAAAATATATTTTTTAATTTTGATTTTATTTTTCTTAGCATAATAAATTTTTAATTAATAGGATGAAAGCTCTAACAAGTTTGGAAATTGTGTTGTAAATTTTATACTACATTGAAAGATGCTCACCGACAAAGATAAAATGAAAAAATTGAATTTTTTTATACTTATGACAATAAAAAGATAGGCCTATCAATTATATATGATGTTTTTTTTTTATTTTACAAAAAGAAACATAATAAATTGAGACATATATTTTGCTTGAAAATGTCACATGCATAAAACATGACAACTAAAAAGTGATGAGGTTTTTTGTTATGCCATTCTTACAAAAAATGATATAGCTTAACCTATGTTTTACGGTTATTTGACACACTTTTGGACTATTATATTCTATATTATATAATTTTGTTGTAAAGCTCTGAATGATGGATTATACATTGGATATACTCAATTGGATGAATTTTTAGAATGTAAAGTGATTTTCTGAAAGAAAACAATATAAAAGACGTAATTGAGGTTCTTCATATTATTTATTTCAATGTATTATTTAATAATTTTTATTGTTATTAAATTTTTCATTACTATATTACATAACTAATTTTTGATGCAAACATTAATTAGAATAACAATTAGTCACAGTAGCACACTCAATAATACAAAAATATTTAGACAAAATAAATTTATGATATCGTGCATGCTCTTAATAATAATATAATGAAGCATAAATATTGTTAGACACTCAATAATTCTGATTCTCTACGATGTGGTTCTGTAGTTTATTCGATATATAAATATGACTATTCTTTCAAACTGAATTAATTTATTGACTGTTTTCAATTACAATTGAATAATCTATTTTATCTTCATTTCTATTATAAAAATTATTAATTTAATCATGGAGAACATGAGAAAAATTGGATAATAGTCGAGTGGTAAAGACTCTCATCCCTAAGGTGTGGGATTTGGAGGTGTGGGATTTGAACATAAAATGGGAGCTAAGCTTCTAAACATAAAATGAAATTTTACTTTCTCATCATTCTTAACAAAAGAGGCAATGCGATGAATGAAAAATTGAATCTTGTAGTCAAACCGATTTAAAAGATAACACACATTAGGAAATGGAGTAGAAGAGAAATACGTCCCGTCGTCAACTAATCATGCTCGGGCTAAAAGTGCATTACAAAATTGCAAAAAAATCTCAAAGCTAAGTATGAAGAAGAAGTAGACACTTAAAAATAAAGTAGATATGCATTAATTTAAAACGAGTTCTTAAATATAATATATTTTAATTTATATATTGATTCTTGATCGGTTTTTAATATCCATTGTACTTTGTTGAGCGATAATATCATTTAAGTATCGTTTTTTAAGTTCAAAATATCATAACTATATTTCACCAACAAATAAGTTTAAATTTAGTCTTCTACAAACTTTCTTTTAAGATCAAAATACATGAATGACAATTTATTATAGATACTGAGATAATATAATAAAAATTGATTCCAATTTATATATTTAATTTTAATTAAATTAAAAAAATTATTTAGTTCACGTGCAATGCACGTTCACCTTACTAGTTAGTTAAAATGTTCCATTCATATTGGATGAAAAAGTATTGCAATTTGATGAAATATGTCACTTATGAGTTGTCTCTTTGATTGATTAGAGGAAGTGAACGAAATTTATAAGCTTTATTGAGCTACTTCTCGACCATTCATTGGTTTTAGGATGAAATTTCACTTGGATGACTAGTGTTCTCCCTCTCGTATTGAGTACGCTTCAAGTATGAGTCGTACCAAATCCTCCCAAATATAACATGGTATCACAATAGACCCAATGGTCGGCCCAGGTAGGTGGCCAATATAATGGAGCATGGAGGATTGTGATGATTAACAAATTGATGAAAGACTCACAAGTTTGGGACACGATGAAATATGTCATTTATGAGTTATCCGACTTTGATTAATTAGACGGGTGGCAAACTTATTTACCAATTGGTTTTACAAGAAACCTCATTTGGTGGCTAATGCTTCCCATATCGTATTAGGTACGCGTTTCAAGGGTGGATCGTACCAAGTACCCCAAATTGAACCGGGAAAATAACGGGGTTGGGGCCGCTTTTTGGCCCGTTTAAATTCGAGCCTTTTTGGCCCGTAGCAGTTAACCCATCGATTATTCAGGTGTGCCGTGGGCTTTTTTTTTTTTTTTGAATTTTATTTTTTAAATAGAGGGTTGGTGAATTAAGAGATAACAAAACTTATGAAAACCTTTCCTAGGAAAGATATTTTTATAATGACTTAGAATGTGATCAATCATAATGACTTAAAATGTGATGTAATTTATATCACTCTAACAAATAGAACACTATAGTCGAAATAGTCTAAACCCTTCATGACTTCAAATGTGACAAATAATTGAGACTTTATGCAAATAATCATAAGGATGAATTTGTTGCATATGGAGCTTCCAACTTCTCACACACAAATATTGAACATCAAATCATATTTTCTCATTTTTTACGTTTATTTAGTTTGTTAGACAAAAACCAAAATATATTAAGCAAGTAGTTACCATTCTGCATTGTAGTTTTTTTTTTCTTTTCTACATTGTAGTTTGTTGTTTCTATTTTCATTTTAGAAATGAGTTTTACTTTCACATATTTTTGTTTTAACTCTTCATGCGGTAAGCATCTTATTAAATTCTCAAAGCCTTTGGCGATGATGACGATGTTTGAATTGTGTTTAAATTTTTGTACTTTTTTATGACTTATCCTTGTAATGCAACATAGAATATTTGTGTAATTCAGTTTTGCATTTAGTTTGAATGTTATATTGTTATACATGCTTTAATTAAAATTTAGATTTAAATAAAAAATTAAACTTTCTGGCTTGTAGCCCGATAATAGCCCGAAGCCCGGTAGGGTTAGGGTTAGGCTACAACATGCTAGTTCATTTAATAGTAACCCGTTTAGCCCGAAGCCCACTAGGACTGCCCCTAGAGTGTTAGGGTCAGCCCGTTTAACATCTCAAGTTCCCCGTTTAAATCGGTTAGACTGGTTCAACCGATTTAGTCAAAATTAATTAAATTTGTTGTATATTGCATTAAATAATAATGTAATACATTTTATAAATGAAAGTATAAAAACAATCAACTAAAAAAATATAGTACAACGAAAAATTCAAATAATCACATAACATTGCTAGCTCCTGGTTTTAGTTATATTCTTCTAGATGTTTTCAATGGTGCTTGGCTGTTGGCTAGGGTCATAAATTCATGATATATTCTGTAAAACACTGATTCTTGTCAGATGTCTAAATTAATGTGTAAAGCATTATTCCATCAGCTTATTCAAGTAGGATTGTCATATAATCATATCTAAATGGTCTTAATTACAAGTACAGAAGTAGCTCACATTTTTTATGTTCCCCATTACTCCATTATTAGAAATGTTTGATCTGGTAGCTTTATTTTTCAACAGCTTTTTTAGTGCAAGTATGGGATTGTGCTATATGACTCAGCTTCAACTTAAAATAAAGCTTCAAACTGCTACTGCATTATTACTTTCAATGTTGTCGTGATTGAGAACCGTTCTTTTCGAAAGTATATAAATTTCAGTTGTCTCCCAGGTAGGACAGAGTAATCTGAGTAATGAAAACTCAACTTATGAAATTATTCGAATAGATATAATATAATAATGGCTAAAGCAATTTTAGTCATGCAGCAATAGCGGGTTTTCAAGAATAGTTGTGCAAAAATCACGATTTGCAATAACATCCCGTAATTTAAAAAAAAAAAACTTTGATTTCTGTCATTTAATCCCTAAAAATTGGAAAAATCGGAAAAATCCACGTGTGCATATTTCCGACCAAACCACTCATGTAAAAAACTAATTTCGCTTATGTGGACATTCTCCAAGTGAGGTGATATGTTTATTGGGACAAAAACTCAGGAACGAAGAACTCAGTTGGATGATGACCATAAGCAAAATTCGTTTCAATATTAGCAAGTTTGGTCGGAACCTTGGACATGTGGATTTTTCTAGCAGATTTCCCAACTTCTAGCGACCAACGAACCGAAGTCGATAGTTTTCTGAAAGCTACAAGACTTTTTCGCAAATCGTGATTTTTGCAGGACTATTGTTGAGAATCCTACATAACTACGGTTGTGGGCAAAAAATGTCTTTTGATAATAATAATAATTATTATTTATTAAACGCATTTATTTAATCTCATTAATTACCCAATATTAGTCATTAATTATTGGGCTACAAATAAAATTACCTGGTCCGCGTCATTTTCTCCTACGCGGCTCACGAGGCCTGCTAACCAAGGTATATAAAGGTCTCTTCATCTTATTTGTAGAAAGATTCACATTCAATTACTCTTAAATGTTGTCTTTCTGCTCTGGATTTACTCTCATTCACGTGCTGACTTGAGCGTTAGAAGGACTTCTCTGGGACAACCCCAGGGCCGGTCTACTGTTTGCTGCTGTTGTAGACAAGCTCCCACCAAAGAATATATATGGTGCCACATTTTTCACGTTGCTGCATATCTGTGAGTGCGCATATTGTGCTAATAATCTATGAATTATTGCATAGTGGTCTTCAAGAAGTGCATAGCTCCAACTATATATATGTGCATAATCAAGTAGTCTTGCGGCAAAGAAAATGGAAATAACTCTCTGGTACATTATACTTTCAGCAATATTCATTCTCATACTAAAATATTTTCTTGCAAATACCCAAAAACCCAATAATAAACCTCCAAGCCCACCATCACTCCCTCTAATAGGACACCTTCATCTTGTAAAAGAGCCCCTTCATCGAAACCTACAAGCCCTGTCTGAAAAATACGGTAACATCTTACAACTTCAGCTCGGATTTCGTAAAGTCCTCCTCGTCGACTCCCCTTCTGCTGTCGAAGAATGTTTTACGAGAAACGACATCGTTTTCGCCACTCGCCCTTTTACACTCGCCACAAAACATTTCAGTTACGATTTTACTACAATAAGTGTAGCCCCCTATGGGGATCATTGGCGCAACTTGCGCCGTCTAGCAGCACTTGAGATTTTTTCGACTGCAAGAATATCGATGTTCGAAAAAGTTAGAACAAAAGAACTTATGATACTATTAAGCGAGCTTTTTCGAAATTCCAAACTTGATGGAGGTTCGACGAAAGTGGACTTAAATTCCAAGTTTACGGAGATAGTTTTCAATGTGCTATCGATGACAATAGCCGGGAAACGATACTACGGTGAGAATGTTGTGGATGCAAGAAAAGTGAGATTTATAATGAGGGAAATGGTTGAGTATAGTGGGAATAGGAATTTAGGCGATCTTTTTCCGTTTTTACAGTGGGTGGATTTTCAGGGGTTAGAAAAGAGGTTTGCAAGTTTGATGGCGAAGATTGATAAGTTCATCCAGGATTTGATAAATGAACGGCGCGAAATTGTCTTCAAGGATAAGGTTTCTGGAGGAAGGAGTGAATTGTCTGAAAAGACTATGATTGATCAGTTGCTCGTGTTGCAAGAGAATGAACCGGAATATTACACCGATAAGCTCATTAAAGGGATTACACTGGTAAGTTTTTAGATCTGCTTCTTATTCTGTATACTCTAACCAGAATGCACAGACACAGACGTGCAATATTAGATTTTTCCTTCTGCTTCTAATGTCATTTTGCAATATTACACTAAACGTTTTTATGCTCAATGAGATTGGTTATTTATGCTATTGAGTTTTACCTTTTGAACCCTAGCACTAGTTTTCACAATAAAGATGGTGCACAGTGCACTCTGATTTATGCAAAAGAACTGTAATTTATAAACAGGATTGCACTAAGCTAAAAATGTTTTTTGATCTGTCTTCACATATTGTCCAACAAGTGAAAGATAGTTTTCCAGACCTATGCCGGACATTTCATATAACACTTTACTTATTTTCAAAACTATATTCCATATATGATCATCAATTTTACGCGCTATAACAAATTAACAATGCGTATTTATTTGATCGGTACAGGTTTTATTAGTGGCAGGCGCAGACACAATGTCCGTAACCATGGAATGGGCGATGTCGTTACTACTAAACCACCCCGACAAAATCAAGAAAATCAAGGCCGAAATAGACGCTCATGTTCCAGAGGATCGCCTAATAAACGAGCAAGACCTCCCAAAGCTGAACTATCTTCAGAACGCTATAACCGAGACTCTACGTTTATATCCACCTCTACCATTTCTGATCCCACACGAAGCCTCTGATGACTGTCGGGTAGGAGGATACGACGTATCTAAAGGAACAATGTTGCTAGTCAATTTATGGTCCATTCATAGGAATCCGAGATTATGGGAAGATCCGGACAAGTTCATGCCCGAGAGACATGAATTTAAGGAAGATGGATTATTTATGATGCCGTTTGGAGCAGGAAGACGAAAATGCCCTGGCGGAGGTTTATCGACTAGGGTGATTGGTTTGACATTGGGGGCATTGATTCAGTGTTTTGAGTGGGAGAGAGTTGGTGATGAGCTTGTCGACATGACGGAAAATACAGGATTTAGTATACCTAAAGTTGAGCCGTTGGTGGCTATGTGCAAGCCAAGGGATGTTGTAACAAAGTATTCTCTGATTGTTGCTTGAACAATGGTGGTGGTTTCACGGGATAAAATAGCTTAATCCAGAATGTGTCAACTCTGTTTGTCTTTTTCACTCATTGCTTGTATCATGTATGGATTTATGCAATTTTATTTCCTGTAAATATGTAACCATATATGTCACTTGTACGAGAATATGACTGTCTTTTCCGAAATAAATTTTCGAATCATGAGTTTCCACATTCTGAACAACCACATAATGAACACCAAACCGGAGAAAAAACATTGAACCATATTTATAGGTCCTACTATCACTTCATCAATACTTATTTTACACATTTTGACATTATATATTAATTTAATATCTTTAATTATATTAAATTAATTTTATATATCTTGACAATTCTTTACTAGACATAAATAAATTTAATATTTTTCACAAAAACAAAAGTATAAATAATTTTATTATAGAAATTTATTTTGATAAATTTGAAAGGAAATTTTAATTCAGCCAAGTCCATTCCTTTTTTGAAAGCAGCCAAGTGTCATCCAAGTGCAAAAAGCTATCTCTTCAAATATAAAACAAAACATAAAAAAACAACATAATCGCACTGTGGAGCACGATTAGATATTGACGTCAGTCCACCCCACACGCGGTGCATATAAGGTGACCTTTATTTTTAGGCGTGAAAATCACACCAGCTCAATGCAATATTTTTGTTTCTTCTTTTATAACTCAAATATGTGGGCATAAAGTTTGCTCCGCATATTTGTCATGTCATCAAAATATTGTTAGCAAAAATTTGCAGTACAATTTATATAAATCAGAAAATTTAAAATTAGATTGAAATCAAATTATAAATTACAGAATACCAATAAACAAAAATGACCTGAATCCGGGGAGGAGCTAGACGTGTAATTTTGGGGAGGCTAAGTAATTTTGGGGGGGCTAAATCACTAAAAATAATTATTTAGTACTAAAAATTAATATTCTAAAATAAAATATACATAAAAAAATTAATTTTCAAAAATTTTTTTTGGGGGGGGATACGCCCCTGCCTGAATCTTGTGTTGAACACATTATCCTTAAATCAGATTCGTCTCCTATTCTGGACGTCTGTTTCCCATAATAAGACCGGGGAAATATCACCAAAATATGCAGGAGGCCAAGAGGATTTTTAGAACAATATGCAGAGAAATACATCGATCGGTGATGAGTGTGTTTAGATTCTTTGGAAAACTCGATTATTTATAAGTGAAAATTATCGAGAAATTAAACATGTTCTTTATTACTGACAATTCAAATCTGTTGTTACACAACAATTACAAATATTGATATTACAAGCATTAATCTGCAGGTTATAGAAATTAATAATAAGTTGTTACAGATTTTTTTTTTAATTCAAAATGAAAATTTGTTATATTACAGATTTTAAATTCAAAAATTAAAAATAAATCTGCAAAACATTGGCTAGACTATGTGGCTCAATTTTGGTGCGACATTCGTGTCCGCAGGTCGCTCGCACACAAGTCAGTAGTTTGGAGCCCAAACCGGGCCGTGATTTGCACCCCCCTGCGGGCGCGTGTGTAGAGAGAGTCTCTATGCAATATAATCTTACACCTTAATAAAAGGTGGCAATATATATTCTAGTCTAAAAAGCCCTTTTCCCATGTCGGACAACCCCACCTTTCAAAGAAGACAAACACATATGTTTTCTTCTTTTAAATTAATTCCAATACTCCACTTTAAGCTTTAATTTCTCCTTCATTCAAACACCATTTTGGACAAACAGATATTTGATTTTAATGTTCTCACGGAATAGAACAAGAATCCACTTTTACTTTTATCGTTAGATAGTCAAATTCCCACGAAAATCACACCCAAAGATGCAATTTTCTTTATTTTTTTTCCAACAATCCCACACATGAAGGAAATTTCGAAGATACAAAGATTTGGTGATAAAGTCCAACAGTTGAACCCTGCATAGGATAGGTAGGTGTTACCCTTTAAATCTTCCTTTATGAAAATATATTTACTTTACTAGTTGATCAGTAGACGCAATGTCTTTGAACTGTTCTGCGTTTTGTGTAAATGATGATATACCTCACACAGGATTGTTCCTAACATACTTGAGTTCTCTTTGTTTGTTCATTCATGGCCATGAACATACGCCTGGTTCTGCAAGAGTTTCTAAGAATTGAGCCTCACATAATTCTCTTCAAAGCAGCTCCACTTCTCTCTCACATAGATGATTCTTCTTTAAGAGTAGCCCGCACTACCCAGCTCGGCTTACCTACGCACAAAAATCATTAAAAGCCAAATGTTTATCATTTTCTTCACAGGCTTCACTGTTAAGGAATGGGCAAGGAAAAATTCTCCCACAGTGATCCTAGAGTATTTTTACAATTACGTTGTCCCATTGAACTTAAATTTTGGGATCTCCAGTCAAATAGATTGGGTTTCCATTGTTTAACTCATTTTCCTAGAGGCTTAAGTCCCATTCCTCTTGATGATTTCACAACTAACTCTAGATTTAACTCTTTGGTTAATAGATCCACTAAATTATCCTTTGATTGAACATAGTCAATGAAGATAACACCGATTGAGATTTGGTTGTCTAATGGTATTGTGTAATACATGATTTATATGTCTAGACTTACCATTATACATATTTCTATGTGCCCTGCCAATTGCAGACTGACTATCATAATGTATACGAATTGCTGGCACAGGCTTAGCTCATCTTGGAATATCTTCTAAGAAGTTTCGAAGCCATTCAGCTTCTTCTCCAGTCTTGTCTAAAGCTATAAACTCAGACTCCATTATGGATCTAGCTATAACCATCTGTTTAGAAGATTTTCACGATATGTTTGCACCTCCTAAAGTGAAAACAAATCCACTTGTAAACATAGAGTCTTTAATATCATATATCGATAATTAGCATCCTTCAATAACATCGGGATATCTTGTATAGTGCGATCAAAATCACGAATATATCTTAAATACCTTAGTATTCTCACTATACCTTTCGGTGGTCATGAAATTTGGATTACTCGTGTATCTGCTCAATTTACTCATTTGCATAAGCAATGTCCGGTCTCATACAACTCATTAAGTACACGGACTTTCTATGACCCGTGAGTATTCCAATTGAGACAAAACCTCACCTCTATTCTTCGATAGATGTTGACTCGTGTCTATAGGAGTTCTAGCTAATGACGTGTCATCCTTATTAAATTTTTAGAATCTTGTCCACATAATATGAGTGATCAAGTGTCAGTCCACTTGAAGTTCTAGAAATCTTTATTCAGATGATCACGTCAGCTAAACCCATATATTTCATGTCAAACCTCGAGTATAACATATCTTTTATGGATTTAATTATTTTATCATTACTTCCAATGATAAGCATGTCGTTTACATAAAGACACAAAATGACATAGCCATTTTCAGTATCTTTAACATAAATACATTTATCACATTCATTTATTTTAAATCCACATTCTTTCATGCCATTATCAAATTTTTCATGCCATTGTTTTTGTGCCTGTTTCAAGCCATATAATGACTTGATCAGTTTACAAACTTTATTCTCTTGCCCAGTGCGAGAGAAACCCCAGGTTGTTCCATGTAAATCTCATCTTCTAAATCTCCATTTAGAAAAATAGTTTTACGTCCATTTCATGTACTTCAAGATTTCGCAATGCTGCAATTGCAAGTACCAATCTAATGGAGGTTATTCTCGTAACTGGAGAATACGTATCAAAGTAATCAAGACCCTCTTTTTGTCTGTAACCTTTAATTACAAGTCTAGCCTTGTACTTATCAATTGTTCCATCCGCCTTCATTTTCTTCTTGGAAATCCATTTATAACGTAGTGGTTTACTTTCTTCAGGAAGATCCACTAGTTCCCAGGTATGGTTTTGCAAGATGGATTCAATTTTACTTTTTATGGCCTCTTTCCATAATGGCCCTTCAGAAGAATTTACAGCTTCTTTGTAGTTTTGAGGTTCACATTCCATCATATAGGTTAGAAAATCTGGACCAAAAGATTTTTCTATTCTAACTCGTTTGCTGCGACTAAGTTCTACCCCTTCTTCTTTATTTACTTGCTTTTGTTCTATTGAATCATGTATCCGTTTAGAAGAGCTTGCTTCTTCTCTCGATCTGCATGGAAATACATTTTCAAAGAACGAGGCATTTTTTGATTCAATTATCGTATTCTTGTGTATATCTTCAATTTTAGATTCATGCACAAGAAACCGATAAGCACTACTATTATTTACATATCCGATAAATATACAATCAACAGTTTTTGGACCTACCTTTACCTTTTCTAGTGTAGGTATAGAAATCTTAGCAAGACACCCCCACATTCGCAAGTATTTATAGGATGTCATTCTTCCATGCCACAACTCATAACGACTTTTGTCTAATTTCTTACGGGGCATCTTATGTAATAGGTAATTAGTTGTCAAAACAGCTTTCCTCCACATGTTCTGAGGCAAATCAGAACTTAATAACATGGTACTCCTCATTTCTTTAAGTGTACGATTTTTCCATTCTGCAATGCCATTCTGTTGAGGTGAATAAGGTGGTGTTGTTTAGGTGTCTAATTCCACGTTGAGCACGAGAATTCGGACCAAAGCGGTGATTCATATTTACCTCCACGATCACTTCGTAGCACCTTAATTTTCTAGTTGAGTTGATTCTCAACTTCATTTTTATGGGAATAAATTTCTCTATAGCTTCATCTTTAGTTTTAAGAAGATACACATAACAAAACTTTGTGTTATCATCAATAAAAGTAATGAAGTACTTGTTGCCACCACGTGTTTGTGTTGATTTTAAATCACATGCATTGGTTTGATATAAATCAAGTGGTTCATTATTTCTTTCAATATTTTTAAATGATGTCCTTGTTAACTTTGCCTCAACACAAGTTTCACACTTGTGCTTGGAATCAATATGGAATTTTGGTGTACAATTCAAGTTAATTAATCTACGTAGAGTATCGTAAGTAACGTGTCATAGTCTACCATGCCACAAATTGGAAGACTCAAGCAAGTAAATAAGAGAGTTATTCATTTCAATATTTTTGGTTTTACAACCATTACATTGAGCTTAACAGTCCATCAGAAGCATAACTCTTGCCTACAAACATTCCATTTTTCATCAAAGTTACAACCCCTAACTCAACAACAATGCTAAAATCATGTTTATCTAAAAGCGAACCAGACACAAATTCTTACGAATGTCTGGTACAAACAACACATTATTAAGAGTCGGTTCTTCTGGGCGTCATCTTCACAACCACTTTTCCTTTTTCCTTGACCTCAGTATTTGAATTTCCCATGTACAGCTTCTTGCCGTCTTCAGCTGGCTTAAAGAAACTAAACATTTCTTTGACAGAACACACATGCCTAGTAGCACCAGAATCAATCCACCATTATTTCGGGTTTGAACCTACCAAGTTCACCTTGGAGATCACCACAGCCAGGTTCATATCTAATACCTCTTGAGAAATGTGATCAACCATGTTGGCCTCTCGATTCTTCTTTGGCTTCTTACAATCAGAAGCCTCTGACCCTTGTCGCCACAATTAAAATATTTTCCTTCGAACTTCTTCTTGGAAATGCCTCCTTTTGGTCCCCAATTGTTGAACCCTTTACCACTTTTTCTAGATTTCTTTTTTTCTTTGGAGCTTTCGCCATGCTCCACAACATTGGCTTTAGCAGCCACATGATTGAACATTTTCCTTTCAGAACCTTTGTTATCTTCTTCAATTCAAAGCCTAACAATCAGTTCTTCAATGTTCATCTCCTTTTTTTTGTGCTCCAAATAGTTCTTGAAAAGTTTTACTCAAAACCATCCCCTCAACATGAATTTCATGCAAGATCACCTGAAGTTCTTGCACTTGACTTATTACAGATTTGAAATCAATCATTTTAAAGTCTAGGATCGCCAACAATAATTTTTTTAGCCCCTGCATCCTCAGACTTATATTTATGACCTAGAGACTCACACAATTCTTTAGTAGTTTGCTTAGACTATAAACATTATACAACGGATCTGCTAATCCATTCATTACATAATTCTGAAAAGGAGGTCAGCATGATTCCAAGCATCAACTGCATGAGCGACTTGAACATCTGTTTCATCCTCACTCAACTTGGGAGGATCTTCAGTCAAGAACCTTGCTAGGTCAATGTAGTCAAATAAAACAACATTTTTTCTGCTTACGTTTGAAATCCAAGCCGTTGAATTTCTCTGGTTTTTCAGCATAATTCACTGGCACATTAACAGTGGGGTTAGCCACCATCCGAGGCACAACAAAATTAACCACGGGATTGAGCATAGCAGTTGTCTCATTAGTGCCAATTGGAACTCTTGAGTTCAAATCAAAGTTTAGTACTTCGATTAATCGAAACAAATCCGATATGAAGAAATTTATTAAAATTGTTCAATTTTGTTTTTAGGTCCAAATTTTGATTTCCTTCTACTCCAAAATTTGCAAAGGGTATTAATCTATTAGTCCAAAATAATATTCGAACCAATTTATACAAATTAAACAATCCTTGAAAAATTAGTGCACTGTCAAGAAAATATTAGCCAATAGAAAATGAAGATGATCCACTGATTGAATTTGAAAATATCAACTAATATACTGCCTACAGAGGTTATTAAATTTAAATCAAGTTTCAAAGCTAAAAGGATATCAGTAAAATTGTATTCCAACAGTACATGATAATATAATGATAACATAACCAAAATATGAAGCTTCCCTCAAAAACCACGCAGGCAAAAGCTTACTGCAATTTTGGATTAACAAAAGCAATGAGATGTACTGAATGTTTTAAAAACTAATGACATTGAGCAAATTTCCAATTTCCAGAAGCAATAATAACATGAACTGGAAATTATAAATCCAACGTTGATACCCAATAAACTGTATTGAATGTTTTTTTAAAAATATGAATCTGTTTTAAGTTTGTTAGCAAAAAATTTGCAGTATAATTTATATGAATCGGATAATTCAAAAATGGATTGAAATCAAATTACAAATTATAGAATATTAATAAACAAAAATGGCCCGAATCGTGTGGAACACACTATCCTTAAAACATTTCGTTCCCTATTTTAAACGTTTGTTTCCCAGGATAAGACGGAAAAACTGGATTACCTTATAACCGACGAACTGAAGAAATGCCTGAAAAATATCACCAAAATATGCAGGAGGCCAAGGGGATTTTTGAACAATATGCAGAGAAATATATCGGTGCAGATGGTGATTGAGTTTAGATTGATGGAAAACTCAGCTATTTATAGAGCTGAAAAATTATATGAGAAATTAAACATGTTGTTGTTACACATCAATTCAAACCTGTTGTTACAAACATTAATCTGCAGGTTATAGGAACTAATAATAAACTATTACATATTCTTTTTTTTTAATTCAAAATAAAAATCTGTAATATTACAGATTTTTAAATCCGAAAATTAAAAATAAATTTGAAATACATAGACTAGACTATGTGGCTCGATTTTGGTGCGACATTCGTGTCCGCAGATCGCGCTCGCACAGAAGTCAATGGTTCGGAGCCCGAACCGGACCGTGATTTGTATCTCCCTGTGGGCGCGCGTGTCGAGAGAGTCTCTATGAATATTACACCTTAATAAAAGGTGGCATTATATATACTAGTCTAGAAAATCTTTGTTTTCCAATGTGGGACAAACCCACCTTTCAAAGAAGACAAATACATATGTTTTCTTCTTTTAAATTAATTCTAATACTCCACTTTAAGCTTTAATTTCTCCTTCATCCAAACACCATTTTGGACAAACAAATATTCGATTTTAATGTTCTCACGGAGTATAACAAGAATCCAGTTTTACTTATGTCATTAGACAATCGAATTACCAAGAAAATCACACCCAAAGATGCAATTCCCTTCACTTTTTTCCAACAAATATTCCATCCACAATGGTTATTGAACATTTCATGGGGACATTTGGAGAAATGTCCTCTCCAAATGCTACCCATTGTAGATGCTCTAAGAGGGTTGGTATCTAGTCTTGTGGCTTTAATTATTGGACAAGTTTCAAAACAACATTTATCATGAAATAATTATACAAAATCACCATTTTCTTTTTTCTTTCTGCACAAATAACTTATTCCCCCTTCCCTCGACCATGAGAGGAGGGGAAAGAAATTTGGTTTATTGTTTCTCTTCTTCCTTATCGGGTTTTTTTTTTTTTTTCAATTTCTCCCACCTGTGGGAGTAGATTTCTCCCCTGCATTAGTAGGTTTTCCTAGTTCTTGTTTTTTTTTTTCTTGTTATTTTATTTTCTATTTTTGATCCGATTAAAATGTTAGTAGATATGTTCTTCTAGAGCATCATTCCGAGTTCTTCATTAGTTTATGGTTGATCCGCATATCATATCTTCATTAGCCTCATTCATTTTATCTTTGAATTATATTTGTTATTTGTTTTTTTTTTGCTTCCTTTTTCCTTTAAAACACTACAACATAAATGACATTAGGTAACACAAATTTTTGTAGCATTTTTACCTAAGGTACATATGTAATACATGTTTGTAACACTTTTTACATTATAATATTTATGTAACACTTTTGTAGCACTTTATCAATATGCACTACAAGAAAAACGCTAATAAACATCGGTTTTTAACCGATGTCTAATGAAGAAAAAAACCGATGTTGAAACCCCTATTGTTAAAGGGGTTTTCAACATCGGTTTATCCACCGATGTCAATAAGTGAAACAACATCGGTGACAAACCGATGTTGATTGCGTAAACTAAGTGATGTTAAAGCTCCTGTTGTTAAATTGAGAACTATTTAACAACGGTTATTCACGATGTTTCCCATAACAACATCGTTTTATAACATCGGTTTTTACCCGATGTTGATTCTTGAAACCACAACGGCTTATAAGTGCTGTTGTTTTGTTTTAGTTTAGTGATGAAATGACATCGGTTTTGAAAGCGTTGTCTATATTAATCGTTGTCGTTACATTTTAACACATCACTTTATAACCGATGTTGGTTGTTTTTTAAAACTGATTTCATTTATCTTAACAATTTTGTGTGTTTTACCCCTCTAATTAACGACAATAGCACTAATATTCACCAACAATCAATTAATTACAATCAAAATTAACAAATATAACATGCATTAAGCCATCCATTCAAAATGTGCACGAGTATACGTAAAGGCCAAAAAGTGGCTATACAAACGAGTACTTAAAGGCCTTAATGTTGCAATATCCTAACAGTTCCCAATTTGTCAACTTACATTGCAAATCCTTACTAGTAATGTTTTTAAACAAAATCTAACGAGTGCTAGTGGAAATGGAACGGACACATCCTGAAACATCCTTCGACCCCTCTGGTAAAACAACCTGAAAAGATGGGAGCAATTCTTAGTACAATAAAGCTAATTATAGCTAATAAATTATGAAATCAGAACTTATGATCAGTTCATTTGTAAAAATCTAAAATATTTAAAATGTAAAATATGAATTACAACTATAAAATCAGTTCCCATGATATACTTTTTATTATAGTCTGAATAAAGATGAACACGCAAAAACAGGTTGGTTCACTGAAAGATTGGGATAATGCACCTATTAAATTTTCTAACACATGGGGGTGACTGCGAGCTTCTATGAACATGGTGCAAAAATAATGCATCCTTATTCAACTTGAAGATCTCTAACTCTCACTTTTAACCACTCTAATACAATTTTGCAAGTTTCAGAAAACAGTCCCAAATCAAGGCATACTTTTAGAAATCCCCTTGAAAGAATAATCTCAGATGTTGTATGCTTCTGTTTGTGGTGCCCCATTATATGTGATACTCTTTCACCAACCACCACCAATTAATTTCAGCATTATTGCATTATGGAGTCTGAAAGTACAACACATTGAGCAACCAGTATCACTTGCAGGCTATGAGGTACAATGGAATAAAATGGTTTTGCTCAAGATAACAGAGTTTAGCCAGTCATTGGTGGAAACAAACTCAATTTACATGTCACGTTCCAAGAAATAATATTAGAATAAAAAGCACAGCAGAAGAGAATGAAGCTGGTGATACATTGATCCACTTTTATTTTCAGATCAAGCAAAATTCCTATAGACATGGACCTTCAAATAGTATGGGGGACAACGAGCATTTTAAGGAAAAGGTGATTGGACTGGACAAGGAATGAACATATGTGTAATTGAAGGTTGACTAATATAAACAGAAGGCAAGTTAAACAACTGAATATTACTACCATCCAAACAACAAGACTGCTATATAACAGTGCAAATACAACAAGTGCTTTATCCTGAAAGAATATATCCAGTTTATTGAAGCTGAGTCACATGCAAATGATACATTACTGGTGAAGAAATGACAAAACAACGAAAAAAACAAGGGGAATGGAACAATTTCAAGGTCCATGAAATGAAGTAAATGAATGAACAAACACAAGGAAAAAAGTATCATCTCATATTTGGATCTTGAAAACAAAAGAATACTTAACAAGAATAACCCCCAACAACTTAAGGAATCAAGAATAATAAACCAAACAAATTTAACTATTCATAAACAATGTTCTAGCCAAGTCAAGAGTAGCTTGAATACCTGTTATACTCAAACATGTGATCTTGTATGCAATGCGCCCACTCCAAACGCACTTCATCAATTTGTGCTGGAGTGTATTGACCTTTTTGAACTATGAATACAAATTATATTAGTAAAATCCAACTATATTAATCTTGCTGAAAAAATTAACTATTAATCACTTTGCAAAATTATAAATTACACAATTTTAAACTATTTGAAAACTTCAAATATGAAATTGCATATTTTACCATTGATCGCAGTGGAACTTTGTTAGTGCTGAAGCATTCGTGAAGTATATATCTCTCTCATGTATCGCAGTACATAGAAACCACACTGCTTTTCATCCGGTTGAATAGGAGCCTATGTGAGAAAAAAATTGTTAGTTACTTATACAAATTAAACACTTAAAATTTTAAGGTAAAGATAATACATCTGGCATAATTTTCAATCTCATTCAATCTTAAGGGTGACAATTTTAAGCATGGAATGCTGTTAAAATTATAGATAAATCTCTTGTCTTATTCAATCTTATGATCAAGGTAAACATAATACAAGTGGCACAATTTTCAAATGATCTACCACTCGACTAGTAGATTACAAATATCACCCTTGAGGTTGAGCCTAATTATAACAAAATCCAGTTATCTTTCAAAATTAATTACAAATACCCCCTTGACATAGGCTTCTATTATACAAAGTGCATCTATTTAAGGGGGGTTGAGGGGGTAAATATGAATTATTATAAGCATCAAGTCCCAAAACAGAGAATGAGGACAATCTGCGGGACTCCCGTTCGATGGCATCTTTGGAGGAAGATATCAAAATATAATCACATCAAACAAGGTAATCACCAAACCTAAAATTTTTAGACATCATAACTCTTTTTTTTACTGAAATTTTATTTTATTTTTGTCAAGTATTTTAGTTTTGCTTTTATTTTTTTATTTTTATGGAGGTAATTAATTTAATTTCGTAATACCAACGGAAAATGCGCATGTATGTATTTTATTATTATTATTTATTTATTTTTAATTTTTACTAACGGAGACCAATTTCATCCTTAACCTTTTTCTTATTTTTTATGTTTTAAAAAGGAATTACCAATGAAAATTGATGTTGTTGGTAATTATTTTGGAATTTTTTCCATCGGTAAATTATTTTTTATCATTTATTTATTATTTAATTTTTTAATGTTAGAACTTTTTCATCTGCTTCGGTAAATTAATTTTATATTTTTATATATTTTTTATTTTTTCCGATTGAATATTGATCGTCGATAAATTCATTTTATATATTTTTGATATTTTAAATTTTTGTGTCCTTTAATGTAACGACCCGATTTTTATGCCTTTAGAAGAATTTTACTAATCATGTTATTTGTTTATTTATGCATTAATAATGGAGAATGTAATGATGATTTTACTAGATAGTTAATTTATTAAATTTTGGATAATAAAAGTGTCTTTTAATTGGATTGGTTATTTATTTAATTTGGGCCTTATAATGAATAATTGGACAATTAATTAGTTTAGAGTATTAAATCAGGCCCCCCATTTGTTAGTAAGTTAGTAATAAGCCCATGTATTAAATCGTAGATGTTTCTTTCCAACCCCATTAAAATGCAATTCAACCATCTTTCCATCCACCCATCTGAGATAATAATTCTATCTAACTGACTTGCACAACTGTGTCGCATTTATACCAAGTGAATCTTCTCATTATGAGAGAGATTAATAACCTCACAATTTTTAATAAAAATATTTCTTTCGTTTCTCTATTATTCACATTACTGCATTGTCTTTTCTTTTTTTTCATTGCGCCTTCATTAAAGTCATCAAGCAATGCATTTTTTTTTTATTTATCGTCTGGATTTTGTATGTATCTCCTCCCATTGTTTTCTTTTCCAAAAAAATAAACAAGATGAATAGACATTGCAAATTTTATCAACTCGTCATGATTCCCCCATTTTCTTATTATTGCTAAACTTCATTTGATAAACCAGTCTTTGATAAAAATTAAATATTCTATTATCCCAAGTATTGAGCAATCCACCTGATGCTCCTTGAGAACCCAAGTATCCCAACCCAAAATCGTCATTTGATCATAACTTTATACTGAACTCTCTATCAATTTTCCCATTTTGTTTCTGTAGACAAGTGAAGTTCACCCATTCCTTCCTAAAAATTTCTCTAACCTCTCTTTTCTTAACACTCCCCATGACATTAAATGATAAAATCTAGAATTCAAATCCCCAGCAACACATAAAGTGTTTTTATCCCGCTGATTGAATCTGTTTTGTGATATTATCCTACAATTATGTTATCCCCCTTTTAGATAATATTGCGAATAAACGTTGATGATCACCGCCTCTTTTTGCTCCATACCCCAATTGTCTTTAGTAGCTAAGCACCCGTCCAAAGCCCAACAATCATTTAACACAAATTTGCTTTTGTTCCAAATACTTCGTATTCCATCCGAGGCTCCTTGTGAACTCAAGAATTTCCCGACAAAGTCATCGTTAGCCCAAATTTTTCTACATAAATTTCTATTTATTTCCTCTGTTTTGGTTTCCTGGATACAAGCAAAGTTTATCCACTCTTTTACATATAGACTTCTTAATTCCTTTTTCTCCATTCTCCCTCACAGCCCTCTAATATTAAAGCTTTGTAGAAAATTCATTTCTTACCTTTTTTTTCCTCTAGCCTGTGTGGATGCTCTTCACTGCTTCATATCGTTGTTTCACACTCCCTTCTTTCAAGCTCTTTTATTCTTTCAATTACCTCCGGATTATTTCCTTCCGCTTTCAAATCCAAGCATTTTCTAATTCCTCAACCTATTATTTGATCACGTTCTTGCAAAACACTCTATTATAATTTGTTATGTTATTATCGGATAACGAATTTTTCATTTGGTAAAGTAGAGATATTTTTGGATTTCCTCCCTACTTTCTTTCTTTCCTCCCTTTTCGGTCTTTGTTTTGTCTTCTTCCTTTTATTTGTCGCTTCTATCTCCTGCTATGTTTGCGAGTCAATTTTCTCTTCTCCATTTGCCTCTCAATTCCCTTTTTCCCATCTTGATTTTTCTCTCTACTTATATTCTTTTCTCTCTAACTTCCATCTTCTTATTCTCTCTCGCAATTGAGTAATTTGTCCAAATTGAATGGATCACTAAGTCTAAATGAGCTTCTGCGATTGATTTTGGGCATCATCATCACTGTCCACATGTTTTTTGGCTTGCTATATTTTTATCAGATTTTTCGTTTAGTCTTTGACCTATGTTCTCATCCGTTTTGACATCTTGGGCTTGCTAATTATTGCTGTCTTTTTGCTTCTCTTAAAAAAACTATTGAATCCTCAAAAAGGGCCTCAGGTTCATATCGATTATATCCCTACCTGACAAAGAATTTCCCAACTATTGTGTGAAGCCTATCTCTGCTTCCAATTCTTTTACTTTCGTAGTCTCCCTTATTTCTTATTTGTTCTTTCAATTTTAGTATTTTTCCCCTTTGCAATAAATAAACAATTTGCCCTGGTGTTGAGTTCTCGAACCGTAACGAAAAATTGTGAAAAGTTGATGCCGCTATGAGTACGTCTTTTTGCGTGATTGGTTATGAAGATAGTGAGTCATACCATAGTTTGGAAGATGGTGAGTGGTTTGATTTCCTTCCCATATTAAGGATTAGAGATAATTACATTTTACCTCCCAAATTATAGACGTTTTTGGAGTTTACCCTAAATTTTCTCGAGTTGCATTTTACCCTTGAACTTCAAAACTTTTTGCACGGTGCCATATATGGCCACCCACGGTGGAATATTCCCAGAATATTCTGTCACATGAGGGCAAAATCGTAATTGTCTCAAAGTTGTTATATTTTGCCACCTGAACTATGTTTGACTTGCACTTTACCCCTTAAATTTTGTATTATTTCACTCTGCCACATAAAATTTCAAAAAATTTCAAAAAAGCTATATATTTATACATGTATTTTATTTCATTTTTTTTTCTAATTCTTTATCTACAAAAATTAAATAATTACTTTGGTAAAATATATTATCAACAAAATCACACTAAATTCTTCATTTTAAAGTTTCTTGCAAAATCATAGTTTGTTTTTTTTTCTTGAGATAATTTTTACATTATAATTAAAAATATAAATTATCCTTTTTATTTTCTAGGTGAATAGAATTATAAATATCCACCAACATAATACGATGCATTTAACTTTCTTTTGTTAGTAAAAGTATTAAAAGATAAAAATTTACAAATTTAATGAATTTGATCATTTTTACATTTAAATACTATATAAGATTTGTAATAAAGTAAATTTATTATAATATTATTTTATAATGTATTATATTTAAATTTCTTGAAGATTATTCATCAATTTAATTTTTAAATTTTATAATTAAAATTATGAAAATTAATTTACTTTAATACAAATATTATACACTACTTAAATGTAAAAATAATCAAATTCATTAAATTTGCAATACTTGTATCTTCTAGTAATTTTACTTACAAAAGAAAGTTAAATGCATCGTATTATGTTCAAATTGACTTTGGTGAAAATTCATAATTTTATTCACCTAGAACTTGAAAAGGATAGTTATATTTTGTCCTCGCGTGCAGGGACGGATCCAGGAAATTTTTGCAATGGGGGCACATTTTAGCCTTGCTTGTTTTTATTTCCAATAGCCTTTTTTCAATTTTATACTATTCATAAAAATAGAATCATATTTGTTTAAAAAGACTTCCGTTGGAAATCACCATTTTCTCTTCTCCTTTTTCACATTAAATGACATCTCAAAACTGCAACTTTAATTTTCAACCATAGATACCCCTAATATATCACTTGTCATTCATTATTTATATTTTTTTATTCAAATTGCACAAGTGCGATCCACTAATACCACCTATATCTACTTAATATATTATTATTTTCAAGCCCACCGCCTACAAATCTTATAAATATAATATTTTATATTATAATTAAATATTGGATGTCCACCACTATTAAAATTTTAAATTATTATATATATAAAGTATTAAAAATAATATCCAAAGTACACAATAAATATAATTTTATTTTTTTCACATAGTTATGTATTCAAAACTACCTAAAAACTACTCAACTATACATGTATTTCTCATTTCTAAACCTATATAAAATTTAATATTCATCCATTCTTTCACACACCAAATCTCAATTTTCACCCGGCAACCAATAAATTCTCAAAATTCATTTTTTAACACAAGAAACTGAAAATGAAATATGAAACATAACATACAAATGCTTATGTTTTTTTAACCTAATTAATATAAACCCTTTAAAATAAATGATAAATAGTAAAAGGAAATAAATTAATAAATTGTAAAAAAAATTATTAGTAATAAAAAAAAAAAAAAAACTATGGGGGCATGTGCCCCCATAGTGGGGATCATGGATCCGTGTATGCTCGCGTGCAAAGTATGTGCTGGAAAATTCTGGGAATATTCCGTCAGCGGTGGCTAATATATGGCATTGTGCAAAAATCACGGAGTTCAGGAGGTAAAATGCGACTCGGGAAAGTTTAGATGGTAACCTACAAAAACGCGTATAGTTTGGGGGATAAAATGTAATTATCTCTAAGGATTATCTTGATTGATCTTCACAATAGTTAGAATAACGTTGATTGATTTTGTATGTAATTGAATTTATATTCGCTCAATCAAGAAAGTATTCTTTAAATTAATAAATTACGAATTTATGTATTAATTAATATATTTTAAATTAATAAATCTTATAGTCTCAAAATTATTAATTTATAAAGATTTTAAGTACTTCAATATAAAATAAAATATTTGCCTTTTTATTTAACTGTGTTCAGTCGAATAAAAAAGCTTAAGAAAATGGCAGACAACATTGAAACCCCAAATCAAATTTCCCCGTCACCGCCTCAAGACCTAGCCTCGGAAGCACTAGCACCGAACACCCCACCCTCCGCCACCATGACCGAAACCGAACAATCACCTCCTCAATCCGCCACTTCCACCGCAAAGATTTCCAATGCCTCCTTCAGCATTTGGCCTCCAACTGACCGTACCCGCGACGCCGTTAGGAACCGTCTAATCGAGACCCTTTCCACCCCGTCCATTCTCTCGAAGAGGTACGGCACCATTTCGCGCGAGGAAGCTACTGATGCCGCCAAGCGCATCGAGGAGGAGGCGTTCGAAGCGGCGGGAAACGCGACGAGCACTGATGACGATGGGATCGAGATTTTGCAGGTTTATTCGAAGGAGATTAGTAAAAGAATGCTGGAGACGATGAAGGCTAGATCTGGTGAATCGGTGGCTTCGGAAACGCCGCTGGTGAATGAGACGGCGGTGAAGGCGGAGGAGGACGACGCAGGGTCCACTGCTCCGCCTCAGAGTGACAAAATGGAGTCTGCCGCTGATGAATGATTAACGGAAAAAGTATTAGTCTTCTCCTTTTTCATTTTCTGTTATGAAATATGTTTCAGTGGATATATTGCGTTGAGGTTAACTATCTATTTCTATGTTGGTCGTTGTTGCTAATATATTAGTACTATTAGATGTTATCACATTGCGTTTTGGAGCTTTTTTGCTATAAATGTGGCTAGTCTTCTCCCAGAAGACCATGCTTTCCCTTCCTGTTTAGTTCTGGTTATTTTTTTGGGTGTGGATGATTGTTCAAATTTTCGTGGGTGAGGTTTGGGGACTTCTATTGCATCCATGCGATCTTATTTGTTTCAATAGGAAAGTTGTCTTTTGCAAGTATTATATTGAAACGGTTAAAATATAGGCTATTTTAATTTGTATGAATAGAGTATTTAACTGAAGTCCTTCGATTTGGTCAATTGCGCTTGTACTTAGTTTTTGGATTCGTGTTTGCTGCTCGTATGTGTTGAGTCACTTGGTTTTGTCTGATTCTAGGGTTGATTTAATAATTTGCTTAATCAATGTGTTTTTATATAAGGCTTTTGGTGTTAAATTAGCTTACCTATTAGCTTTGCAGAGGTTACTGTTGTTTAATGGCTCACTCTTGGGTGCCTGTCTGTCACTTGTTCATTTCGCAATGCATGTATAGAAAATTTTGTAGAATGGCTGCAATTTACGACAACATGATAGAAGTTTAACACATTATAAGTGGGTTAGGGTTGAGGCTTGACGGATTAGGGTCATCGGGTCTGGCTGAAGAACGCGAATAATAAACAGGTTGGGCTAGGGTTATCTTGATTCTTGAAATGACACAATTAACCCGCATGACCGGATTGTGTTGTTATTATGTTACTTTTTGCAATATTTTTGATTGATTGAATATATGTTAGTCTAATGATTGGAATTTTAAAAAATTATCAAATGTGTGTTAAATATAATTTTCGGATTAAATTTAACATATACAACCCATATAACCAATATAAATAGATGAGTTGTTTAGATTTTTAAAATACATAGGTAATTTTGGGTCGACCCGAAAAACATGAATAATAATCGGTTGGGTTAGTGTTGAAAAACCTGACATGAATAATTATAACTGGTCAGGTTAGGGTTGATAAATTTGACACGAAAACATGAATTTTATGTCTCGACAGTCGACACGACACGAATTGCCACCTGTAGCTGAAGGGTCCAACCTATCCTGTCTAGACAACATTGGTATTTATATGCTGTGGTCTTGGGCTGTAGTTTGAGTTGCTATAATTATTGTGAGTTTTTCAGTTAATGATTGGGGCATGATTATGTGATATTCTAAGGTGTGGTATGAAATTTAGTTGTCGCAATTGATTGATGCATTGGAGGTTTGTGCTTGTATTGATGTATTTGTTGTATGATGTAGCCTAAGAGACTGAAGATCAGCGTAACCTGCAGTTACCTTCAAGTCATGCATGGCATGCTTGTACAAGTGTTGGTAAACGCTGAGTACTATAAATCTTCGTATGACAACAGTAGGTCAATTAATTATGCAGTGCTTTAATGATGCTTTATATGTGATAGTTTTTCTAACATGCTAGTACTGTACACATTTTAGTTGAATTAAAGATATCACAAGAAATTTAAGGGTACGAATTTTGTGACGAAGAGTAGTGGCTTCGATCACAGCAGTTGATAAATCATTAGGTGAGTCAAGGTTATCACAGGGTCACATGAGACAGGAGTAGCCCTACATATATATATATATATATATATATATATATAGAGAGAGAGAGAGAGAGAGAGAGAGAGAGAGAGAGAGAGAGAGAGAGAGAGAGAGAGAGAGAGAGAGAGAGAGAGAGAGAGAGAGAGAGAGAGAGAGAGAGAGAGAGTACACTTCGATTGAATATACGAAACAAGGGTAAGTTTTTCTTTTCAAATATTGTTCGCATTTTTGGTTGTGTTTGTTGGTTTCTGCTGATATGGACTTGAATATCTCAAAGTGAAACATGTGATAGAGACACTTTAACATTGTATTGTATATCTAATTAAAAAAAAATCCTAAATTTTTGTTCTCAATTTCTGCCATTCTGTGTTATTTTGAAGTTAACTTCATTTCTTTGTGCATAAGGATTTCTGTGATTGTTATTTTGGTGTGATATTAGATCATGCATATGTTAGTACTTTCTCCTCTGGCTCATATATGATGGTCTGCAAATATGGGATGAGTAGCTTGTTTGAAAGGAGTTTTTGTGATTTCACTACTTCCAGAAATTTTATCCCTTTTCTCAGAATCTTTGAACTGGATATAATAAGAAGCTGTTTGGTGGTCATATTTTATTGTTTTGAAACACTGCTGCATTTCTATTATATTTGGAGTATATATTCCTCTGCAGTCTGCTCTGATCCTTATTGCTTGATATCTGTTAGAATTCATATTACTCTTAATCAGAATACAGGTTATTTGGTGATGTATCAATGGAAAATAAGGAAAGCTATTGAATGCTGTCAATATTAATATGAAGGTTGAGCTAATTGAGTTTGTTTGGTGGTTGATCTTATTAATACTTACTCAAGTTTGACTTAGTAATTAGGAATTGGGTTCAAACACAATTTTAATTTGAGAATTGCCGCACTTGCCCAACTTTCGGATAAAATTCTACTGTTTACGCTTCATTCACTTATGTACTCTCCCAGTTGTCTTTTTGACTTTTTACGTTCTGCATATTTTTTGGTTATTTTCATATTTTTTTTTGATTTGTTTTTACCTGTATTCTTTATATGTTATTTCATGTTGTTTCGATGTTATTTATATTTGTTTCTTGGTTGTTTTATGTTGTTTTGATGTTTCAATACAACTTTATTTATATTTTATGCTCTATTGTTTATGTTGTTTTTCGAGTTGTTTTTATAATGTTGTTACGATGTTTCTTTGTTGTTTCCATGTAGTTTTCAATATCTCAATGCAATTTTTACCTATTTTAAGCTCTATTTATTGATGTAGTGTTTTATATATTGTTTATGTTGTTTATTTTTTTTTATAATGTGTTTAATGTTGTTAAGATGTTTCGTATTTGTTACTATATAATTTTCAATATCTCAATGCAATTTTTACCTATTTTTAAGCTCTATTTATTGATGTGGTGTATTCTATATTGTTTGTGTTGTTTATGAGTTGTTTTCTATATTATTTTTAATGTTGTTCTTAGAGCTGGCAATTGGGCTTTTGCAAAAATTCGGTCGGGCCTAAAAATCCTTGGCCCCAAATTTCAACCCATACTGATCTATGCATGAAAAATTCTGGCCAGGCTTGAAAAAGTCGGGCTAGCTCCTACCAAATAGGCCGACTTTTTCCGGGCCTATAAAACACAGCCCAACCCGATCCAAACCTTGGACTGGCTGGGCCGGTCGCGGCCCGGGCTTGATTTTGCCACCCCATCAATGTAGTTTTCGATGTTTCAATGCAGTTTTTAACTTGTTTTTATGCTATTTTTATTCATGTATGGTGTTTTATATTGTTTTCATTGTTTTTGGGTTGTTCTTTCTATATATTTTTCAATATTGTTATGTTGTTTATTAGTTGTTTCCATGTTTTCGATGTATTGGAACACAAATTGAATTGTGTTTTTCTATTCATTTGTTTCTATATTATTTTCAATGTATTTTTTTTTTAATATGTGTTGTTTTTATGTTTATATTTCTTGATTGTTAAGATCTCGAGTATAAACATGTTTGAAACAATCATGAAACAACAACGTAAAACAAATTCGAAAAAATTGGAGATAGCGTAAAAATGTCCAAAAAAAAAATAGGGCGGGAGCGTGAAAAATTCAGGAAAAAGTCCAAGAACGTAAAATGTTGGACAATTGTGTCCAAAAGACATTTTAATTTCTCCGTATAATAAGCATCTTACCAAATTTGAACATTATTTTCAGCTATATTTGATGGTGTCTTCTGTTTGGGTTGGGTTTGTCTGGATACGATAAGCGACCCACTAATTTAAAAGACTCAATTCAAAGTGGGCCCAAATTCAAATCTTGAATAGAAATTCGTTAGAGATGTATTTTATAAATTTAAAAATATTGAAATTAATATTAATTTAAAAAGGTACTACTAAAACTCTCCCAAGGATATATAATTTAGAATGGAATATAATAAAAGTATTATAATTTTTTCGAAAATGAAAAATCTAATGGGTTGCATTGGTTGGATTAGGTTTGAAAATAAAATATCTAAGGCTCCATTTGGATGGAATGATTTGAGCTATGGATTTCAAATCCATAATAACAAATCCATTGAGGTTGTTTGGATGGAGTCATTTCATAATGTATTTCAAATTCTTAGAAGCTATTTTTGGAGTCATTTTGGAGGATTTCAAATCCTTCTTATTTGGAGTCATTTGAAATCCTTCCCTAAATCCTCTCCCCAAATCTAAATCATCTCATCTAAATGCAACCTAAATGAAATTCAAATACATTTACAACTTGGCTGGTAGTAGGTCTAAAATTGATCCAAATCCATTGTCATTCCTATCT
This sequence comes from Rehmannia glutinosa, assembly GCA_016081115.2. Classification (NCBI taxonomy): domain Eukaryota; kingdom Viridiplantae; phylum Streptophyta; class Magnoliopsida; order Lamiales; family Orobanchaceae; genus Rehmannia; species Rehmannia glutinosa. Next base: position 80,853,087 of record CM071926.1, read on the forward strand.
AAATGTACACCTATGCTCACATAATCACATGCTTGCAAGTTGGTAAGCAGGTAAGGGTGCGTTTGCCTAACGTGAAAATGCAGGAAAATGCAATTATCAACTCATTTCACAATGTTTGGAAAATGCAATTATCAACTCAGATTATTATTCCTTGGCCCATTAAAAATCAGCTTGTCAATTGATAATTAATTAAAACAGTGAGGTGGTATTACATAATCTCAGATTTTCCACTCCTTGCAATTGACAAATATAACCCCAATCTATCCACCATATTTAAGGTTGAAGAGTGTTCTTCTAGACACAAACAAGTGTAAGGGTAGTGGTTGTCAATTAACCAATTAATCGCACACAATCCATACTGTTAAACACAAAAATGATTACAAAAATAATAAGAAAAAAAATACTTCAATCCCAAACTTCAATCACAATATTACACACAACATTATATAATATGTGAACATTGCAATCCTATCTAACCAAATTTTTTAATCCAATTCCATTAACAATACCAAACAAGCATAATGATTATATTTGTTTTCATTTGGAATCGACCTTTCTTATGATGTGTATTAATTAGTAGCTCTTACTTTTTTTTTAAGTACAAGATTTTGGAAGGGATGAGATTCGTAGGATTGGATCCAAAGTCAATAGTCTGGTTACAAATACCCAACCGACTCAGCTATAATCAATTCTCATTAATAGCTCATACTTTCAATCCAATTAAGAAAAGGATTAATTACAAAAAATACTTTTGAGGTGCAGTCTAATTAAAGAAAAATATCTTTTGAAATTACACATACCATTGAATTTGTTTTCATTTTATAAATTGCACCTTTTGATGAGATATTGTTAAGCAATATAAACTTTAAGAGGGTGTTTGTAATACCATAATGGGGTATTTTTAATTTTCAAAGATATCCGATTTTCTTTTGCAATTAAGCAAAACTTTGGGGATAGTTTTCTAATTTTAACTCTTAATTAAGTATACATTATGTCACGCCCCGTGACATTGGGGTGTCTTTCGCTATAACTACTGGTGGATTGTGCTGTGAATGACTGTATGTGGCTTCAGTCGGCTGGTTTGTGGGTACGTGTACATGACCCTTCGGATGTTCAGCAGCCTACCGTTAAGTTCGGGGAGCTTGTCGCTAGTCGTGGACTTGACGGTGAAGAAGGGAATTGGCCATCCCTACCCAAGCCCGGGTCGGATCTTTGGAGCCGCATTCCTGATGAGCCCAAGGCAGGGCGAAACCAGTGGTTGTCTTGTGGGATAGGCTGGCCCCGGGTGGTTTGGGGCGCCGCGCGGGCATCGTGTGGTGGCCGAAATGGCTAGGCCCGTGACAAGTGGTATCGAGCCGTCCCGACATTTGTATTCGTGGTTGCGCCAAGCGCTCTTACCAAGAGGGTGGTGGAGTAGAGCGGGGAGCGGAACATGTTGGGTGGCGATCATCCGGGAGAATCCTCTCGGTCTCCGAGTGCGATTGGTGTGCGAGGGCACACGTGTGGGCTGCCGGGGGGGCGCGTTGATGCACTTCGGGTGGAGTAGACCGTGTACGAGGCGTACACCATCTTGGGTGGGGAGGATGTCACGCCCCGTGATATTGGGGTGTCTTTCGCTATAACTTGGTGGATTGTTGTGAATGATCGTATGTGGCTTGATCGGTGGTTTGTGGGTACGTGTACATGACCCTTCGGATGTTCAGGCAGGCCTACCCGGTTAAGTTCGGGGAGCTTGTCGCTAGTCGTGGACTTGACGGTGAAGAAGGGAATTGGCCATCCCTACCCAAACTGGTCGGATGTTGGAGCCGCATTCCTGATGAGCCCAAGGCAGGGCGAAACCAGTGGTTGTCTTGTGGGATAGGCTGGCCCCGGGTGGTCCGGGGCGCCGCGCGGGCATCGTGTGGTGGCCGAAATGGCTAGTCCCGTGACAAGGACAAGTGGTATCAGAGCGCGCGGGCATCGTGGGCGAAACCAGTGGTTGTCTTGTGGGATAGGCTGGCCCCGGGTGGTCCGGGGCGCCGCGCGGGCATCGTGTGGTGGCCGAAATGGCTAGGCCCGTGACAATTAGGTCTACAAACCTTTTAAATCAAACAAAGGTTCAATATTCCACAAGTCAAGCATAAATATCTATAGCATATTATTAGTAACTAAGAGCATTTCCAAAGGTTTCCTCTAAATAGTGAGTTTTACACTATTTTAGACAAAAAATTGGAGAAACTCAACATTAATCTCTAACAGTCCACTCTAAATTTTACTCCAAATTAGAATATTCCACTTTGATTCTTTGTTATATTGAAATTAAATACTTTTATCAAATTGTAATTTAATATATATATATATATATTTGTATGAATATGAATTTTAATTTAACTTGTATTTTAAGTAATATTACTTTAAAATTCTTTTGTAATTTATTATATAAATTTTAATATATATATATGTATAAGAAATTGATTATAAATATAACAATCCACAGTAAAATCTTAATAAACAAAAAGCCTTGATAATTAGACAATAACTTTAAAGTTATTTTAACAATTTGATGGGCATACAAAATATTTGTACATAATTTAAGAGAAAAGGACAAAATATGACATTTAAAAAAAATATATAAAAAAGCGGATGTGTGAACAATGACTCTCTACTTTACGGTGCTGTTGTTCACTCACCCCATTTTAGAGTGGGAAATAGCGTAAGGTTGGAGAAGGTTTTTCCTTCAAATTGGCGTCTACCCCCATTTTGGAAAAGGGTTGAAAATGCTCTAAACCCTTCAAAAAATTTTTTGAGAAGAAAACTGTATTGCTTTTATTACGAATTATCCGACAATACAATATCTTCAACCCAATTAGGGATATCTCCATTCATCCACAAAAAGGATGATGTAGAAAAAGAAGCAAACAAAGCAATATTATGCGCAACTAAATTAGCCGTTCTACGAATATGGGAAAAACTAGCTTCATCGAGGCCTTCGAAAAGTGTCTTTATCTCTCGAATCAAGTTCCCCATGTAGCTCAAATCTTCTTGATTAGCCGTGACTGCTTGCACCACTAACAAAGAATCCAAAGTTATTTTAACCCTGTCCAAACCTGCATGTGGCAAATTTGAAGCCTTCTTCCGACATCCATTAGTTCCCTCCAACACACTTCCATGCCCCGTAATTTGTTGCCAAAACGAGCAAAGACCGCCTGTCTCATCCCTTACCACTCCACCCACAGCAAACCTATTCTCCAATAAATTACAGCAAGCATCAACATCCATTCGAACCCAGCCATGCTCTGGTTTAGTCCAAGTTGTCTCCGATTCATTCTCTTCTTCAAAGACTGAACATCATACCTTTTTTCTCGCTATAAATGCCTTCAAAAATTCATCCACCCATCCCATCGACTCCTGCATTTTTTATGCTCCTTATCATGAATGTAGGTTTGTTTTTCCTTCCATATAGCCCATGTAGCCCCCACAAACCTCTCAAATTGCTCATGTAGGTCCCAAGGGGTGTAAGTGTAAGGTTTAGAAAGGGGGGTGAATAAACCTTACCAAATTTTTGATTTAGTCCTTTTAAAAATTCAGAGTTGATACTACACAATTTGTGTCCTTGGTAGATGACCAATTTAGTTAATCAGTAGAGTTAGTCTCTCGGCGAGACTCAATCGAATTCATTCTTTGGAATAACTCAAATTTGTTAAGTCTAAATTAACTCAACTGTGGTTTGTTTTAGCGGAAGACTTAACACCCTTAAGTTTGGTTAAGTAGAGATTTAGAGCTTGATTTAGTACTTAGAGATTATCTAATGGATAGCAAATATGTCAAAGATAAATAAACAAATATGATGCAAGAATTAAAGTCTTTGAAATGTAAATGACACAATAAGATTTTTATAGAGGTTCGAAGATGGGGTAATTCTTCTACTCCTCTCTTCTCCAACTCCCGGAGTAATCCACTAGGTATTGATCAAGTATACAAAGTGGTAACACCCGGATACAAGTCTTGATCACACGGTGACTTGATCCTTTAGGACTCGATCACCGAGACGCCTTGATCACTCGGTGGCTTCTCGACGACTTAACCTTCTTCACAGGGTTTGCTTGCTACTCTGACTCACTTGCTCAAGCTCTTTGGATTTGATCACGAAGCCCTCCAAAAGCTCAAGACTTGGTTCGACCTTGAACCTTCCTACAATCCTTCGAGGAATGTAGACCCCTTGATTTTTCAAGTAATTTCCTCTTCAACCGATTGAAGTTATCTTTCCTTCACACGGTGAGTGTTGGATTGATGTTCTTCGTAGTGGCTTGAGGATTGAGCGTTTAATAACTTGAGAATATTTCAGGTTTACGATTCTAATAATTGCTTGAATGTTTTTGGTTCGGTCTCCTACTCTCGAGTCATTCCTCGGCCTTTTATAGTGATCTTTCAAAAATCTACCCGTTGAAGAGATAGGCTTATTTTTGAAAGTCACTTGCGCCATCGTTGGCTTGTCTTGTTGCGATCCTTGGAATTGCCATTTCCTCGTATGAATTGTTCTTCACCTTTTCGAGTTCGACACGGTGTAGTGCTTCCCATTGGTTTATTCCTTTTGCACGCTTCTAGGATGAGCACTTCGAGAAAGGTAGTATGGAGATATTACTTGTTTAGGTAATTCTCTTGATTTACGCAACGGATCTTTTTGATTATCTCGACTTGACCGCATTTCCTTGCTTTCCCCAGGTGACTTAGAGTCAACTTCCAATCATTGGATGACTCTTCTGTCACTTCAACTTGAGACTTGGCTTTTCTTGAGTTGACTTGATGATACTCCACTCACCGCATCTGTTTGCTCCTTGATAGAGTTCCCGTCTACTCTTCTTTTGCCATACTCACTGTCTCGCACGTGAGTCTTCCTTCTAGTCTCCGGTTGTCTTCTTGCATGTTTGGGCATAGCTGACTTAACTCACTTGACCAGCCCTATTTATTACAATGCGAGTTTACAACAAAAATGGGGTGCCAACTTCCTATTCTAAGTTTTACATGGCATTCATCAAAATCTAAACAATAAATTTCCCAACAATTTCCCCCTTTTTGATGATGCCAAAACTTAAACCATTCAAAAATGTAAATAGCAAAGATACATACAGATAGTGTATTCACAATGTATGCGTAGAATCAATCCTTTTATTATTGATCATAACATTCTTGTTCTTTTACACAATCATTTTACAAGGTGTATCGAGCAAACATTTGTCTATACAAAAAAATAAAGAATTTATAGCTTTATTGCAGAAGACTTACATAATATGTATTTACATAATAAAATACATGAAGGGGTGGACAACAACACTTCATCTCCTTCATTGTCTCCTTTTTTCATCTTGTTCAAAGATCTTCTCGCTTCTTCTTCTCTTTTTCTCATCGTCGTTTTCTTCTTCTTTCTTTTCATATGCCTTCCTGGAAGCTTCATCTCTTCTTAATCTCTCTTGTCTTTCCTCCCATAGCTGAGTTTGTCTCTTGTTTTCTTCTTCTATTCTTTTCGCATACTCAACATTACTTTTAGCCACTTGCAAATTTGCTACTTGGTCAAGACCAGCCCAAAGAGATCCCTCATTTCTTGCACGGATCTACGATTCAATGTTTTTGGGCAAGAGGCCCAGTCTCAAACCTCTTCCTCCACCACTCGCTTCTTCCTCTACCTCCGGGCGTGTATTGTCTTTGGGGTCTTCTTTCCGGTGAGTGACGGCGGAGTGACCAGCAGATTGGCTACCGGTAGTCTTGCCGTCGTCACCTTCTTCACATAACGTGAGACCCTTTTCCTAGTACAAGTCCCAAGCTTGAGCCATAGACATATTTGCAAAGTATCCTTCGGATGCGAAGCGTTTTAAATTCATCAACTGATCGTGGCTCGTCCCGACATCCGAGATGGCATAAGTGTCTCGCTTACCGGAATGCCTCCATGTTGTTTCAAGATGTTCATAACTCGGGCATCCATTCTTCCTTCCACTTCCTCCATCCTCGCTTCAATTGTCTTTCTCTTTTCAACCATAGATATAGCGAGTGTTGGAGTGGCGAAAGTCACTGGGAGTTTCTTCGATAATATCACCATTTGTGACAATACCTTGTTGGGGGTTTGTGCGATCATCAAGGTCACATCTTTCGACCCTTCCCCTCAACGACTTTCCTTTCTTTTGTTTCAACACTTCCTCATTTGTCTTTCCTTCTGCATTTGCATCCTCTTTTTCGCCTTCAGATCTTTCGTGCTTTAAGGTATTCCTCTTCCCCTTTTTGGCATCATCAAAGGAGAGAGGAACGCTGAAACATGCGGCAAGGTGAAATCGAGTCCTGGCGATAGTAGAGTTTCATCTCGAGTCTGCTGTGGAGTATGCGGCACGAAATTCGAGCAAGTAGCGTTGGACTGCTGAAATTAGCTTCATTTCAGCCATGAGAAGGCTGAATTTTTCTGTCCATATTTTTTCCGTGACGCTGGAGATCACTCTTATTTTGCTCACGCAATGACTTTATCTCGGCGGTGTGAGCTTCATGCATGTGCTCAATGTGTTCTCTCAATTTCATTTTTGCATCAACATTATCACTCTCCATACAAGCGACTTGTTGAACAATGTCTGAAGTATCTAACTTGTTCCACACGCATTGTTTTCTTTGTTGCCACCATTCCCTTATCCTCGATTGTTATGTCTCTCAAGTCGCCAGTAAGGTTGGCATCTCATTGTCGATCGCATGTCCATAGAGGCCGGTGCCTCTCCATCCGTTCAATTTCAGCAAATAATGCCTTGAACACTTCCCGAACTTCATTTGTTTCTTCCACAGATCCGATGGCCACGCACGTCAAAGTCATAGTCATTTGGAATGATGGTACTTACGAAATGACGGGAGCTGGTCTGTGGGAAGCGCGTGCGAGCTCGTTTTCGACGACTCTTCATGGAGGTCGGGTATCTCGAGAGAAAGAAAATGATTCTACAAAGGAATCATCACGCCAACTAGATTTGTTCAATGATGAGAGGTGCACGTGAAGTTCCTTTTTGAGTCGAACTCGCTGCGACTTGAGGAGCCTATGCGGTGGACTGTTTCACTGGGGTCTTTAGTGAAGTGGACCACTTTGCCGAGCCTCATTTGTCTCAATGACTTTGTTGGTCTGTTGGTTTCTCCAATTGAGTGGATGGTCCTCGGCCTTATCGAAGCGTCATCGGATGATGATGAGATTTCCATTGGTGGCTCATCATCAAAATTGAAAGTTTGACGAGTAGTCTTGAGATCGACTTGCTCGTGGCCGGGAACATCCTCGGTGAGTCTTTTGGATCTTTCACGGGGGATGACTCGGCTTCTTCGTCGCTTTCCGATCCCGGAAAGGTCACATCGGGATTATCCTGGGAGTCATGAAGCGCTTATCTCCTTTTCGGATGGATCAATGATAGCGGGGAGGGATGTTCTCTACTTGACTTCTTTGCAGGGAAGTCTCAACTTCCCGTGGGCCTTCATTACCTCCTGCAGTCTCGATTGCAGCGAGGCTTGGACCTCCCTTTCGGTGTCGGTCACTGCCTTAGGGTCTTTCGTGGTGGCATCCATTGGAGTCTCAACCCCATGGATTGCACTTTCATCGCCCAGTGTTAACTCCTGTACATTCGTTCCTTCCTCGTGCCTCGATCGCATCGCAGCGTCATTAGCCTTCGAGTAGCGGTTGGCACCTCACGGAGACAGTTTCAACTATCCGAGCTTCGTTGATGGCAACTTGTTGTTTGTTTTGCGTTTGTACTTTCTCCACTTCGCCTCCTAGATTCGTTGTGGAGTCATCGCGAAGATTCTCCGACCTTGCGCGGTGGAGGAAGTTTCCCCCTCGGTGGCTCACCACCGGTGAGTGACTTTGAATGGGGTCACTCGTCTCCAAACTCCCATTTGTTTTCTACCGAGTGTTCACCGTTGGGGCGGTGGTAAGACACCTTCGTTAGGGTTAACTCAATGGGGTCCCCACTAACCCGGGGTTTCATCGCCATGTCCCTTAATTCCTTCTTCCGAGTGAGTCGGGAAGTGGTGGCAAAGAATAACGTTGGCGATTTTGAACCACTCCCATTGGATCAATTTCGGTGTGTTACGGAGGACTCTCCTGGTCCCTCCATCATGCTCTTCTCATGAAGAATTCTCGATTCATGCATTGCTTGCTGCATTTGCAACTCTTCGTGGCAAAGCAAAGCAGGTCAGATCCTCATCACTTTTCGATAGAATATCGAAGTGAGAATGTATATGTTCTGTGGTTCCGGTGAGAGGGCGAGATCTTTGGCCTTCTCTCTTGCCTCGGCTTCTTTCTTCTCGATCGCTCCTTCCTTATCCTTGAAGATCTGCAGGATATCGTGCGATTGTCTTCATCCGATCTTTGGGATCACAGAGGTCACCCAAGGAAGTTCAACAGTTCCTCTTCTTCTTCTATAAACTCGGGCCATTGGAACTGTTCCTGGATCGACTCAATTTCCATTTCCTCCACTCTCGCAAATGATTTTGGATATCCGGGTAAAGTGGGGATAGGATCATCACATCACTATCACTCTATCACTTCTTTTCTTGTGTCTCGGTGCGCGGACTACAATTTGTGTCTTGATTTGCCTCTCTCTTGACGCCTTCAGCAGATTTGTTTGTTTCATCAATTACATCTGGGGACTCTCGCTTCATAGTTTAAGTATTTGTTCGGAGTGGACGACGGCCCGGTTTCTCAAGCTCGGATCGCTTGATGATTCTTCGTCGTCTCTTAGTTCGCACCGGAGGGACTTGGTTCGAGAGAGTTTCTTCTCGAGTCTTGGGCGGCGGGGGCGGCCGTGTCTTCTTCTCGAGGAGTGGCCGTCTTGGCTTATCGATCTCCTCTTTTTGACGATCCGAGAAGGTAGTTGAGAGTCCTTCTCGCCGCTTTCTTCTTTGGGCGGGAGACACGGCCTGCGGGGGGGTGACTCTCGCTGCAGGAGCGGGGAGCAGTTTGACTTTCTTTTTGCTTTGCAGAGCATCGTCTTCTTAGCACCGCAGGGCAGCTTTTCTTCTTTGGTGGAGAGGAAACAATCGTATCTTTGGTCGGTGATTCCCCTCACTCGTGTCGATCTCTTCAGTGCGCCAGAGGTTTGATTCAACATCCTCTTGTTTACATGGAACGCCTTTCCATGTCTAAGAGGGACTCCTTTCACCTCCATCACCAGTAGGCCAATCACAGGCCATATCCTAGGGATCCTCCAAATGTGCCATCTTCCTTGAAGGATTTGTTCCCTACATTCTCGGCATAGTCTCATTAGACAAACTCAAATTTTGATTTATTTTCCTTTCTTCAATGATCGCGGCCATTACGATCAACTTTTTTTGACAGCGGTTGGTCAAAGCCGCCAAATTTGATGTCAATACATTTGGCAACTATGTCCAACGACTTGTGATAATCCTCCTTGACCTCTTGTTTCTTTGTGTAAACTATTTTATTAGCATAGTCGGGCTTGGCTATTTCCTTCCAAGCAAAGCAGCCCATGTTTACATCGGCCCGTTGATTTTCGATGCTCCTTCCGTCGGTAGTGAGCGGTGTTCACCAAATCCTTGGGAGAGATGGTGAGCTTCTTTCCGTGAACAGATGACTTTATCCCTTCATCGTGAATCTCGGCGTTCACGTAGAATCGCGTGCGACCTCCTCCACATAGGTCATCGGATATTCCAAATACGTAAATGATTTCAACCAGGACGTTTCCAATTTCTCGGCAATTTTCATCACTAGGGTGTCGTCGGACCCTGTTTCACCATGCCGCTGAAATCCACAAGAGACCCGGTGTGGATTTGCTTTCCTAACTTGACAAAATCATAGGTTGATGCCATCCTTCAGGATTTTACCGAAGCAAACTTAGAGATTGATTTGAAGATAGATAGGGTTTTGAGAAAATTTTTGCCTTTGCTTCTGAGAGAGAGAAATGAACAGTTTTGGTAGTGTGTGAGAGAAACGGACGAAAATGGTTTAAGTATGGTTTATGAAAGGACGTGCGGGTGGTTCTTGAAATGGGATCGAAATCAACGGCTTAGATTTGGCACGCCGATTGAGCATTTAATGTCTCGTATTTAATGCGACATCATTTATATCCAATCATAAGCTTAGTGTGCAGCTTTTGCCTGTACACATCATAATTATGCTGACGTCATTCTTAAAAACATTCCCGCTTAGTAAAACGATTGCGTTTTTGTCACTTTGCTCATAAATGATTGACTTTTGCCCTCATTTGGTTTAGCTCTTCTTTTCACATTCCTCTTTGTGACTCAATGTCGGTGACTTGGTATATTTGTTTTTCCGATCTGGTGATTTACTTAGCCGATTTGTGAGTTGACTCTTTTTCCCTTTTTGTGTTCCATTTCTTTTCTTTGATTCTTTCGAGTGTCACTCAACTCAATTAACCCTAACTCATGCTTGAGTTCTTCAAATCTTGACTCACATAATGGTTTTGTGAAGATGTCATCCAATTGTTTATTAGTTGAGATATATTCCAAGATGATGTCCTTATTTTCAACATGATCTCTTATGAAGTGATATCTCGACATCGATATGCTTTGTTCTTGAGTGCAACACGAGATTTTGAGTAATTGCAATTGCACTTGTGTTATCACACATGATTGGAATTTCTTTTTCCTCAACTTCATAGTCTCTCATTCTTTGTCTCATCCATAGGACTTTGGGCACAACAATTTGCCTGCAGCCTATGTATTCTCGCTTCACGGATGTAGAGGTGGCTATTGAATTTTGCTTCTTGCTAAACCAGGAAATCACTGTTTCCTAGCATTTGACATGTGCCCGAGGTGCTTTTTCTGTCCACTCGCATCTAAAGCAGTCCGTAGTCCGAATAGCCAATTAGTTTGAATCCACCTTCCTTTGGATACCATAAGCCAACTTCTTGGCTTCCTTTCAAGTATCTCAGATTCTTTTAGCTTTGTCATATGACTCTCTTTTGGAGCAGATTGAAATCTCGCACATACACCTACAAAGAAAGGTGATGTCCGCTTCTTTGTGAGATAGAGCAATGATCCAATAAGTGCTCGTATATTGTTTGATCTGAGGCTTGCCATCCGCATCCATGTCCATTTTGTGATGTATTCATTGGTATTTTTACGAGAAGACTTCTCCTTCATACCAAATTTCTTCATTAAATCTCTCGGTGTATTTTGTTTGACTTATGAAGGTTCCATCCTTCGGTTGTTTCACTTGGAGTCCAAGGAAGAATGTCGACTCTCCCATCATGCTCATTTCAAATTTACTTTGCATGAGGTTTGAAAATTTTTCACACGACTCTTTGTTTGTGGATCCAAAAATGATGTCATCCACATCTATTTGAACAAGCAAGATACTCTTTTTGTCTTGAATTAGAAAAGTGTTCTATCTACTTTTCCTTTTGTGAATCCATTCTCGTTAGGAATTGTGACAAAGTATAATACCATGCTCACGGGTGCCTGTTTCAATCCATACAAAGCTTTCTTGAGTTTGTATACCTTATATCCAAGAGTCTTCTTCGCTCAAATCCGGAGGTTGTTCAACATACACTTCTTCTTCCAATAAACCATTTAGGAATGCACTTTTTACATCCATCGATATACAATGAAATTCTTGTGAGCAACATAGGCAAGAAACATCCTTATAACTTCCAATCTTGCTACAGAGCAAATGTTTCATCAAAATCTATTCCTTCTTCTTGGCAATATCCTTTGGCTACTAGTCTTGCTTTGTTTCTTACCACGTAACCTTCCTCGTTCATCTTGTTTCGAACACCCATTTAGTACCAATAACATTTTGATGTGTGGGTCTTTGAACTAATTCCCATACTTTATTTCTTTCAAACCGATTCACTCTTCTTGCATAGCTTGAATCCAATGTGTGTCATCCAATACTTGTAACACATCTTTGGGCTCTATTTGCGAGATGAAGCATGTGAACATAGCTTCTTGTTGAGTTCGGATCTCGTTTTGACACCTTCTCTTATATCTCCAATGACAAGTTCGGTGGATGGTCTTTCGGCCATCTTACATCAGGTTGAAGTAAGTTAGCTGGGTTCGGTTGTCAGCAATGTTGTGTTGCTTTGATCGCTCTCTCGCACTCACTTAGCTGCAAATTTTCAAAGATTTTATGAGACTCAACTATCTCATCTTCATCCGAGTTAATAGTTCCGGCTTCAACAAAGATAGGGACTCTTTCAGTATGGTTGGATGATTGACTTATCGGTGACTCTTCAATGTCTTCTCTATTTACATTTGGCTCATCGAATACCACATGAATGGATTTTTCTCGCAATCATAGTCCTTTTGTTGAGTACTCTGTAGGCTTTGCTTTCTTTTGAGTATCCCAAGAAGATACCTTCATCCGCTTTAGCATCGAAGGCCTTTAGATTGTCTTTGCCATTGTTGTGGATGAAGCATTTACATCCAAATATTCTAAAATATGCAACATTTGGTTTTCTTCCAGTCCAAATCTCATAGGGAGTCTTTGTCACCGTCTGCTTTTATCATACATCTGTTTTGAGTGTAGCAAGTTTGTGTTGATTGCTTGACCAAAATCTTTTTGGTAACCCCGCTTGACCTAACATGGTCCTTGTCGCTTTTTGAGAGTTCATTTCTTCTTTCTCGCAACTCCATTCTCTGTGGAGTCCTTGCTGCAGATAGTTCATGACTAATACCATTTTCAATACAATATCGAGTTATTATTCCATTGACAAACTCGGTTCTCTGTCCGATCTTATTTTGATAATGGTTTGGTTCTTCTCGTTTTGAATCCTCTTCATCATTTGTGGTAGTTTCGTAGAGTTTTTTCTTCTTACACATGAACATTGTCCATGTATATCTTGAGTAGTCATCTACTACCACCAAGGTGTATTTCTTTCCACTTATCGGCTTTTGGTTCCACTGGGCCAAATAGATCCATATGTAGCAGATGCAATATTCTTGTTGAAGATGGACATGTCTTTTCTTTGAATGAAGATTTGATTTGTTTTCCTTTCGACATGCATCACATATACTCTCCTTCTTGTATCTCGAGTGCCGGAAGTCCTTCCACAAGATTACTTCTTGCAAGCTTGTTAATCGTTTTGAAATTCGGGTGACTCGGCTTTTTGTGCCACAACCAACTTGATTCAATTTGTGCTCTTTGCTAATAGACAGTCTTTGTGTGTAGCGGTTGACCAATCTACTACATACATGTTCTTTTGTCTCGCATCCTTGCAACACAACTTCATTCGATTCAAGATCCTTGATTTGGCATATACCCATGTTGAATCCAACATTATAGCCCTTGTCACGAGTTGATCGATGCTTAGCAAGTTGAAGTTGAGTCCTTCAACATATGCAACATCTGTGATTTCTAATCCATTCCTCTTGATGGATCCAATGCATCTTATTTCACCTGGAGCTTCATTTCCTCCAAATATGACTTTTGCTCCTTTTACTTCCTTGAATTTTGACAAATTGTTCTTGTTTCTGTCATATGTCCGGGAACAACCACTATCCATATACCAGGTTCCTTGGCACTCACATTCTCCTTGAACCCGCAATCAAGGAAATTAAGTTTTAGGTACCCATATTTGTCTGGGTCCTGAGGGGTTAGAATTGTAAGATGATCCAACCAACTTATAGCCAAATAATTTGACTCTAAGGGGTTGCCATCTATCAGTGCCATAATCATAATTAATCTTGGCAAATTGCTTGGGGATTTTAGGTTCATACAAATTTGTCTCTTTTGTCGTATGCTGTGTATAAGTTTTTAGCAAATCGCCTTCTTTGGGTAATTGTGGTGTCTCCGAGTGTAGTGCCTAGGTGCATATGTGTGTTGATGAAAGTTCTTATACTTTTGGAATGGCCTTTTTTGAGTTCTAGGCCTTTGCCATTTGGGCTTATATTCCATAAGTCTATCTTTGATAGTTCACATCATTCCAATCACTTGGCTTGGATATTTTCTACCATTCCCATCATATATATTTCTTTTATAGATTTTCTGGGGTTTTTGGTAGCTCGCTTTTTCTTTCTGAGTATTTTCTATTTGGAGTTTTTGAGGAACTCGAATGAACCTCTTCTCGGTTTCCTTTCAGCCGCACTCAATCGGGTCGCTTTCCTTTTCCTTTATAACCAAGGCCGTTTGCTTGTAGTTGTGCTTTGGAGTGAATGTGTGTGCAACATTTAGAGTTTTGGATTTTTTGGACTCTTCATTGCTTGAAGATCCTTTTTCCAAAATTACTTTTGAGTTTGACATAGCACAGAGGAATTAAATCCTAAGCTGTCTTGTTTCCACATTTTCTTTGACTCATAATAAGATCATCCAATGATTTAGATGCCTTAGTGAATGAGGCAATAACATTTTTGAGGTCATTCTCCTCTTTTCTATGGCAACTATTTCTGCTATTAACTTAGCATTTTCAAACCTTTAAACTTTCATTCTCATCACTATTTGACTTAGAGTACTCGGCTCCTTAGTCGACTTTGAGTTTTGGCTCTTGAGTAGCTGTTTTCCTCATTTAGTAGTGTGTGTGAGGATTTAATGTGTTCAAAATCTTTCATCATTTTGCCTAATGAATCATAAATATCGAGTGGGTGATGAAGTGTGTGTCATAGTCACTATCACTAGAATCCGAGTTTGATGAGTTAGAGTGTACCTCATCTTCTTGGTCAGGTTGATCTTGTTCTTGGCCATCAAACGGATCAAGGCTTCTTCTTCGAGGTCACTTGAGTAGTCGCCATCGCTCTCTCAATCGGTGTCTCTCTTGACTTATTTTTTTGATCTTCTCTCTGACCAACATTGCCTTTTTCTTTTCTTGTCTTCTTTCTCTCAAGACTTTTCTTTCTTCTTCATTTTCGTATTTGTTGACTACGAGGATATGGGCAATCAATGGCGTAGTGACCTGGTTTGTCTGATTCAAAGATAGATATTCAACCTTTTGATCGACTCTTTCCATTCTTGGATTGTCACCTTTGATATTGACTTTTTGATGATCTGTTCTCTTGGTTGGCCTATCTTCCTTGACTTGGAGGGAGCCGAGTGTCTTTTGGAAGATTCGCCCTTGCCTCTCTTGTAGTTCTTATTGAAGAACTTGTTGAACCTTTTAACCATCGGGCTATTTTTCTTCGGATCAATGGCTTCTTTGACCTCGCCTCTCTTCCCATCTTTAACAATTAGAGCATTTGTTTTGGGTACAACTGTTGTCTCTTCCTGTCTTTTCTTCTCGGCTCAAACTCGTAGGCTTTGAGGTCTTAGAATAGTTCATGGTTAGATGTCTTTGATAGGTCCATGGAATGTCTTAGTGCCATGACCTTCATTTCCCATTCAGTGGAAGACTTTTTAGGATCTTCATACACATTTTTTCGTGTATATTCCTTTCCAAGTGCGGATAGCTCGTTGGTGATTTCGTGAACCGAGCATCCGGTTGATCTAGGTTTTCTCCCGAGATCATTTTGAAGTTCTCAAATTTCAGACGACCACCGATAATTTGTTTTCTTTGATTTGCTCACGAGCCTTCACAAATCAATGTTAGCTTGTCCCATTTCTTTAGCCGTTTTGCATGATTTGACTTTATTGAACATGGCTTTGTCCAATGTTTTGTAAAGGATGTCCTTGGCTACATTGTCAGGTTGTATCTTTTCTGTCATCATTTGTCCATTCGGTTCTTGGTTTTTCAACCATACCGGTCTAGGGACAACATCCTCTTCACCTTCAACGCAGCTCTTCTTACAATCTGTGTTCACCTTTAAGATTTTTGCAGTGGCCCATCCTCTATCACTATCCACATCTCATCATGTAATCTTTGATAGATGAGCTCGCATACGAATTTTCCAATCATCAAATTCTTCAATTGTGAACATAGGGATGCGTGTCAAATTTGCTTCCATGATAATAACTTTTAATGATAAAGGTTGTTTTGAAAAGTTTAAGTACTAAAGCGAGACTTTGAAAAGTTTGGAGATCTAGTTCAAGAACCAGTGTGGAAGGCTCAATGAACCAACCGCTCCGATACCACTTGTAGGTCCCAAGGGGTGTAAGTGTAAGGTTTAGAAGGGGGGTTGAATAAACCTTACCAAATTTTTGATTTAGTCCTTTTAAAAATTCGAGTTGATACTACACACAATTTGTGTCCTTGGTGGACAACCAATTTAGTTAATCAAGAGTTAGTCTCTCACGGACTCAATCGAGTACATTCTTTGAATAACTCATTTGTTAAGTCTAAATTAACTCAATCGTGGTTTGTTTTATTGGGAGACTTAACACCCTTAAGTTTGGTTAAGTAGAGATTTAGAGCTTGATTTAGTACTTAGAGATTATCTAATGGATAGCAAATATGTCGTGAGAAATAAACAAATATGATGCAAGAATTAAAGTCTTTGAAATGTAAATGACACAATAAGATTTTTATAGAGGTTCGAAGATGGGGTAATTCTTCTACTCCTCTCTTCTCCAACTCCCGGAGGAATCCACTAGGTATTGATCGGTATACAAAGTGGTAAGTGGTAGCAGTCCGGATACAAGTCTTGATCACACACGGTGACTTGATCCTTTGGGACTCGATCTGAGACGCCTTGATCACTCGGTGGCTTCTCGTGACGACTCATCTTCTTCTTCAGGCAGGTTTTGCTTGCTTGCTACTGACTCACTTGCTCAAGCTCTTTGGATTTGATCACGAAGCCTCCAAAAGCTCAAGACTTGGTTCGACCTTGAACCTTCCTACAATCCTTCGAGGAATGTAGACCCGCCCTTGATTTTTCAGTAATTTCCTCTTCAACCGATTGAAGTTATCTTTCCTTCACAGGTGAGTGTTGGATTGATGTTCTTCGTAGTGTAGGCTTGAGGATTGAGCGTTTAATAACTTGAGAATATTTCAGGTTTACGATTCTAATAATTGCTTGAATGTTTTTGGTTACGGTCTCCTACTCTCAGTCATTCCTCGGCCTTTTATAGTGATCTTTCAAAAATCGCCCGTTGAAGAGATAGGCTTATTTTTGAAAGTCACTTGCGCGTCGTTGGCTTGTCTTGTTGCGATCCTTGGAATTGCCATTTCCTCGTATGAATTGTTCTTCACCTTTTTGAGTTCGACACGGTGTAGTGCTTCCCATTGGTTTATTCCTTTTGCACGCATCTCAGGGATCGAGCACTTCGAGAAAGGTAGTATGGAGATATTAATTGTTTAGGTAATTCTCTTGATTTACGTACAACGGATCTTTTTGATTATCTCGACTTGATCGCATTTCCTTGCTTTCCCAGGTGACTTAGAGTCAACTTCCAATCATTGGATGACTCTTCCGTCACTTCAACTTGAGACTTGGCTTTTCTTGAGTTGACTTGACCGATACTCCACTGTTGCATCTTTGCTCCTTCCTTCAAGAGAGTTCCCGTCTACTCTTCTTTGCCATACTCAATTGTCTCGCAATGAGTCTTCCTTCTAGTCTCCAGTTGTCTTCTTGCATGTTTGGGCATAGTCGACTTAACTCACTTGACTTGACCATTTCTATTTATTACAATGCGAGTTTACAACAAAAATGGGGTGCCAACTTCCTATTCTAAGTTTTACATGGCATTCATCAAAATCTAAACAATAAATTTCCCAACAGCTCCCTTCCCAGCAAGCCCTTCATCTTCATTCCAATATCTCATACATCCCTTCCTTTGGCCTATTTTAGCATCTCCCAGTACCCTGTAGACTTCTATAACCCCTTCAATTCTTTGCAATAAAACAGCGCATGCGATGTAGTATCTTGAAAATGCCCGTACATTTTACACCCTCCTTCCACAGGCACATGATGCCTTGCTAAATTATCCGAACAAACTATCAAATTATGATTCACCTTCCACCAAAATTTTTAATTTTTGGAGGGATAGACATTGCCCATAAGTATTTCCACCATGTCTCCATGGTAACTGATGTACTATAAGCATCATGTTTGAATAATCCAATAGCACATTTATATCCATCTCTAACACTATACATTCCCTTGCTGTCAAATCGCCAATACCTCACATCCTCACCTCTGTTTGATGCTAAAGGAATATCCAATATTGCTTCAGCCATGAAAGGTAAAAAAGACTCAGTGATCACCTCTTCGTTCCAACGCCCATCATAGATGAGTAAGTCCATTTGTGGCATCCCGTCAATCAATCCACTCACGCTAACAATCGATTTTATTCGGGTAAGTTCGCACACCTAGTGATCATTAAAAATTTCACCTTCCGACCATCTCCAATTTTCCATGATATTCCCTCTTCGAGTAATTCACGACTCCATACCATTGATCTCCATATATATGTTGGCTTCGCACCAAGAGCTGCTTCCATAACATCCATATGTCGGAAATATCTGGCTTTCAAAACACGTGCAACCAAGCTGTCCGGATTTCTGATAATTCTCCACAGTTGCTTAGCTAGCAGCGCCTTATTAAAATCCCTTAAGCTTCGAAATCCCATCCCATCTACACATTTTGGACGACACAAATCCTTCCAATTCATCCAATGTAATCGCTTTTTTCCTCCCTCCATACCCCACCAGAAATTAGCGCACGCGCTTTCAATTTCGTCACAAAGTGAATTGGGAATGCGAAAGCACGACATTGCATACGTTGGAATTGCTTGTAATATCGCCTTTATAAGTACCTCCTTACCCCCATCCGTAAAAATTTTTCCACTCCAACCTGATATTTTCTTTAGAATTCTTTCTTTCAAATATCCGAACTGAAGTTTCTTGCTCCTCATCGTGAATGTGGGCAGACAAGGTATATTTCGTGGCCTTGTACTACCGGCACCGTGAATATTTCTTTAAACTTCTCCACAATTCCCCCTGGTGTATTCGGGCTAAAGGTCAAAGCCGACTTCTCATAATTAATTAATTACCCCGATGCTTGCTCATATTTCTTTAAAAATTTTGCCACTTGCACACATTCATTCTCCGTGGCTCGACAAAAAATAAGACTATCATCCGCAAAAAATAGATGTGATATCGTCGGACACTTTGGTGCAATTTTAACTCCATGTATAATGCCTCTTCGCACATTTTCTGTAAATAGGGACGATAGCCCTTGTGCACATATCACGAACAAATATGGCGAAAGAGGATCCCCTTGCCGTAAATCCCAACTCGGTCGTACCCTTCCTACCACTTCTTGATTCAGCGCAAATGAGTATTGCACAGTTTGCACACATTTCAGATTTAATTCCACCCATTTCTCGGCGAATCCCATTTTTGCCATCACTGCTCGTAGGAAACCCCATTCCACCCTGTCATACGCTTTGCTCATATCGAGCTTGAGCGCAACGTATCCTCGGTTGCTTCCTTTGTGATTACAGATCCAATGGATACCTTCAAACCCCAGTATGACATTATCCGTAATTAATCTCCCCGGAATAAAAGCACTCTGATGTTCGTCCATTATTTTCTTCATGACCGACCTCAGTCTATTTGTTAAGGCCCTCGCCACAATTTTATAACAAATATTACATAAACTCACCGACCGAAATTCTTTAATCATCAACGGGTTTGCTACTTTTGGGATAAGTGTTATAATTGCCTCATTCCACTCCTGAATCTCCCCCTCATTATTAAGAACGTTCAGCACCTCTGTGGTTACTACTTCTCCCACAATTGCCCAATACTTTTGGAAAAATAAAGCTGATATTCCATCGGGTCCCGGCGCCTTATCCAGGTGCATATCAAACAACGCTTTTTTTACCTCTCTCTCCGAGAATGGTCAACACAATTCTTCGTTCATCTCGTCATCCACTGTCGCCTCAATGCACTTTAAAACCTCCTCCATATCACCCCATGAAGGATTCTGTGTAGTGAAAATCCCATGGAAATATTCCGTTATTATATCCACCATTGCCGCCGCTCCGTGCAAAAATCTCCTTATGTCGAAGCCAGCCCCTTTATCCAATTTTTTGTTCGTCGTTGAGATGCTTGTGCATGAAAATAAGGTGTATTGCGGTCTCCATGTTTCAACCACATATTCCGGCTTCTTTGCTTCCAATAAATTTCTTCCCTATTCGCCAATCGCTCCACTGTTTTCTCAAGTTCCACCCGCTGGTTATCTGTTTTGGCCCATGAATTAGAATATTTCAGCTTATTCAACCTTTCTCTAGCTTCCTTTAATTTTTTCAGCAAATCCTTGAATTTCCTTCCAGCCCATGCTTGCAATTCCAAACTACATAATTTTATCCGTTCCGCCATCGAAGCTGAAGGATTTACTTTGTTCCAACTTGTCTCAATTATTTCTGAACAATCGACCTCATCAATCCAACATTTTTCAAATCTGAATCTGTTCTTGTTGGCTACTCAAATATGTCGTCCGCCGTCCCCATTCCGACTCCATATAAGTTGTAGGGCTCTATGATTCGACGAGTAAAACTCTAAATTTTCCGAAATCGCCGCCGGATAGAGAAGTCTCCACGAAAGGTTGCTTAAATAACTATCCAATTTTTCCCATATAGCATCCTCTCCATTTCGCATATTAACCCACGTAAAAAAATCACCCTCTCCGTATATTTCCCTTAGTTCGCATGCATCCACTGTTGTTCTAAACTCATCCATTTGCACTTCTGATCTTGGGCGCCCCCCTTTCTTTTCATTTTGGTGGCATAACTCATTAAAGTCCCCTCCCATTAGCCATGGAAGGTCCTTTAATTCACTAATTCCCGTAAGTCGTTTCATTAAAATCCAAGAGTCCTTCCTCCGTCTCGCATCCGGATTACCATAGAATCCCATAAATCTCCAAATTTTCTCTCCATCTTTAACGATACTGTCTATATGTCCGGATGAGAAAGATTTGATAGTAACCTCAATTGTATTTTTCCATAGAAGCATTAGTCCACCTTTCTTTCCCTCACAATTAACCACGAACATGCCCATAAAATTCAACCATTCCTTCCATCTTCTACAATTATATTCTCTCATCCTTGTCTCACTCAAGAATAAGAGATGTGGGTCCTTTTCAACGATTAAACGCTTCAATTCCCTGAATGCTCGTTGGTTCCCAAGCCCCCGAGCATTCCATACTATGCAACTCATGATTCTCGGTGGGGTTGCATCGCAATCCCCGCCGTTTCTGTGGTATCCATTTCTGACATCCTATCATCCTCCATCCTTTCATCCTCCTCTATATGTTGTCTCTTATTCGCCCCGCTGGAATGTGGCCCTTCGTCCACCTCGTCCCTTAATCTTCTTTTAGCGCCTTTATCCCTTTCGCATCTTGTTGTATCTTGTTTCCCCCACACTTCGTGCTCTTTTCTTCCACTTCTTCGGGCTTCTCCCGGTTGAAATTTCGGATACTTGGGTCTCCCTTTGGTTTTCCCTTGTATTAACCACAACCAGGGCAGGTTTATTCAACTCTACTTCATCACTTATCTCCCTATCTGGTGCAACTTATTTCCCCTTCCCTTCGGCAGCCTGGTGCAAATCAGTGGTTGTATGAATTATCACAACCTCCATTTGCGTCTTGGTGACAAATTCCTCCGTCTTCGTGATTGCTTGCTCCTCAACCTCGTCCCCTTCATCTCTCAGCCCTCTATCCATACCACCCGCACTCATCGCATCCCTCTCCTCCGACCCGATGCTCGTAGTTTTTTGTTTTATCTCATTTTCTTTCTTATTAATTGGAAACTGAGACCGCCCTCTATTTCTTCCCAATGGCAGCACTGCCCGTAACCAAGCCCCAAATTTCATATATGTTCCATTCGATTCATCATCTGCGCATTCCCTCCACGTATGACATATTTTCCCACATTCATAGCAATAATCTGGCAATTTTTCATATGTCAGTAGAACCATAATTTCTTCCTCATCATCTTCTCCTTTGATGATTATATGGCTTTGAAGAGGCTTCGCTATCTCCCTTTTAATCCTGATCCGAACAAACCGCCCCAACATATTTCCCGACTCCCCTTTATCTATCTCCAATACTGACCCCAATTGCTCCCCAATCCGCTGAACTGTTGATTCCTGCATGAACGCTATTGGTAAATTATGGCATTGAACCCATATCACCATATGATCAAACTTCATCGTATCCGAATTCTGAGTTCCGTTCATCTCCTTAAAAATAACCAGACTTCTAAAAAAGTGCCACGGCCCGCCATTCAGTGCCCTCTTCCTATCAATCGGGTTATTGAATTCCATCACAAATAGGTTTTCCCCGACCACATCGATATCAATGTGCTTAGTGGCCTGGAGTATTCTTGGTATGTGTTGTTTAAAGGTATCTCGATTCACCCGTTTAACAGAAAATACCTTCGCTATCAAACACCTCGCAAATCGATCTTCTCCCTTACGCCGTATGTCTTGATCTAGGGTTATTGATAAATTCTCACCTTTATGCGAGAGTTTTATCTCTCGAATCCTTCGTAAGGTTTCCTCATGATCCATTACTATTGGTGCGTCTCAGTCCGATCTGTTCGTCCCACCAGAGTACCTAGGGTTTACTCGATGGATCTCGCCTACACCAAGGTAGTATGTCTACCCTAATTAGGTTTTCTCTAGAGAGAAAACGTAGTAGGAATTATTGGTACACTAAACCATTCAAAATTGTAATAACACAAATGAGTGAATGACAACAAAATGAGAAAAATACAACTATTGCACTTCTGTAGTTACTCCGACATTCTATTTCAGAGTATTTCTATACACCAATCTAATAGAGCCTTGATGTCTTATCAGTTATCTCCAAAAGCATCTGGGTTCTTTTAACAATAGTGCAAAATGTGGGGACCAAATAATTATAAACTTTTAAGACAGGGATAAAGGCATCATTTCACGAAAAACGCCAAAAAGCATTCATTTCCGATCTTGACCTCATTGAAAACAACCAATTCTTCCCCAATCCTTTCCGCTCATCAAATCGTCCCCAATAATTGAAACCTCAAATACCCTAATCTTCACCTGCAGTACCTCCGATCCGCCGATGAAACGCCCCCACGACGACGGAGACCCTTCCTCCGTCGCCGCCGGATACACTGACCCCGCTTCAGCAGGCGGCAGCGACGCGAACAAAAAGATCAAGCAAGAAGAAGGAAAAGAAGGGAAAGTAGATGAAATGTCTAAAGAAGCGGAAGCCGTCTTGCTGGACGAGAATCTGCTTTACGAGGTTCTGCGACACGTCGACGACGGGCGCACTTTAGCCAAGGCGGCGTGCGTCAGCCGGCAGTGGAAGCGGACGGCGCACGACGAGCGGCTTTGGGAGCTGATCTGCACGAAACATTACCACCGCAGCCCGATGCAACTACGCGCCGTCGTCTTGGCGCTCGGCGGCTTCCGTCGGCTCTACTCGAGCCACCTCTGGCCGCTGCTGAAGCCTGCTGCTCCTTCTTCTTCGGTGCCGCCGGCCGTTTCCGCGTGGCCTTGCCTTCCACTAGCTCCGGCGCCGCCGTCAGGTTCGGCGAGATCTAAGGCTCGTTGGGGAAAGGATGAGGTGAACCTTTCACTTTCCTTACTCTCGATTAAGTACTTTGAGAAGATGAGTTTCAACAATCGAAACAAATGAGAAATTGGTGGATTTTTAGTGTATTTCGTTTATCTCTTTGTTATTTTCTTAAATTAATTTCGGTATCCATTTACTGCTTGTATTATTTGGGGCTTGATGAATGCGTAACATGTATAATTAATGTGTTCCTGTAATGACTTTAATCGTCGTTTTTTATCTAATTGTGGATGCATCTGTTATAGACCCTTTGTGACAAAACACTCTTTTGCACACCTAGAAAACTATGAAAATTGTGATAGAAAATGTGATTGAGATAAGATTATTCAATAGAACATTATTTGGCTTAAAGAGTTTACTATTTGGTTCTTTTATTAGTTTACCCTCAATAAGTATTATTTAAATATGCGGTGTTTATGAATTATGATCTTATCACTTTCAAGATATTTGAGGGGCGGTTGTGATTAGTTACCCCATTTATAGTTGGGTTAACCTTCCTCAAAAAAAAAATAGTTGGGTTAACCATCTAAAAATAGTTACTTAGACTAAACTTCAATTTTTGTGTCATCAACAAAAGTAAATATTCTAAAATACTGAGGATTTGTACCGTATTGAAGTGTGCAACGAGTAATGAAATTGCACCAGATTTTACCTGTTTTGTGTGCCGCATCCATCTTGCACTTATTCAAGTGTTCAACGAGTATGAATACTTGAATTATAGCACCAGATTACATTAACATAATATTCGTTTGCCCAAGTGGGTAGTGCCCAACTCCCGTAGGATTGTGACATGTGTTTTATTTTGAATTTTTTTTTTGAAAAAACATATATGCATGTGTCATATGGGTCACTTGGCAAAATCACAAGGGGGTTGGACACTATTCACTTGGTTAGCATCTCATTACCCGGATTCTTTGGGAGCTAGTTTGATATTTCCAAAAGGAAAAAAAAAGAAGCTAATTTGATATCATTAATTTGCCACATTAATCTCGCATTAATGCCCTTAGTATTTGTTTTAGTATAAGATGCACTATATTGGTGAAATTTGAGTTACATCCATATTTGAGATATATTAGAGTTTCATTTGAATATGGATGATATTTATATAGTAATCTTTCCATTCAGGACTCAATTGTAACGGAGATCGAGATATGTTTTTGATCTCTCTTTATTATAATTTTAGATATGAAAACACAATAAATTTCAAAAGAAAAATTAAACTTTATTTTCCGGCGGAATAAATTGCAATCTTAGTCGTATAGCATATAGAGGTGACAATAGTATTCCATAAATCAAGATTTACAAAAAGTCATGTAATTTTAAAAAAAAATCACGATTTTAGATTTTTGGTCGATAAAAAGTCAAAAGTTGGAAAGTTTGCCTAAAGAATCCACATATTTACATTTTTGTCCAAACCAGTTGATGATATCCAATTTTATTTATGTGGACAATCTCTAAGTGAGTTTCTCTCTGTGTCCTTATCAACACGCCAACTTACTTGGAGGATGTTCATATAAGTAAAACTAGTTTGCATATTAGCAGGTTTCATGATGTAGACAAAAATGTGAATAAAGATAAACTCACATCGTATGTTGATTATGCATGAATGTCGTAAGAGAGACAAGAATTGAGAAAATATCATCGACTTTTAATTCAATAATCAACCATCTTAAAAATAATAATAAAACAATTATTTATACGATTAACCTTAACTCTCAAAATATAATAAAATAACCCACTAAAACCAATCTTAAATTCTTAATAGATAATAAGTTATCTTTAAATCTTATCTCCATCATTCTCTCTGGGGTCGAGACGTTTCATTCTTAAATCTGAAGGGAGATCGTCACTAGAGCAATTGTCAAACCATGGAGGAGCATGGGGTACGAGGAGGACGAGACGAGAAAATAATATAATTATCATCATTAGTTACGTACTGATTATCATACGTGCTACTTAGTGGTTTGCCAACTCTGCATAAACCATTGACACCACAAAGACATATTGGTCCCATATGTGTGTTGCAATCTTATTAAGATGATGCCGACTAAATTTTCTAACACCTTATGTGCTTTTGTACCATATCCCCAAGAACTTATATTCGGATGTTTCTTGCCATGTTGAACTAGCACACTAATTGTTGAATAATTTGGGAAGAAAAAATGAATTGATGCTGACAAGACTAAGATCGAACACAATATCATATTCTTTAATAACCTCAATTTCTTTGTTTAAAATTAGTGGTCTGTTATAACTACTATCATCCTCATCAAATTACGGTGTTTTTTAGTAGTCAATCGCCGAAATTGTATCGTCGCCTTCCTTATCAAAGATAGATGGTTCATCATAAGCACCAATCTCCTTGTCAAATCTCGGAGATTCTTTGTAGCCAACCTCCGTTATAGTGTCATTGCCTACTTCATAAAATATTGATAGTCCATTATAACCACCATATTCGACGTCAGCAGAGAATAAATCTTCCATGTCCGTGAAATAGGTTTCCAACGGGTTGAACTGAATGGGCACAACATCGTAGGTGAACTCATATTTATCAAGAATTTTTTTCAATAAGTGTCTTGATTTTTTGATATTGGATGTGCACATATCGAATTATTTGCCAGCAAGTCGATATGCTGATGAATCTGAGCAACATCATTGCACATAGTTTCAAGACCTAAGTGATGTCGAGATAACATATTAAAGGTCGTAGCTGGTTTCTGGACACCAACCAATACGGGTGGAAGTGTGAATAAAGATATAACTCACCTCGGACCATTGATTCTACACAAATACCGTAAGAGAGACAAGAATTTAGAGAATACCATCGATTTTAATTCAATAATGAACTACCCCAAAAAAATAACAAGTCAAGTATTTATATGATTAAACTCCTTCCACAATAAAATCCATAACTATTAAAAACTCTTAAAGATAATACAAAAGAACCCACTAAAACTAATATTAATAGATATAAGTTGTCTTTAAATTTATCTCCATCATTTGGTCAGAAATGCACACATGAAATTTTGTGGCAAATTTTCCAATCTCCGACAACTAAATGTCTGGAAATGAGAAATTG
Source organism: Rehmannia glutinosa (assembly GCA_016081115.2). Classification (NCBI taxonomy): domain Eukaryota; kingdom Viridiplantae; phylum Streptophyta; class Magnoliopsida; order Lamiales; family Orobanchaceae; genus Rehmannia; species Rehmannia glutinosa. The sequence continues at coordinate 80,879,563 of CM071926.1, forward strand.
TTGAAAATTATGCGACTTTTGTGTGAATCTTAATTTTTGTATGACCATTATTCTCACCCCTACGCCTACATCACTAATTATTGCAATTCGGACGCGTTTGAGACATATGGGAAAATGACTAATATTTCATCAAGTTCACAATAAGTGTCGTTTAAGGAAGATACATACATATTAAGGAAAGTGTTAAAAATCTATATAAAATGATACATCATAAACACTTCTACTAGATGAATTAATATGTATAAGGGTAATTAAGGAAAAACACCTTTATGAAAACATTGACCGCGACACAACATGTTTTTATTGATACGAAGGCAGTTACGCCTGGCCTAAAAATGTGAAAAACAGAGGAAAGTCATTAAAAAATCTGACTTTTGACCCTAACATTCGATTCAAATAATACTACTTATGTTTGTGGACTTATAAAATTTGATTTAACTGTGTCAAAAATAAAATTTGATTTAGCATTTTCAAAGTAGAATTCTAACTCTAATATTTCCCCAAGATTCAAGCCAAAAATTTTCTTATTTTAAATTTCCACAGCAAAGAATTCCATTTTACATCAACTTATTGCTGCATAAATGCAATCAATAAGAGTCTCCTTGTGTGGGAGTGTCCTTAGTGGTCTTCTTAGGTTTGTTTGTGTTTTCCGCCGTCATGTCTTGATACCTTTGTCTTTCCTCCCGTGTTGTTGTTGATATACATTATGTCGAAGGTTTAGGTGGCCAAGTGTCGATCCATGGTGCCTAGTACCTTTGTCATACGGAACCAAAATTCTCATCAGCAGGGTGCAGTTATTAGATCTTGACTTTTTCATTTTTTTTTATTTATTTGATGATGATGTGCACATGTGGTCCTGCATTTATACATTTCTCAACCTAATCCAACCACCATTTTCAAACCCCTTTAATTTCTTATTGATTGGTAATATTTGCACCTCCAAAATCCTATTTTGTTTTTCTAATATTTCTTTCTGTGGTTGCTTGTTGCCTTTTTTGTTTTTCCCCTTTTCCAGGTGGCTTGATCAGGACTATCTATTTTGGATCTGTGATTGACGAGTTTCTTTTCCAAGATGGATAGTGAAATAGCTGATAAATTGAAATATTTTCTCTCTCTCTCTCTCTTTGGAGGAAAAGGATGAAATAACGTTAGAAGATGACACTGCGGTAGGTAAAGAAGAATGTGAGCGCAGTTTGATTGGAAAAATATTCGGATCTAAAAAAGTTAATTTTGCGGGGCTCCAAAATATAGTGACAAGTATCTGGCAAAGTAAAGAAAAAGTTTCAGTGTGAGAAGTTGGTCCTAGCCTCTGTCAATTTGTCTTCTTCTGGCAATAGGATAAACTTAGGGTTTTGAGGGGAAAAACTTGGTTTTTCGATAGACAATATCTAATTCTTTGGGAGTGGACCGCTGACATATTAGAGAAGGTTAATTTGTTGAACACAGTGGAATTATGGGTCTAGGTGTGGAATTTGCCATACTACTGGATTGGCGTTGAAACATGGCGTAAGATTGGAAAGAAACTTGACAACATTATTGACGTCCTTGTTATGGAGATTGGAAGTAGTAAAGGAAGATATATCAAAGTTCTGGCAGCGGTTAATCTGGATAAACCACTTCTTCGAGGGACAAATATAAAATTTGGGGGAGACACAATTTGGATAGATTTCTGGTACGAAAACCTCTAGATTTTCTGCTTTTACTATGGCTTTGTAGGACATACAGAAAGAGGATGTAATTCTAGGAGTGAAGCCATTAAAAAAAATGATCTCAAAGAGGGACAATTTGAAGAATGATTGAGAGTCTTGGAATGAAATCCTAGTAAGATCACGGAGAAGCCGGTGGGAACTAATCCAAATAACTCCAATTTAAAGACACGATTACTCAAATGAAAGTCTTTTATGAATCCCCAGGACAAGAGCCAAGAGCTTGGTAATTTTGAGAATGAAACAAATAATTTGGAAAATGAGATGGAGAATTTGACTGGGAGTCTCCCAATTCATTTACCTCACACAAAACCAGGTGGAGGAAGCTCAAGTACTGACTCTAAGAAAACAAGAAAGGAAGATACACCCCCCAATTTACAAAAGGCAGAGGCTGATTATAATGAGGATAAATGCGAGGATTGGAACAAGGAGAATGTTATGCAGATTGATAACCTGGAAATGGTTGATGTTGTTGTGCACATGGAGGGTAAGAAATTACCATTCATAGAGGTCCAAAATATTTTAGGGGCAGGGGGAAAAAAGCTGGTAGAAAGACTTCATTCAATAAGAGAGGAGATGGGGGGCAGACATTTCAGTAAATTGTTACACACTTACATTCCTATTGATGCTACTGTTTATCAGAAAGTTAGTGTTAGTGGGCATCAAAGACACTTGGAATTTTTTGATGAAGAGAATGACAATAGTGGTGGTGAGAGCAAGAAGATAAAATTTAGTTACTGAGATGGATATTATGCAGGGAGAGACTAAAGAGGTGGAGGTGGCCAGCCTTGAGTAGGCTCACCCCCATCAATGAATGCATGTGTGTGGAACTGTATAGGATTGAGAGGCCCCTCTACAATTCTTCAGGTTAAGAAAGCTTTGAAACTCCACCTCCCTGACTTTGTATTCCTTTTTGAAACAAAAATGAATTTTTTTCTAATTCAAACTGTAAATAGAAGATTGAAAATGGGGAGAGATGACAGTGCATTGATTCCGTGGGAAAGAGTGGAGGGCCTTTTGTGTATTGGTCTGAGAAAATCAAAGTTCTACATCTATTATTTTCTGACTTTTGTGTGGTGATCAAATTTGAGGTCCAGGGGAGCTCTAACATACAATGGGTGACTTTCCTTATGCCAATACAAATAAGAGTGGAGATAGGCTCAATGGGCATTTCTGGTTAATGCTAAGTACATATGGGGTAAACTGTGGAAATTATGTGGGGGTTTTAATGATTTAACTGAAGTTGGGGAGAAAAAAAGCGGAAAAGTTAGAGGCTGTTACAGTTTCTAAGAGTTTAATAATTTTATTAGCTCAATGGAAAGTTATTCCTTTTTGTGGGAACCCTTTTAATGGGCGAATAATAGAGAGTGTGAGGGTTTTGTGGAGGAAAGACTTGATAGGATCTTTCACTCTCCGGATTAGATGTTAAAATTCCCGAAAGGCTAGGGTCAAGCATGTTGATAAACCATTGAGAAGTTTTATCAAAATAGAATCTACTAAAGAAACCATTGATAAAAGGTGGACTGGTTGGGAGGGGTGTTAAAGAAACCATTGAGAAAAGCTGTACAGTGCCAATTTCGGGGACCCTAATGTTCCAATTTCAGAAGAGAATTAGTAATTGCAGATGGTCCCTTATTAACTAGAGCAGGGGCATGAAATATAACTCTGTATGAACAATTGAGAGCTGTAAAAAAAGACTTTTAGAACTGCAAAGAGAAATGGGTAACCGAAACTGGAAGTGTTGGGGGGACCTTAGAGATGTTTTCGCCAAAGCTTACAGAGATGAAGAGGCTTTCTGGAGCCAGAAGAAAAACTCCAAATTCTTCCACACTTGCACAATTTAATGAAGAAAGAAAGATTGCATAGATAGATTGATAAAAACAGATGGTTTAGTGTGTGAGTCGCCTGAGGCTATTGAAATGAGATCACTGGTTTCTACAAGGGTCTGTTATGCACTTCACAACCAACTTTGAATAGATCCATCTTAGAGGGAATTCCTCAATCAATCACTGGTGCTATAAATAGGGTGCTCACATATCATGTAGAGGATTATGAAATCAGGAAAGTAATTTTTGAGCTTAACCCCAACAAGTCTCTTGGATGGGATGGTATTACACCTCTTTTTTTCTCAATTTTCCTGGCCTTTTATTTGTGAGTCTGTCTGTGGTGCTATTAATTTTTTCCCAATCTGCTAAGATGCTCAAGAGTGTGAACCACACAGTTATTACCCTTATTCCCAAAGTCAAAAACCCCTCATCTATTGCTAATTTTAGGTCTATTAGTTTGTGTAATGTGATTTACAAAGTGATCTCTTAAATTATAGCTAATAGGCTCAAAATATGTGCTTTATCATTGCATAAGTGCAAGCCAGTCTGCATTTATTGTGGATAGACAAATCATTGATAAGATTGTAATCACTCATGAATGCACTCACTTTATTAATTGACTTAGAAAAAGCAAAAAATTGTCATGGCCCTTAAATCTGATACGTCAAAAGTATACGAGAGGGTTGAGTGGAGTTTTCTTGTCTTAGTGTTGCTCAAGATGGGATTTGAGAGAAGATTTGTTAATTGGATCTATGCTTGCATTAGTACCCCTACATTCTCCTTTAATTTCAATGGGGAGATTTCAGGTTATGTGCTTCCTTCTAGAGGTATTAGGCGGGGGACCCCATCTCTTCTTATCTTTTTTATTATTCTCTTTGAATCTCTTTCTAATTTGATCAAGCAAGCTCAAGTCCAATCTCTTTCTTAAAGGCCTAGAACTGAGTAAGGGTGTCCAGCCATAACCCATATTTTCTTTGCTGATGATTCAATCTTGTTCTGTGAAGCATCAATTGATCAAGCTTAGACAGTTAAAATTATTCTGGACAAATATTGTAGAGCTTCAGGGCAGTTGGTTAGTCTAGATAAAATCCTCAGTTCTTTTCAGTAAAAATACTCCAGCTTCCAACAAACATACTATATGTAGGATCCTTAACGGAATATATTTTCGGCTCAAGTAGATAGGGAGGTACTTCTTAAATCTTTCATGATTTATGCTACCAGTATCTATCTATCAAGAGCTTCGCAAAATTGCTTCTAAATTCTGGTGCGGGGTTTCTTCCTAGGGGCAGAAAAAAATTGTGTGAAAAGCTTGGGATAAATTGACAATTCCCAAGAGGTTGGGGGGGTTAGGTTTCCAAGACTTCAATTTGTTTAATGGAGCCATAATTGCTAAACAATTGTGGAGACTTGTTACTAAATTACCCAACCTTCTTATTAGTAAGGTCTTGAAAGCTTAGTATTTCCACGTGTGGGGGGAGGTCATTTCTTGCTCCGCTAAAGGTAGAGATTCTAGACTATGGAAAAAGTTGGGTTATGTCGATTGGGACCCTAGGGTTGGGAATTAGATACCAAATTGGGGATGAGAAATCTGCAAAGGTCTTTGAGTATACTTGGCTACCCAAACCTCCATTTTCTAAATTTGTTTGTCAAGATGATTGTAGGTATATATAAACTTATTTGGCATTGGGCCAAGAATGGTCAAATTTCATTGTCCTCTGCTTATCAACAACTCATCATTGAGAAGAGACTCCAACTTAGCATCCCTGAATCAAGCTCTTGTTGTTTAGCTACGACAAAAAATATGGAAAATACTATGGAAATTGAATATTAAAGGGAAATTGAATCACTTTATGTGGAAATGTGTGTAGAATGTTCTTTATACTGCAACACTATTGGGGAAAAGAGGGCTGAAGATGATCCAGTTTGCAAATGGGTTGCTATTGAATCAGTTGAACACCTTTTTTTCCTTTGTGATAGCAAAACTTACTTGGAAAATTGCTCATGTTCATTAGAGTGGGAATGAAGAAACAAATTATTCAATGGCTCATTGGTGGATGCAAATATGTCAACTGGACAAGAGCAATGATGCACATGATATGATCCAATTGTCAGTCTATATTCTATGGTGACTTTGGAAAACGTAAAACCTTTGGGTTTTTCAACAAATTAAATTGACTAAAGTTGTGTGAGGGCCCTCAATTTTGTAACATGTACGATCCGAAATCCGATGTAATTGGATGATTATGTAATTTTCATGACTATTTAACACGTCATTCTTGACGGATTATCGTAATACACTTTCGCACGCTACATGATCATTTTATTTTGTATGCCCTATTGCTTGCTTATTCGTCTATTTTCTTCCAAATCTTCATTAAATATTTGCTCATACTCGTAAGATATAATTTGTAAATTTTCGAATTCACATATGTTTATAATTTCGAATTTAGCTATTTAATTAACTACTTGAATGATATTAATAACTTGTATTATTGATCCTCAATTTATTTAGTACCTTAGATGATAAGTGATGATACTATACTTGGGAATTATTTGACACATTATAACTTAGATGACCTATTATATAAGTATCAGATATAACTTATAAAATAAGGTGATTGACTTATGACAAGTGATTGTGAGGTGATAAGTGATTGTGGGGTTGTTAAGTGGGTTTTTGGACTTGATAATCTACACAAATATTCACCAAATTTGGACTAAAAAAACAAAAATAGGTGAAAAGGATCAAGAGTGGACAGCAAAGAGGGAACAAGCAAGGAGAACTTTTCTTCATCCAACATAAGCATGTAAGCTTGCACAAAACACAACCAAACCCATTTCCCCATGACCCTTTGACCCATGCAAACATGCACTAGACCCATACCTTGACTCCCCATGCAAGAACCCAAAAAATGGGGCGTGTGTGTGTGAGAAATTGGAAGCATAATTCTCGGCAATTAAATTTGGGAAACAAACCAATTCTTCCACATTCACTAAGACCCTCATTTCCTAACACTTCAACAAAACAAGAAAAATCTTCTCCTTAACTTCCTTAAGGCCGAAAACACCAATAAGGTAAGAATTTTTTTCTTTCCTCTCCTGTAACATCCCAATTTCATAAAACACAATACGCGATTTTATAAAATACTAAAAAAAGTCAAAGCTTGAAAACATATTTTTAAAGGGAAATAAATACTACGATTTGTCCATAAAGACGAAATAATCATGAAAATATGTCTGAAAAACATAAAAACAAAAATCCCAAGGAAAAAAAACATCAAGTCTCGTGCATCATTAAACTAATTAAAATAAAGGGCCTTTTTAAAATTTTTTGATCGACTTCCACCTTCCCCTCTGCGCACGCTCCAACTCCTTCATTCATTTGTGGAAATTAAACATGGGGTGAGCATTCAACAACCCAGTGGGAACGCAATGTCTAAATTAAATACGCAAGCATAATCATTACTGCATACACACCTATGCCTTTCATGCTTTGAACATACAATGCCCGGAGGCCAACTGTGGGTGTACAATTAAGTACGTTCATGCGTGTACAATTAAGTACTCTCGTGTTTGTATAATTAAGTACCTTCATGTCATGTCATGTTTAATTGTATACCCACAGTCGGCCTCGGGGCATTGTATGATCAAAGAATGAAAAGTATAAGTGTAATGCAGTAGTAATTATACTTGCGTATTTAATTTAGACATTGCGTCCCCACTGGGCTGTTGAATGCTCACCCATGTTTAATTTTTATATATGAATAAAGGAGTTGGACCGTGTTCAGAGGGGACGGTGGAAGTCGATCAAGAAATTTTAAAAAGGCCCCTTATTTTAATGAATTTAATGATGCACGAGACTTGATATTTTCTTTTCCTTGGGATTTTTGTTTTTAAGTTTTTCAGACACATTTTCATGATTATTTCGTCTTTGTGGACAAGTCGTAGTATTTATTTCCCTTTAAAAATGCGTTTTCAAGCTTTGGATTTGTTTAGTATTTTATAAAATCGCGTATTGTGTTTTATGAAATTGGGATGTTATATCTCTTTTCATCTTCATCTTCTTAAAACTCAAGACCCCTTCTTCATCTTCTAACCATGACGAATCACACTCTCGAAGCACCATAGTGGTCGAATTCTTGAAAAGAAGAGGTAGGAGGAGACTTTGATTTTAAGAATTGACTACAACTTCTATAGACAACTCAAGTATAAGGTAATTCTTTGAGTTGTAAGTGAACCACTCCTTATTTAAGCTTGGAACTTCTCATCTTGACACCAATATGAATTTTGGAACCATATAGGGGTTGCCTTGGGAGTGCTAGGACTCGTGAGGTTGAGGACAAGAAGGAAGAACACCATTTTAGACACAACTACACAAGGCTTGAAAGGTGGCTGGTTAAATTTTTGAACAATTCATGTGTTTTCTTGTAAAAATAGCATGTAGTATTTTAAATGTACTTGGACTTGTATAAATGTGTATTGCATGTATATTTTGAGCACATATGTTTGAGAATTTCACAAAAGTATGCTTAGTGTTTAATTCTTGCAAAAATTGGTGCATGCACGCATAAATCCTTGAATTTCTTGGTGAACCTTTGAAATATATGTTAATTCATGTCTTATATGTTAATGCATGTAGTCTTATAAACTTGGTTTATATTCTGGAAATTTGAATGCATGTTCGAAATTGAGGTATTGAACAATTTATGCAATTTTTGCAAAGTTGGAGGACCATTATGCAATATTTGAAACTGTGACAAGGACCTACTATATAATTCAAAAATTGGGACTGGAATCAACTGAATTTTCATATTTTAAGTGAATAATTTAAGTATTTTGAGTTAATAAAACCAACTTTTGAAATTCGTAAGGACTCAAATGTGAAATTTTGAAAGTTTAAGGACTAAAATTCAGAATTTTAAAACTGTCAAGGACCCTAATGGAAATTTTGAGAATTTGGACTATTTTAAGCTGTAAAATTTATATTCTAATTAATTAAGAAAGGTTTAAGTGTTTTGGGTTAAGAAATCCAATTATTGAAACTTTAAGGACTTAAATGTGAAAAATCTAAAAGCTTGATGACCAAACTGGAATTTACAGAAACAATACAACCCATGTACCTGGAAAAGTATTTAACTATATTTTTATTGTATTATGGACCTATAATTAAAGTTTCATGACAATCAGATCTCAAATAAGCTCTTAAGGACAAAACCGATTTATTGGGACTAGAAATGCAATTTTCAAAAACTGAGAGACTTAAGCTGAACGTTTTTTAAAACTATTTTTGTCCCAATATCTTCCTATCTAAGTGATATTTTAGAGTTAGAATCACATTTAAAGCCCTCAGAGTTTGGGAGATACGAATTTTTAAAATCTCAAGTCAAAAGTGACAATTTCTGGAAATCAAAGGACCAAACTATAATTTTCAAAAATGATGACCCCGACTCTCTGTAAACTGGACTCTTTGGATTTTTAGAAAATTTTAAAAAGTGATCTTGTATTTTTCGGAGTCCAGAATTGAGACTTATTGAATTATAAGCCAGAAAATGACATATTTCGCAAAAGAACCCTTAAATTTTAAAAGTCTAACAAAATTATTTTTAAAATCAAAAATCCCCTTTCATTTTATTAAAGATACATTTTTGGAGGATTATTATCCGTAATATTACCAACTTACTAGAGTTTTAATAAAACCTTAACCCGGTTTCGAATAACACACGACCAAATATGGCGACTTCCTTATCCCTTGAACAATTGTGTATACTTGATTGACTTGAAAACTCGTTCATAATATACTAAGTCAAATATATTATTCGAAGCAAAGATTATCCTTAAGATGATTAGCTTCCTTATATCTTATATTACGCCAATGACGACACTTCACACTTGTGTGAATTATTTCACATTTTGACATTGAATATTACCTTGTCAGTATACACATTGGTATCTTGTACTTGCTTGATAAGTTCTTGTCTTTCTATTATTCTACTGCCTCGTTGACATTTGATTAAGCTCCATGAGCATATTTGTGTTGAGTCAACTTGGTGCATCGAGCTCTCTTGCGGGTGGACTAGTTGAGTATTGGAATCGAGCAGCGCAGCTGCAATTCCTTACTGGCCTCCACTGTCCAAGTCCCACAACTTGAGGACGGAGTGTCCAATGGAATGTGGGTCATAGAAAATGAGTATAATCATGATTATGACATACTTTGGGCCACGCCATCCATACTTATTGGATGTGTCGTGCCCCCAAGTAGTAATAAGATAAACATGACTACGTGCCAAACTTGCTTGGGGAGACATAAGGTAGAACAGAACAATCGATTTCTGAACCACATGATTCCGATGTTACTCGAACTTGTTTACTCGCTTGGGTTGGCGTACATTCCGTATGCAACCACTACTTGCATTGCTTAAATATCATTTATGGTGTTTGAATGTTCATGAATTATTCTATCAGTTAATTCTATTGTATTAATATTAGAACATTGTAATGCTTGTGGTTTGTGTGTGATGCACACATCATGACTCATGCATCTCTTTCACAGAAAATAATTTTCTGTAGACATAAGCTACACACGCACACTTAAACCCATCCACTGAGAATTTTTGTGTCACCCCTGCCTTTTAAAAGACCAGATGATGAACCACCATATGTTGAGGACGTCAATAAAGATGATCAAGCAACAGAATAATTCCGTGTCTTAGTCGACCAGTAGACTTGAATATTTATCAGTTTAAGTTATGTTGTTGAACAATTTGTTTCTGTTTATGTAATAAAAGGGCGTATAACCCTTTGAATGGATATTTGGTTTATAACTTAGTAATTCTATTGTGGCGTTGAATTCTGATTTTGGGATGTTATGTTGAATAGTTGACTATTTGGGATTTAATGTTGCTTGAATTCATGGTTTGCTTAATATCCGGCGTGGTAAACCGTCTTAAGTTGCTTGATCGTGTCGCGGTCCCATTTTGGGGCGTGACAAGTTTAAATTGTTGAGAGAGCATTATTGGAATGACAAGAATTTGAGAAGTTTGCGGAGGTAAAACTACTAAACTCCACTCAAATAGGACCAAACTTCATGGCAGTCAGTTTTAGGGTGGTCTTGAATAACAATGTGTCTTTTGAGGCTAGATTCAGAATGAAAATAGTGGGCTGCTTCAAGCTTGGACTGCTTCTAGGGATTCTTGTTATGATCCAGTGGAAGTTGCTCTACTTGGTATTCACCATGTTTTGTGTGTTGCATACAGACAAGGACTCAAGAGAATTTCCATATAGATAGATGATGAGGATATGGTCTTAAAACTGAACTCTAAATCTCCTTTGGATTTGGGTGGTGAGTAAATAGCCGAGGACATCTATTTATTATGGTACTTGTTTGAGCTTTGGGTGTTTGATATCCTTGATTTGAAGAGTTATTCGATTTGTAATAGATTAGCTCGTTTAGTCGTGGATAGTAAAGTTATGTGAATTGGTTTGATCATTTCCCTGCTTGACTTAATATTTAGCATTGTCGGTCTTTAGCCCATTGGCTATGAATGTTGTTGCAATTGGATTGTTGAGTTTTGTTTTATGAAAAGCCTATCATTTTGAAAAAAAGAAGAATGCCATCTATAAATACACTGCATTCTCATCTCCTTGTTAAACTAAGCAAAATTCAAGAGGTTTCCAAGAACTAAATCACATGGGTGTTATAAGTTGCAACCTTTAGCCAGCCGACGATGGTAGATTCCCCTTAAATGTTGTCATGGGCGAGTCACATGTTTTTCTTAAGTGGTTTTGGTGGCTGACAAGGAAGATTATACAAACGTTTTCTGCTTGTTCTCACTTTTAAAACTTGAATTGAGAATCCAAAATTTGGGGGTGACCCCGATTTGAGATGGACAAAATTTTTGGGCTTTAAATTAATGAATTTCCTTAAATCTGCGTCTCGTAATGAAATTCTCCCATAAACGAATATGCCTAAGTAGGATTTTCATACATCTACGAAAACACGTATCACATATAATAAACCATGCTCCGACCTAAATATAAAAGTAGGACCAAGCTTTCCAACGTAAAGCTTGGCTTGGGCTGACTTATTTCATGAGTTGCTAATTTATGAGTAAACAGAATATTAGTCTTAACACAGAAAATATCATTTAGTGCCTTCGAGTTGTAATTGATTGTCTTATCCTTCTCATTATCCGGGTTGTAGTTGACTGCCTTCTCATCTTCACTGTTTCATAGATTGATCAGTTGGCTTAAGAATCTCATCATTGTATTCAATATTTGTTATGACCAGATGTTTCTCTAGCCATTTAGAACTGCACATCATGCCAATGTTAGGAATTATTTAATTTGTAATATGTGGTCAATATATTTAAATTACAATTATATTTTCCATTTAATTGTTATTGGACAATTAAGTGATCTAAATCGGTTGAATCCTAAGGTTACTGAATTTGATATGGAAACAAAGAGTAGATACCTAATAGGAATCAACTTAGGGGATTATGATAACCCTAATTTGATACCTATGTAAAGAACTTTATGGTTCCAAATCGCACATAGTTCTCTATTCTCCCCATCAAGATGGAAAACGAAGACCCCATAAGGAATCCATAGATTTAGTTGAGGAATGACATACAACCAAACCCTATTCGTGTTTGTTGGATGCTTGCGTTCGAGTTAATAGGAGATCCCAGTTGAGGTATTCAGCATAAAAATCTTATTACAGATCCAGGTATTTCGATATTCCATATAATATTTGACGATTATAACACGATGTTTTATCTTAGAATTATTCCGCATGTTCTAGAATGTTTATGAATCTTATGATTGTTACTATAAAATTCTAACAAGAGGTATTAGATCAGTCATCACTTCTTAATAGTTGGGATTGTAGAATATTTGTGCGATTATTTGAATTTATTGTTTTGATAATATGTGATTCGTGTTTGATGTGTCCAAATTTTGTACATGAAATTAAGTTTTGTGCATTACATAAGATTTCATGCATAAAAGATTGAACTTTGCAGGAATCAATTTATTTTCAAGTATCCACCCTTCTTGCAATAGTAATATCTGAAATTCTTCTCCTATTCTTTTGCAGTCTAATTGTGGCGTCCCAACTATAATTTTATCTCTTTACTCTAAGGGATAGTTGCTAAATGAGTACTTAAAGTCTTTTTTCTCACTCAAACTTTCTTTTAAATAAGACATGAACTCGAGAAGAGTCCATTGTAGTTTAGGGTATTGAAACTAACTTTAAATTGACCTTATTGTATAGGAATTAAAATAATACTATATGCACGAGCAAGTCCATAGACAACTTGAACTTTAGTACCTTAAGTTTAAAAGTGAGATTGAACATTTCCATATGTACTCCCTTATGTTCCACTTTACTTAGTGAAACAAGATTAATCAAGAAATTATAAAATTTCAACAAATCTCTATAGTAAGCCTTTTATACTATCCATTCTAGATATAATGCCCCAACTATATATCCGAAATAGTGCCACAATCACTTAAATAACTCAATATTGGAATATATCTTAAAAATTATGCAGACAATTAATATAGAGAACAAAATAATATTACTCACATAATATTTATGTCATAGCATAACTCCGCATGTTCTAGGATGTTTATGAATCTTATGATTGTTACTGTAAACTTCTAACAAATGGTATCAGAGCAGTCATCACTGCTTAATCATTGGGATTTGTGGAATATTTGCGATCGTTTGGATCTATTTGATGATATGTGATTCGTGTTTGATGTGTCCAGATTAATACATGAAATTAAGCTTTGTGCATTACGTATGATTTCGTGCATATAAGGACTAAACTCTGCAGAGTCTGCCTTGAGTTTAATGATTGTCTATTAAAGAATTTTATTCTTACTTATTGGAAATCAGATCTTTGTAGAGATCCCGATAATCTGATTCCGATTTTATGGGATGCCTATACAATTGTGATCCCGTTTTTGGCTATACTTAACTGCTAATTGGAATAAACTATATTGGAAAGAGTGCCAAGCAAACACTCATAGTTCATTCCAATATCGCAGTTACATTCTAGCTTATTTTGGGGGCATCTTATCAAGGGATATGTCTAAGAATTATCGTCACCAGATTGCATCTTAAGAATGGTGTTGAATTACCAGTAAAGATAAATGTGACAATAAATTGGTCTTGCCATATTCGATCAATAGAAGCTCTTCAATGACATCAAATTTCTTGTTGTTAAAGAAAGAGTTCAAAATAGGTAGTCTTTTTCATATAACATATAAAAAATAGATTTTATGCTAGCAAAATCCATTAACTAAGGTATTAACACTTAAGGACTTTCACGAGCATATATCTCATATGATTATTATTACGGATCATACCTTAGTTCAGTGGAAGTTGATGTTTTATGTATTTAGTTTAAGCTTTTGGACCAGTTGCTTTCTGCAGAACAATGTTGATGGTTATTCTATTTTTTGAACTCATTAATTTATATATTTGTGATGTTTTAAATTACATAACGATTGATTTCATTAAATACTAAAGTTGGACCAGTTGAAAATAGATATGAATAAGATCACATTGCATGATATTTCCATGATGCTTATCATATTTGATCTTTGTCATGATGTGTACTATTATGGTGATTATCCTGGTTGAATCACGATATTTAATGTGACAAAAATTGTGATAGTCTCATTGCTAGTATATGAGATGGACCAGATTGTTAGGCATTAGTCAAAGAACAAATGGCGTACAATTGTGCACATAAGGAAGCACAATTATTTAAGGAACAATGTGTAGCCCAAGTGGGAGATTGTTAAGAATTATTTAATTCCTATTATGTGGGTAACATATTTTAATTACAATTATATTTTCCATTAATTAATTATTATTGGACTAATTAAGTGATCTAGATATGGTGTAATCTTAAGGCTATTGAGTTTGATATGGAAACAAAGAGTAGATACCTAATAGGAACCAACTTAGGGAATAATGGGAACCTAATTTGATACTTATATAAAGAACTTTATGGTTATGGTCCTCATAGATTAAATCGCACATAATTTTCTATTCTCTCCATCAAGATGGAAAACAAAGATTCCATAAGAAATCCATAGATTTAGTTGAGGAAGGCCATAAAACCAAACCATGTTCGTGTTTGTGGGATGCTTTTGTTCGAGTTCATAGGAGAAACCATGTTCGTGTTCGTGGGATGCTTGTGTTCTAGTTCATAAGAGATCCCAGTTGAGGTATTCAACATACAAATCTTATTACAGATCTAGGTATTTCGATATCCCATATATTTAATCTTTGATGATTATAGCATATCACTACAAGAAAAATACAGATCAATAACACGACAAATACAATAGATTTTTTGTAATTTTTGTTGTCTTTTACCATATAACAACGGCTTTTCCGAAAATCGTTGTCTTTCAACGGATTTTTTCGCTCATGGACAACAGTAAGTCCATAATTGACAACGATTTTTCCATAATGTTGTCTATTAGCATATTTTTCCGTTAATAGACAACGATACTTACAACGGTTTCTTGAATCGTTGTATTTATATGAAAAAATTCGCTAATTAACAACAACTTTTACAACGGTTTTATCAATTGTGGTCTATTAGCGAAAAACATGCTAATAGACAACAATTCCGACAACGATTGCAACACCCGCTGTCTATTAGCAAAAAATAATAATCACAAACAACAATTCTAACAACGGTAGAATGATTGTTGTATATTAGCACATTTATAAAATATAATATAAATAAGTATAAGTAGGTATGATGTGCTTAATGTTGTTCATGAATTCTTTGATGGGCATCCTATTCCTAAAAGTTTTACTTCTACCACTGTGGTTCTTATCCCTAAGAAACCACAACCCATTACTTGGAGTGATTACAGGCCCATTAGTCTCTGTAATGTTACCAACAAGATCATCACTAAAATCTTGAACACTAGACTTGCTGAGATCATTCCTTTACTGATTGCTTCCAGTTAAAGTGGTTTTTTAAGAGGTAGGCTTATTAGTGACAATATCTTGCTTGCTCAAGAGATGACCCACTCTCTTAACTCCTCTGGCCCCATTCTCAATGTAGCTCTTAAGCTTGACATGGCCAAAGCTTATGATAGGATCCAATGGCCTTTCTTGCTTAACATGTTCAAGCAAATGGGCTTCCCTGATAGATGGATCTCTTTTGTTGATTGTATTAATAACTGTTGGTTTTCTCTCCTTGTTAATTGGGCTGCTACTGGCTATTTCAAGTCTGGTAGAGGTCTTAGGCAAGGGGACCCACTTTCTCCATCCCTCTTCATTCTTGCAACTGAATATTTGTTTAGGGGGTTGGACCATTTGTTCTCCATCAATCCCCACATGTATTATCAGTATAATGGTGGATTTTCCATCAGTCATCTTGCCTATGCAGATGATAATTTAATCTTCACTAACAACAACCCTGAGTCTCTGTCTAAGCTGCTGAATTTCCTGACACATTATTGTAATGTTTCTGGTCAAGCTCTCAACATCTCCAAGAGCTCTGTGATTATGCACCCTAATGCTGCTACTGCTTCTATCAACCAGGTTGCTCATCACACTGGTTTTAGGATTGAGTCTCTCCCTTAAACTTACCTTGGTGCTCCTATTCACAAAGGGCATAATAAGGGCATGCTCTTCAATGATCTCATCACTAAAATGCATGCTAAAATCAAAGGTTGGGGCTGGAGATTCCTTTCCTTTGGTGGTAAACTGGCTCTTATTAAGAGAACTTTGAACTCCATGTTCATCCATATTATCCAAGTTATTAAACCTCCTAAATATATTTTGCATAAGCTTGAGCAGATTATTGCTAGATTTTTCTGGGGCTCTACTGATACTCAAAAAGCCATTCATTGGGTTGCTTGGTCCACCATTTGCACTCCTAAGCTGCAGGGGGTCTAGGTCTTAGAAGCATCACTGATGTGGTGACTTCCTTTTCCTTTAAGTTGTGGTGGAGATTTAGAGCCCAATCTTCTCTTTGGGCCAAATTTATGTCTATTAAATATGTTGGTGGTTGTGCTTCTGTCATTACCCAGCCAGGCCTTCTGATAGTAATGTGTGGAAGAGGATTTGCAAGATTAAACAAAGAGTTAATAGTTATATTTTTTGGAATCTTGGCACTGGTAAGGTGAGTTTTTGGTATGATAATTGGTATGCTTCTGAGCCTCTCAATAATCTTATTCATGTTGATAAAACTGGTTTTGAACATGTGGATGTTGCTTATTTTTGGACTAATTGTAAATGGGATTTTGAGAGGCTTACTGCTGTGGTTGGCCCCATTTGGGCTGCTAAAATTTGCCAAATTCCTCTCACTCAAACTGATACCATGAGATGGACGAGAACTACTAATGGGGAATTTTCCTTATCTTCAGCTTGGTATTGCATCAGGGGTAATCTTCCTTCTTCATCCTTATATCCCAGTTTTTGGAATAAGTTTCTCAACCCAACTATCTCTATTTTTCTGTGGAGACTTACAAAGAATAGGTTACCACTTGATCAAAAGCTCCAGGATAGAGGAGTTGCTTTGGCCTCTAAGTGCTGGTGCTGCCAAAATGGGGAGATCACTACTGAAACTTTAAACCACCTGTTCCTTCACAATAATCAGATTCATCAGGTTTGGATGCACTTTTCTTCCATGTTTAATTTCCCTCTCCCTACTACTGAAAATATCACTTTCTTCCTCTCATCTTGGAAAAACATAACACCTTTTGCACACACTCCTCACATCTCTTTTCTTATTCCTTGTATGATCCTTTGGTTCTGCTGGCTTGAAAGAAATAATAATAAGCATGAGAACAAGCAATTTCATTCTGCACGAATTATCTGGAAAGTTGAGCATCACTTGCAGATTTTAAAGCAATGCAAGTTATTTCAAAAGGTTCACTGGAAAGGTTACTTTGACATGGCTGCTAACTTTGGTATGTTCTTTAGAAGAGTTTCTACTCAATCTTTTACTCCTGTTGTTTGGAAAGCTCCTGCTATTGGATGGCATAAAATTAATATTGATGGGGCAAAAAAAGCTTCTGCTGATCATGGGGGTGTGGGGGGTGTTCTCAGGGATTGGACTGGTGATTTTAAATGGGCCTATGCTGATTCTGTTCCAAATTGTAATGATAGTTTGTTTGCTGAGGTGTTTGCTCTGTATAAAATGCTGCTATTACTGAATGTTGAGGACACTCCAACAATCTGGATTGAGACTGATTCTATGGCTCTTTTCAACATCCTCACCCACAACCTACTTGGAAATTGGAGGATACAACATTTACTCATACACATTCGAGGCCTTCTAATTCCTTTTGAAGTTCATATATCTCACATTTTCAGAGAAGGCAATCAAGTAGCAGATGTGTTAGCTAACATTGGTTTCAATACTCAGAGTTATAATTTCTATACTACTGACAATGTCCCTCGAAGAGTTTTGGGGATGGCCCGTGTTGATCAACTGGGAATTCCAAATTTTAGAATTAGATACAGATCATAAGCTATTGTAATTAGATATAGGACATTTTTGGATTTTAGAGAATTTGTGCTTACATAGTGTTTTCATTGTAATTGCTACAAAAATATTGTACAACTCTATTGTTCTTAATAATACAGGTTGAGGATCCTTAAAATCCTCCACCCTTATGGGTGTTTACTCAAAAGAAAAGTATAAGTAGGTATTATATTTAAATAATTTGATAGTTATATAAAATAGTACATAATGTTAAAACTTTATCTAATATTTTTAGTTTAAATAAATAAATGTATTTGTTAATATAATATACACAAATATAAGTAGGTATTATATTTAAATAATTTGAAATACAAAATACAACTTAATGTTAAAAACTTATATAATTTTTTTAGTTAAATATATATATATATATATAAATATATTTATAAGTTTTAATTAGATTTTACAAATGAAATTTTATATTTAATTGGATATTTTAAATTTACATAAAAATTTATAGTTAAATTAAAAAGTCTTAAATATAAAGGCTTACAAATAAAAAAGACAGAATTTCATAACTGA
Organism: Rehmannia glutinosa; assembly: GCA_016081115.2. Taxonomy (NCBI): domain Eukaryota; kingdom Viridiplantae; phylum Streptophyta; class Magnoliopsida; order Lamiales; family Orobanchaceae; genus Rehmannia; species Rehmannia glutinosa. The sequence continues at coordinate 80,898,154 of CM071926.1, forward strand.
TCAAAATTCTTCCTATTTATCTTCAATGTGAAGCTAATAATTAGGTGAATTTTTTATATAACTAAAATTAAAAGAATACAAAAAACCCTCGTTCTCAAAACTTTTCTTCTCCCACCCAGACTCCCAAAGACAACCCACACAGAGTCCTCTCCTCAGCCCCAATTCCTCTCCTTAGTCTGAAACGAGAAGAAAGTGAGGAAACCCTCCATTCCACCACCGACGACCATGTGCGCGTCTCTAATGTCCAGCCCACCACCAGCACCACCACCGCCACCTAGGGTGACAAAATCAAACCAAAACCGAAAAACTAAACCGAACTGATGAATTCGGTCCGATTTGGTTCGGTTTTTTGGGATAAACAGTTTCACTGTGTGGCTGCTCTGGAGTGCCTACTGAATATAATCATGGCCCTAAGAATTGGTTCCTATCTGTCGAACAAAAGCCAGAGCCCTCGACATGGGTCTCCAATGGGGGTTAGAAAGAGGAAAAACTCGAAAAGGAGGCTAGGCCATCAAACTCCTGTGATTATCGAAGGGAAGAACAATTGCATAGGACTCCCGGGCGGATGTTCTTGAATGGTTCTGGCGAGATTGCTTCACTTTTTACCCATCAGGGCAAAAAAAAGAGACCAATCAAGATTCCATGCTTGTTTGGGATGTTATATAGATCTATTGCATAAGACTCCTATTTGGCTGTTAGCTTCTGTGTAGTAGTACAAAGTTGCAGCTATGATAGATGTAAGGGAAAAACTATAAACATTTGCATGTATTTTTCAGTTCCTTCTACTTAAAATGGAATCCTCAAATTTGAGCACTGAAGTTAGTAAAGAGTTAGTCTAAGAGTCAGTGTAAGAGTTCAAAGAGATTGCCTATCTTCGGTTGTGCCACATTTGTTTTAAGAAACTAAAAATGAAGTTATTCTAAGCTACTAGGCCTTTTGGCAACTTGATAACAAAAAAAGGTGTATCACATGATATGTACTTTTGGTGCATTGAGGAATATGAGAGCTTGTGGAGGAAAGAAAATGTTGTAGATGTTATATTGTTTTTCTGTCTATTTGTTAGATAAAGTGGAAAAATAATTAATTGACATATGGTTGCATTCTTTTGGGTGCCTTATTTGTTCCCAGAGGACGAATCGTTCACGCTCTGTTGACATATGGTTGTGTCTTGTTTGGTTTCTGCAACTTTCCATTCCAATAAGCATTTTAACTTGTTCTTAATCTTATGTTGCATGATTTCTCTTCTTGAGGATCTTATATTCTTGATAAGGGTAAAATATGGTCTGGGCCGATCTGCTAAGCCCTAAGCATTGGGCCGACCTGCCAAGCCCTAAGCATTGGGCTGACCTGCTAAGCCTTAAGTGTTGGGCCGATCTGCTAAGTCCTAAGTGTGGGGCTGACCTACTAAGCCCTAAGCATTGGGCCGACCTGCTAAGCCCTAAGTGCTGGGCTGACCTGCTGAGTCCTATGCATTGGGCCGACCTGCTAAGCCTTAAGTGCTGGGCCATGTTGACTTACCTGGGCTGGCTTGTTATAGCTCAGCTCCAAGAGCAAAGACGATCTTTGGAGAGGCGTTCAGAGGGAGATTCTTTAGTACTTGAAGACATGAAGCTATTAGAAGGACGACCTGAGGTGTAACAGGTCGGTTCGGGATGAGGTCCTGTGAAGGTAAATTAGGGTTTTGGAAGATCCAATCCTATCCTAATGATGATTCTGTTACCAAATTGTAACAGAATCCCGGATTTTATGGAAACCCTAATCCGGGCTAAGCTATAAAAGCCCAAGTCCAGGTTCATTCCTAACTTAATCACACTTTTACTTTCATATTACATTCTTGCCTCTTGCTTCTATTCCAAGTTTCTGACTTAAGCATCGGAGAGGGTACGCCGGAACCCCCTTCCGCCCCCCCTTTTGTGCAGGTTTCGCAGAGGAGTTCAACCCGAAGGCTGATCGACGGGAGAGGAGTGTTTTTGAGAGCAACCAATTGGCGCCGTCTGTGGGAACAATTGAGCGGAGACGTGAGCTTCGAATGGTGGCTATGAAGGATGTAAGGAGGAATTTGGGGGAACACCTGAATCGCACACCCCTGGGAGATACTCCGGGTGGAGTTATGCAAGAAAACACTAGACCTCCGCCTCCACCACCCCCGGTGGTTGGCGAAGGGCAGCGGCTTCCGAGGGTAGGGGTGGATGGGCAAACACCCATGTCCGGTGGTAGTGTTGATTTGGGCCCATTGTTTTTTGAACAGTTGGGTGGTTTCATTACTAGAGCCGTCGAGCAAACGGTGGAAAGGCGGCTGAGGGAGATGCTTCTGCCACCAACTCCACCTGTGGTCCCTCCACCGGTGGTCCCTCCTCCTGTGGTCCCTCCGCCTGGGGTTCATCCGGAGGTCCGTGATAGAGGTCGGCGGAATGTCGCGGCGGAGGAAGTGCACTCGTCGAGAATAGAGCATGCATCGACTGAGGATCAGGACTGATCGGAGCGGATGGACGACCTCCATCGCGAAGTAAGGGATATTCGTAGGAGGGTTGCGGAGCACCGGTGGGTGCTTCAGTCCGAGTTGAACTCCCTTCTCGGATGAAGTGATGGCGGACGAGCTCCCATCCTCCTACCGAGCTCTGAGCTTCGAATACGATGCACTACTACAAAAATCCTGATAGACACCGGTTTTAAACCGGTGTCTATTAGTAAAATAACCGGTGTTAAAGCCACTGTTGTTAAAAGTCTAAACTTTTTGACACCGATTTAAAACCGGTGTTGTTTCCTTGAAAGACACCGGTTTTAAACCGGTGTCTATTAGTAAAACAACCGGTGCTAAAACCACTGTTGTTAAAAGTCTGAACTTTTTGACACCGGTTTAAAACAGGTGTCGTTTCCTTGAAAGACACCGGTTTTAAACCAGTGTCATTAGTAAAACAACCGGTGTTAAAACCAATGGTGTTAAAAGTCTGAACTTTTTGACACCGGTTTAAAACCGGTGTCGTTTCCTTGAAAGACACCAGTTTTAAGCCGGTGTCGTAGATATAAAATATCCGCTTTCAAAGGCACCGATGTTAAAAATTTATGTATTTGACACCGGTTTGAAACCGGTGTCTTTTGATGAATAGACACCGTATCAAAATACCAGTTTAAAACCGGTGCCGTTTCATCTAAAGACACCAGTCCAAATCTGCAAAAAATCCATATAAATAAACAAAATTCATTATAAACTCCAATTCTAGCAACCATCATAAGTTCACTATCAATTAAACATAAAATCCATTAATACTAAAGTCACCAATAGCCAAAATCCAACAGAAAGTGCGAGTAGCGAAGTTTCCTTTCGATAAAACAACTATAAACTCATAATCCAATTAATTCCATCAACAAACAAAAAGACTATGTAATTCAACTAAGGCAACAGAATCCATATGATCAACATAGCTCGTGTCATTCAAGCTTTCTAAAATGATCAAGCTTCTCCTACTCAGTCTTTAACCTTTGTTTCTCGTCACGAAGCTCATTCTTCTCAGCCTACAAACATACAAACAGAGTTGAATGATTTAGCCATCAGTTATTAACTTATTTGCATCATCCATCAGAAATGGTCACATAATTGTACACTAACAAGTCATGGAACATGACAGAAATAATAATGACTCAAAATCAAAAGTATGGCCGATTATGAAGGCTATTGTGCATGTAGGGTCAAATAACAGGTGTCTCTATATTATGAATAAAAAGTGCAATCACCTATACAAAACAAAAGTTGAACTCAGCACAGGAAAAAAATAATAATAATAAAGCACCACTATTCCTAAAAATTCTTTAAAAGTCCCCTTAATTTTTCCCAACTGAGTTGTCAAATTTCTGAGCCTACACATTCAAAATCCTACAAATAGAACATATAAGCAATGTCATTCAAGGGAACATGTAATGAGCCTACATATTCAACATCCTGGGATCACTTTAACACTGATGAATCAAAGATCATAATGATCCAATGCATACTATTTACATATTTAATAATCATCCAACAATACCTACCTTGATCATCGCGTTCGAATCTCTGTGAGTGAGACTTTTGATAATAAGCACTTCATCATCTGCAACAAAATAACTATTAGAATAAGCACAGACAATTTCTTGATGAAGCTGATGGAACTGGAATAACCATGTTTAAAAACCATGTTTACAAAATTCAGACTAAAGTATCTTAATAACCATGCAAGATAAAAAAAAATCAAAAGAAAATCGATAACATGTTTCTAAGACAATGAAATCTCACATAGTTAGTATCAAGTAATTACTCCAAATCAGATATGTAAGCATGATGATATCATTTTGCTATAATCTACACATAAGAAAGTACAGTAGAGTAACATTCTCCATACTTTCCAACCAACACCAATGAGATCACTAAAGTCGACCAATTTATTTTCAGGATAATTACAAAAGCCACCCCTGAGGTTTCGGTTAATTACAAAAAGAACCACAAGTTTTAGAAAACTACAAAAAAATGCCGTGAGGCTTGGTTCTCAATATTATACTTTACCACCTTCATAAGTAAAAATATTTCAAACACCCCCTTAAATTTGTAAAAATAATACAATTAACCCATAACTTTTAATAGAGAATCAAACCTCAAAGGGTTCTTGTAATTTTCAAAAATCTATGAGTTTTTTTGTAATTTTGAATAATCTGACAAGTTCTTATTTACACTACAAATAAATATCAGAAGTTACCAGCAAGAGAACTTCACAGTTGTATTACTGGTGATGTAAAAAAAAAACGGCAGCTCAAATTCAACAATCTTATTCAGACAAGAGAGAGTTCACCAATAGGAGTAAAAAATGAATGAATTTGTTGCAATCCTGTAATAGGTATCTAGACTAAGCATCTTAACATACACAGTAATAGCATAAAAATGCTGATGAAAAGCACCTGGCAACATAGAAGACTGCATTTTCAAGCATTAACAGCTTGTTAGCACAACCAATAGCCAGAGCTCCACCAGAGCCACCTTCGCCCGTAACAATTGAAACAATTGGTACTTTCAGACCGAACATGGTCCTTAAATTCTGAGCTATTGCTTCCCTCTACATATAAAAGAACAAGCAGTTAACTTGCGGGCTTCAGTCATTAACAGGGACTTTGCGTTAGTGAATCAATATACAGTACTTGGCCTAGTTCCTCAGACTTAAGATCCGCATATGCCCCTGGAGTATTGTTGGGAAATTTATTGTTTAGATTTTGATGAATGCCATGTAAAACTTATAATAGGAAGTTGGCACCCCATTTTTGTTGTAAACTGCATTGTAATGAATAGGGCTGGCCAAGCTGAGTTAAGTCATCTATGCCTAAACATGCAAGAAGACAACTGGAGACTAGAAGGAAGACTCTGCTGCAAGACAGCTGAGTATGGCAAAGAAGAGAAGACGAGAACTCGACTGAAGGAGCAGCTGAGATGCAGCTGAGTAGAGTATCAGTCAAATCAACTCAAGATAGCCAAGTCTCAAGTTGAAGTGACAGAAGAGTCATCCAATGATTGGAAGCTGACTCTAAGTCACCTGGGGAAAGCAAGGAAATGCAGTCAAGTCGAGATAACTGGAAGAGATCCGTTGCATAGAAATCAAGGGAATAACTTAAACAAGTAATACCTCCATACTACCTTTCTCGAAGTGCTCAGCCCCAGAAGCGTGCAAAAGGAATAAACCAATGGGAAGCACTGCACCATGTCAGAACTCTAAAAAGCTGAAGAACAATTCATATGAGGAAGTGGCAATTCCAAGGACTACAACAAGACAAGCCAACGACCACAAGTGACTTTAAAAAAAAGCCTATCTCTTCAACGGGCAGATTTTTTGAAAGATCACTATAAAAGGCTGAGGAATGACTCTGAGAGAGGGTTACCTGAACCACGAATATTCAAGTATACATTTGAACTGTAACCTAAGATATTCTCAAATAATTCAAGATTAATCCTCAAGCCTACATTACAAAGAAAATCAATCCAACACTCACCAGTGAAGGAAAGATAACTTCAATCAGTTGAAGAGGAAATTGTTGAATAATCAAGGGGTCTACATTCCACGAAGGATTGTAGGAAGGTTCAAGGTCGAACCAGTCTCAAGTTTTTGGAGGGCTTCGTGATCAAATCCAAAGAGCTTGAGCAAGTGGGCTGTAGTAGCAAAGCACCGCCCTGTGAAGAAGCTCGAGTGGTACAAAAGCCATTTGCGTGACCAAGGCATCTCCAGATCGAGTCCCAAAGGATCAAGTCACCGTGTGTGATCAAGACTTGTATCGGGGCGTTACAATCAGATATCGTATCGATCAATACCTAGTGGATTCCTCCAGGAGTTGGAGAAGAGAGGAGTAGAAGAATTACCCCATCTTCGAACCTCTATAAAAACTTATTGTGTCATTTACATTTCAGCACTTTAATTTCTGCATCTTATTTATTTAACTCTGCTGATAAATTTGCTATCCACTTGATAATCTCCAAGTACTAAACTAAATTTAAGGGTGTAAAGTCTTCCGCTGAAAACAAACTACAGTTGAGCTAAGTCTTGATCTTAACAAAATTTGAGTTATTCTATCAACAACTCGCCGAGTCTGTTGAGTGACTAACTCTACCGATTAACTAAATTAGCTGTCCACCAAGGACACAACTGTGTAGTATCAACTCTGAACTTTAAAAGGACTAAATCGAAAAGTTGGTAAGGTTTATTCAACCCCCCTTCTAAACCTTACACTCACACCCCTTGAGACCTACAAGTGGTATCAGAGCGGTTGGTTCATTGAGCCTTCCGCACTGGTTACTGAACTAGATCTCCAATTTTTTTAAAAAGTCTGATTTAGTACTTAAGTTTTCAAAACTCTTTTTATCATCAAAAGTTATTATCATGGAAGCAAATTTGACACACATCCCTATGTTCACAATTGAAGAATATGATGATTGGAAAATTCGTATGCAGGCTCATCTATCATCATTACATGATGAGATGTGGATAGTAATAGAGGATGGGCCACTGCAAATTTTAAAAGTGAACACAGCTGTAAGGAGAGCTGCAGCTGAAGGTGAAGATGATGTTGCTCCTAGACCATCTATGGTTGAAAAACCAAGAACTGAATGGAAAAATGATGACAGAAAAAGATATAATCCGGATAATGTGGCTAAGGACATTCTTTACAAAACCTTGGACAAAGCCATGTTCAATAAAGTCAAATCATGCAAAACGGCTAAAGAAATGGGACAAGCTAAGATTGATTTGTGAAGGCTCGTGAGCAAATCAAGGAAAATAAATTATCGGTGGTCGTGTTAAATTTGAGAATTTCAAAATGATCGCAGGAGAGAACCTGGATCAACCGGATGCTCGGTTCACGTAAATTACCAACGAGCTATCTCGCACTTGGAAAAGAATATACACGAATGAAATGTGTATGAAGATCCTAAAAAGTCTCGGTGAATGGGAAATGAAGGTCATGGCACTAAGACATTCCATGGACCTATCGAAGACATCCAACCATGAGCTATTCTCAAATCTCAAAGCCTACAATTTGAGCCGAGAAGAAAAGACTAGGAAGAGACAATTTGTACCCAAAACAACTGCTCTAATTGTTAAGGATGGCAAGAGAGCCGAGGTCAAAGAAGTCATTGACCGGAGGAAATAGCCCCGATGGTTAAAAGGTTCAACAAGTTCTTTAATAAGAACTACAAAAGAGGCAAGGGCGAATCCTCCGAAGACACTCAACTCCCTCCAAGTCAAGGGAAGATAGGCCAACCAAGAGAACAGATCACCAAAAAGTCAATATCAAAGGGTCGACAATCCAAGAATGGAAAGAGCTAATCAAAAGATTGAAAATCTATCTTTGAACCGTAGGCAACCAGGTCACTATGACATTGATTGCCCATATCCTCGTAGTCAACAAATACAGGAATGAAGAAGAAAGAAAGGTCTTGAGAGAAAGAAGACAAGAAAAGAAAAAGGCAATGTTGGGCAGAGATGGCCGAGACAAACCAAGTCAAGAGACATAGCCGATTGAGAGAGTAGTGAAGCCGACTACTCAAGTGACTCAAGAACAAGCATTGATCCGTTTGATGGCCAAGGAACAAGACCAACCCGACCAAGAAGATGAGGTACACTCGACTCATCACACTCAGATTCTAGTGATAGTGATCGTGACACACACACTTCATCACCCATCGATCTTTATGATTCATTAAGCAAAATGATGAAAGATTTTGAACAAATTAAATCCTCACACACACTACTAAATGAGGAAAACAACCTTTACTCAAGAGCAAAACTCACACGGTGACTAAGGAGCCGAGTACTCTAAGTCAAATAGCTAATGAGAATGAAGGTTTAAAGACTGAAAATGCTAAGCTAATAGCATAAATAGCTGCAATAGAAAATAGGGAAAATGACCTCAAAAATGTGATTGCCTCATTCACTAAGGCATCTAAATCATTGGATGATCTTATTATGAGTCAAAGAGAATGTGGAGACAAGACAGGCTTAGGATTTAATTCCTCTGTGCTATGTCAAGCTCCAAAAGTGATTTTGGAAAAATGATCCAAGCAATGAAGTATCTCAAAAATCCAAAACTCCAAATGGTGCACACACATTTATTCCAAAGCACAATTACAAGCAAACCGGGCTTTGTTATAAAGGAAAAGGAAAACGGCCGAGTTGAGTGTCTTTGAGAGGACAAAGTGAGAAGAAATCCGGCCGAGTTCCTCAAGCAAACTACAAACAGAAATACTGTGTAAAGAAGAAACAGAGCTACTAAAAACCCCTAAGTTCTATAAACGAAATACATATGAAGGGAATGGTAGAAAATACCCAAGCCAAGCTGATTGGAATAATGTGAACTATCAGCAAAGACCTATGGAATATAAACCAAAATGGCAAAGGCCTAGAACTCAACAAAGGCCATTCCAAAGGTATAAAAGCTTTCATCAGCACACATATGCACCTAGACACTACACTCAGAGATATCATAACTACCCAAAGAAGGCAATTGCTAAAACACATATACAGGCATACAGACAAAAGAGACAGTTGTATGAACCTAGAATCCCCAAGCAATTTGTCAAAATTAATTATGATTATGGAACTAATAGATGGCAACCCCTTAGAGTCAAACCATTTGGCTATAGGTTGGTTGGATCATCTTACAATACTAACCCCTCAGGACCCAGACAAATATGGGTACCTAAAACTTAATTTCCTTGTTTGCAGGTTCAGGAAATGAGTGCCAAGGAACTGGTACATGGACAAATGGTCATTTCCGGACACATGACAAGAAACAAGAAAAATCTGTCAAAATTCAAATAAGTCAAAGGAGCAAAAGTCATATTTGGAGGAAATGAAGCTCCAGGAGAAATAAGAAGCGTTGGATCCATCAAGAAGAACGGATTAGAAATCACAGATGTTGCATATGTTGAAGGACTCAACTTCAACTTGCTAAGCATCAGCCAACTCTGTGACAAGGGTTATAATGTTGGATTTAACATGGGTATATGTCAAATCAAGGATACTGAATCCAATGAGGTTGTGTTGCAAGGATGCAGACAAAAGAACATGTATGTAGTAGATTGGTCAACTGCAACACCAAGCACTTGCCTATTAGCAAAGAGCACAACTGAATCAAGTTGGTCGTGGCACAAGAAGCCGAGTCGAGTCACCTGAATTTCAAAACGATTAACAAGCTTGCGGAAGCAATCTTGTGGAAGGACTTCCGACTCAAGTATACAAAAAGGAGAGTATATGTGATGCATGTCGAAGGGAAAACAAATCAAATCATCATTCAAAGAAAAGACATGTCCATCTTCAACAAGAATATTGCATCCGCTACATATGAATCTATTTGGTCCATTGAACCTAGCATAAGTGGGAAGAAATACACCTTGGTGGTAGTAGATGACTACTCAAGATATACATGGACAATATTCATGTGTAAGAAGAAAGAAACTCTACAGAAACTACCACACGGTGATGAAAAGGATTCAAAATGAGAAGAGCCAAACCATTATCAAAATAAGATCCGATGAGAGGAACCGAGTTTGTCAATGGTATAATAACTCAATATTGTATAGAAAATGGTATTGGTCATGAATTGTCTCAGCAAGGACTCCACGTGAGAATGGATTTGCGAGAAAGAAGAAATAGAACTCTCAAAGAAGCAGAAGGACCATGTTAGTCAAACAGGGGCTACCTAAAAGGTTTTGGGTCAAGCAATAAACACATCATGCTACACTCAAAATAGATGCATGATAAAAGACAACGGTGACAAAGACTCCTATGAGATTTGGACAGGGAGAAAACCAAATGTTGCATATTTTAGAATTTTTGGATGTAAATGCTTCATCCATAACAATGGCAAAGATAATATGAAGGCTTTTGATGCTAAAGTCGATGAAGGTATCTTCTTGGGATACTCGGTGAAAAAGCAAAGCCTACAGAGTACTCAACAAGAGGACTATGGTTACGGAGGAATCCATTCATGTGGTGTTCGATGAGCCAAATGTAAATGGAGAAGACGTTGAAGAATCATCTGATAAGCTGAATCAACCAACCATGCAAAAGAGTCCCCTACGAAGAAGTCGGAATTATAAACTCGAGATGAAGATTAGATAGCCGAGTCTCAAAAAAAGTGGAAAATTTGCAGCTAAGTGATTACGAGAGAGTTGATCAAATCAACACAGTGCAAGACAATGAATCCGGCTAACTTACTCCAACCCGATGTAAGATGGCCGAGAGACCATCCACTTAACTTGTCATTGGAGATATAAGAGAAGGTGTCAAAACAAGATCCGAACTCAACAAGAAGGCTATGTTCACATGCTTTATCTCACAAATAGAGCCTAAAGATGTGTCACAAGCATTGGATGACACACATTGGATTCAAGCTATGCAAGAAGAGTGAATCGAGTTTGAAAGAAATAAAGTATGGGAATTAGTTCAAAGACCCACCCATCAAAATGTTATTGGCACTAAATGGGTTTTTAAACAAGATGAACGAGGAAGGTTTACGTGGGTAAGAAACAAAGCAAGATTAGTAGCCAAAGGATATTGCCAAGAAGAAGGGATAGATTTTGATGAAACATTTGCCCCTATAGCAAGATTGGAAGCTATAAGGATGTTTCTTGCCTATGCAAATTTCGAGAAGAATTTTATTGTATATCGATGGATGTAAAGAGTGCATTCCTTAATGGTTTATTGGAAGAAGAAGTGTATGTTGAACAACCTCCAGGATTTGAGCAAAAGATTCTTGGAGATAAGGTATACAAACTCAAGAAAACTCTATATGGATTGAAACAGGCACCCAGAGCATGGTATGATACTTTGTCACAATTCCTGACTGAGAATGGATTCACAAAAGGCAAAGTGGATAGAACACTCTTTAGAATTCAAGATGCGAAGAGTATATCGCTTGTTCAAATATATGTGGATGACATTATTTTTGGGTCCACAAACAAAGAGTCTGTGTGATAAATTTTCAAACCTCATGTAAAGCAAATTCGAAATGAGCATGATGGGAGAGTCGACATTCTTCCTTGGACTCCAAGTGAAACAATTTGAAGGATGGAACCTTCATAAGTCGACAAAATACACAGAGATTTAATGAAGAAATTTGGTATGGAAGAGAAGTCTTCGTGAAAATACCAATGAATACATCATCAAAATGGATATGGATGCGGATGGCAAGCTCAGTAGATCAAACAAGATACAAAGCACTTATGGATCATTGCTTTATCTCACAAAGCGAAGCGCCGACATCACCTTTTTGTAGGTGTATGTGCAAGATTTCAATCGCTCCAAAAGAAAGCCACATGATCGCAACCAAGAGAATCTTGAGATATTTGAAAGGAAGCCAAGAAGTTGGTTTATGGTATCCAAAGGAAGGTGGATTCAAGCTAATTGGCTATTCGGACTCGACTATCTTTGGATGTAGAGTTGACAGGAAGAGCACCTCAGGCACATGTCAAATGCTTGGAAACAAAGCTAATTTCTGGTTTAGCAAAAAGAAAAATTCAATAGCCACCTCTACACCGGTTGAAACGAGAATACATAGTTGCGGGCAAATTGTTGTGCCCAAGTCCTATGGATGACAAAGAAATGAGAGATTATGAAGTTGAAGAAAAGGAAATTCCAATCATGTGTGATAACACAAGTGCAATTTTAATCACTCAAAATCCTCGTGTTGCACTCAAGAACAAAGCATATCGATGTCGTATCACTTCATAAGAGATCATGTTGAAAAGAAGGACATCACCTTGGAATATATTTCAACCGATAAACAATTGGCTGACATATTCACAAAACCACTATGTGAGTCAAGATTTGAAGAACTCAAGCATGAGTTAGGGTTAATTGAGCTGAGCTGACACTCAGAAGACTCCAAGAAAAGAAATGAAACACGAAAAGAGCTGAAATCTCAAATCAGCTAAGTGAATCATCCATATCGGAAAGACAATTTTGCATCGAGTTAGTCGACAAATTTGAGTCACTAGAGAATCGTGAGAAGAAGAGTTAAATCACTAAGGGTTAAGCTGAGTCATTTATGTCATTTATGAGCAAAGGGACTAAAACGCAGTCGTTTTTACTAAGCGGGAATGTTTTTAAGAATGACGTCAGCATAATGATGATGTGTACAGGCAAAATCTGCACACCAAGCTTATGATTGGATATAAATGCTACCGCATTAAATACGAGACATTAAATGCTAATCGGCGTGCAAAATCTAAGCCGTTGATTTCGATCACATTTCAAAAACCACCCGCACGTCCTTTCAGGAACCATACTTAAACCATTTTCGTCCGTTTCTCTCACACAAACTGTTCATTTCTCTCTCAAAAGCAAAGACAAAAACTCTCTCAAAAACCCTATCAATCTTCAAATCATCTTCTAAGTTTCATTTGGAGAAATACTGAAAAATGGCATCTACTCACGATTTTGTCAAGATGGGAAAGCAAATCCACACCGGGTCTACTGTGGATTTCGAGGGTATGGTCAAACAAGGGTCCGATGACGTCCTCATAAAGAAGATCGCTGAAAAACTCGAAACGACTGGGCTAAAACCATTTCTGATGATGGACTTTCCGATGACCTATGTGGAAGAGGTCGCATAGTTCTACGTGAATGCTGAAATTCACGATGAGGGGATCAAATCCTCTGTTCACGGGAAGGAGTTCATCATCACTGCCAAGGATTTGGCAGAACACTGCTCATTACCGGCGGAAGGAGCACCAGAAATCAACGAAGCTGATGTTGACTTGGCTCGCCGCTTGGAAGGAAATAGCCAAGACCGACTATCTTTGAAAAGATAGTCTACACAGCCAACAAGAGGCTGCTGAAGGAGGACTACCACAAACGGTTGGACATCATTGCCAAATGTATAGACATCAAATTTGGCAGCTTTGACCAATCGTCAAAGCGAAATTGATCATAATGGCTGCGATCATTGAAGAAAATAAAGTGAATGGGCTGAGTTTGTCTACAAGACTCGCGAGAATGTAGAGAATAAATCCTTCAAGGAGGGCGGATGTTTGGAGGTTCTCTAGGATACGGTCAGTGATTAGCCGGTGATGGAGGTAAAAGGAGTCCTCTTCGACATGGAAAGGCGTTCCATGTAAACAAGAGGATGTTCAGATCAAACCTCTCCGGCGCGCATTTAAGAGAGCCTACGCTAAGAAAGCTAATACGAGTGAGGGGAATCGGTGATCCTCGAAGATACGATTGTCTCCCTCCACCAAAGAAGAAGGCGCTCCCTACTTTTGTGCTAAGAAGAAGATCACGCTTCCCGCAAAGAAAGAAAAACAAACCGCTCCCGCCCCGCAGCTCGAGTCACCGCCCCGCCTCGTGTGTCCCGCCCTGCGGCATGATGGAGAAGGAATCCCAAATACCTTCTCTCGGTCATTAAGAAGAGGAGAACAGATAAGCCAAGACGGCCAGCTCCTCAAAAGAAAACAACAAGACAGCCCCCGCCCAAGACTCGAAGAAACCTTGTCGAACCGTAAATCCCTTTGGTTCAAACAAGAAGAAGGCGAAGAATTTTCAAGCGCCCGAGCATGAGAAGCCGAGTCCATCACTCACCGAAAAGATACCCGAGACTCGCCGGAGAAGTAGAGTCTCCGGACGTGATTGATGAAACGCCAAGTCTGCCGAGGCCGATCACGAGAGGCAACTCGATGACCCACCAGATTGTAAACGAACAACCGAGAACAAAGGCACACCGAGGCAACCGAGTCACCCGCTGACAGGGTTGTTTCTCCACCAAGAGCAGGTCGCTGAAAAGGTTGAGAGCAGAAAGTCCGCTACTTTCAATACCTGGAAACGAGGGCCGCAAAGAGGATGATGAAGACAATTTAATCATGCACTCTCCATTGTATCCGGACATCCAAAATTGTCTGCGAGAGTGGAGAAAATGGAAGCCGAGCCTATCCAGTGCGCGTTTCAACATCCAGTTCATTCTTTGAGGAAGAAAAACTCTTGATTTCTTGAGGTGGACACAATCTTTGCAAGCCCTTGACGAGGATAATTGCATAAATATACTTGAAATTCGAAAAAGAAAATGAACGAGCTAAAGCAAATGAGGACGCAGAGGCACGTGAGAAGGTCAACATCCGCCCTATCACCGGCACCACAGAGCATACACATCCTTACCTTGACGCCCTATCGAAAGTGATGAGGATCGGACCCCTCTTGCCGCTGACGAAGAGTTGCAAATGCAGCAAGCAATGGAAGAATCCGAGAATCCTCCATGAGCAAAGAATGATGGAGGGACCAGGAGAGTCTTCCAAAACACGGTGGAGATAGACCCATGGGAGTGGTGCAAAAGATATCACATCGTTTGTTGCCTGCCACCACTTCCCCACTCACTCGGAAGAAGGAACTAAGGGAACTAGCGATGAAATCGGGATAGTGGGGACCCCAATCGAGCCAACCCCTAGTGAAGGTGTGTTACCACCGCCCCAACTACTGAACACTCGGTGGAAACAATGAGTCCGAGACGAGTGACCCCAATCAAGTCACTCGGTGGCGTGCCACCGAGGGGAGAACCTCCCTCCACGCAGCAAGGTCGGAGGATCTGCGGTGACTCCACAATGAATCTAGGAGGCGAAGTGGAGAAGGAACAAACACAAAGTACACAGCAAGTTGTCATCAACGAGGCTCGCAGGCGATTGAGACTGCTCTCATCCGAGGTGCCAACCGCTCTCGAAGGCTAATGACGCCGCGATGATGTAGTCGAGGCACAGGAAGGAACAGCCCCGGGAGTTAACACTGGCGGCGAGAAAGTGCAATCCATGGAGTTGAGACTCCAATGGATGCCACGCAGAAGACCCTAAGACAGTGACACACTGCCGAAAGGGATGTCCAGTGCCTCGCAGCTTGAGACTGCAGGAGGTAATGAAGGCCAACGGGAGGTTGAGACTTCCGGGGTAAAGAAGTCAAGTATAGAACATCCCTCCCGCTATCATTGATCCATCGAAAAGGAGATAAGTGCGCTTGACGATTCCCAGGATAATCCTAATGTAACCTTTTCCGGGATTAGAAGGAGACGATGAAGATGAGTCATCCCCGTGATCGATCCACAAGACTCACGGTGAGGATGTTCCAACCACGAGTAAGTCGACCTCAAGACTACTCATCAAACTTTCAACTTTTATGAGCCACCCATGGAAATCTCATCATCGTCCGATGACGCTCCGACACGGCCGAGACCACCAACTCACGTGGAAAAACCAGTGAGACCAACGGCCTGTTGAGACAATTGAGGCTCAAAGCAAGTCGGGTCAACTTCACAATGCACCACCAAACAGAGTCCACCGCGCCGGCTCCCAAGCCGCAGAGGTTCGACTCCACAAGGAACTTCACGAGCACCACTCATCATTGAACAAATTCCGCTTGCTCGTGATGATCTCTTTGTAGAATCATTTCCCTTCTCTCTAGAGGTACCCGACCTCCCCAAGAGTCGAGAGAGATCTCGCGCTTCCGCACTGATCCTGTCATTCCATCGATACCATCGTTCCGGTGACTATGATTTTGATTTGCTTGGCCGTCGCAACAGAGGGAACAACTGAAGTTCGGGAGGTGTTCAAAGCATTATTTTGAAATTGAACGGATGGAGAGGCATCAGGACTTGATGGACATGAGATTGGATAACAGAGATGCCAACCTTATCGCCGACTTGAGAGGCATAATAGTAGTAATCGGGGAGTGGTGGCAACAAAAGAAGAAACAATGCGCGTGGAACAAGCTAGATATTTCGTAACATTGTTCAACAATGTTGGTATGGCGAAATGAGAATGCCGATGCAAAGACAAAGTTGAGAGAACACATTGAGCACATGCATGAATCTCAAACCGCCGAGATCAAGTCGCTGCGTGAGCAAAATAAGAATGAGCTCCTGCGTATGGAAGAAAACATGGATCGAAAATTCAGCCTTCTCATGGCCGAGATGAAGTTAATTACGCTTTGAATCCAACGCTACTCGCTCCGAGTTTTGCGCCGCATACTCCGCAGCAGCACTGGCGTAACTTGACTATCGCAGACTTGACTTCCGCTTTCGCTAGTTTGTTTCAGGGGTTCCTCTCTCCTTTGATGATGCCAAAAAGGGGAAGAGGAATACCTAAAAGTCACAAGAGATCCGAAATTGAGAAGGAGGGAGCAATTTGTGAAGGGAAAGAAAAATTGAGGAAGTTTCAAGAGAAAAGAAAGGGAAGTCTCGTTGAGGGGGAAGGATCGAGAGATGTGACCTTGATGATTGCACAAACCCCCAACAAGGTCTTGTCACACTGATATTATCAAAGAAACTCCCAATGATTTTCGCCACTCCAACACTGCACTGTACCTATGGCCGACAAGAGAAAGACGATTGAAGCAGGGATGGAGGAAGTGGAAGGAAGGATGAATGCCCGAGTTATGGATATTGTGAAACAACATGGAGGTATTCCGAGACAGAGACACTTATGCCATCTCGATGCCGGAATCGAGCCAAGATCGTTGATGAATTTAAAACGCCGCATCTCAAGGATACTTCGCAAACATGTCCATGGATCAAGCCGGGACTTGTACTTGGGAAAAGGGTCTCACACTATGTGAAGAAGCCGACAGCAAGCAGACCACCTAAGAAATCACTCTCTGTGGTCACTCCGCTAGTCACTCACCGGGAAAAAGAAGGCCCAAAGACAATACACGCCCGAGAGGAAGAGGTAGAGAAGAAGCGCGTGGTGGAGGAAGAGGTTTGAGACTCCAGACCTCCGCCCGAAAATATTGAGTACATAGATCCAGGCAAGAAAGGAGGGATCTATCGGGTGGTTTTGACGAAGTAGCCAATCTGCAAGTGGCTAAGAACAATGCTGAGTATGTGAAAAGAATTGAAGAAGAAAATAAAAGACAAACTCAGCTATAGGAGGAGAGACAAGAGAGACTAAGAAGAGATGAAGCTGCCCGGAAGGCATATGAAAAGAAGAAGAAGGCAACTGAAGATGAGAAAAAGAGAAGAAGAAGGCAGCTGAAGATGAGAAAAAGAGAAGAAGCTCAGAAGATGACAGAACTGAAGAAGAAGAAAGAAGGAGGCAGCGAAGGAGATGAAGTGTTGCTGTCCACCCCTTCATGTATCTCACTATGTAAATACATTTTATGTAAGTCTTCTGTAATAAATCTGTAAATTCTCTATTTTTGCGTAGACATAGATGTTTGCTCTGATACACCTTGTAAACAGTTGTGTAAAGGACAAGAATGTTATGATCAATAAAAGGATTGATTCTACGCATACATTCTCTCGTGAATGCACTATCTGTATGTATCTTTGCTATTTACATTTTGAATGTTTTAAGTTTTGGCATCATCAAAAAGGGGGAAATTGTTGGGAAATTTATTGTTTAGATTTTGATGAATGCCATGTAAAACTTAGAATAGGAAGTTGGCACCCCATTTTTGTTGTAAACTCGCATTGTAATGAATAGGGCCGCTAACTGCTGAGTTAAGTCATCTATGCCTAAACATGCAAGAAGACAACGGAGACTAGAAGGAAGACTCACCGCAAGACATCCGAGTATGGCAAAGAAGAGAAGACGGAACTCGATCAAGGAGCAGTGAGATGCGGTGAGTAGAGTATCGATCAAGTCAACTCAAGATAGCCAAGTCTCAAGTTGAAGTGACAGAAGAGTCATCCAATGATTGGAAGTCGACTCTAAGTCACCGGGGAAAGCAAGGAAATGCATCAAGTCGAGATAATCTGGAAGAGATCCATTGTACGTAAATCAAGGGAATTACTTAAACAAGTAATACCTCCATACTACCTTTCTCGAAGTGCTCAGTCCCCCTTAAGCGTGCAAAAGGAATAAACCAATGGGAAGCACTGCACCATGTCGAACTCAAAAGTCAAGAACAATTCATACGAGGAAGTGGCAATTCCAAGGATCGCAACAAGACAAGCCAACGACACACAAGTGACTTTAAAAAATAAGCCTATCTCTTCAACGGGCAGATTTTTTGAAAGATCACTATAAAAGGCCGAGGAATGACTGAGAGAGGGTTACGAACCACGAATATTCAAGTATACATTTGAATCAGTAACCTAAGATATTCTCAAATAATTCAAGATTAATCCTCAAGCCTCATTACGAAGAAAATCAATCCAACACTCACCGTGAAGGAAAGATAACTTCAATCGAGTTGAAGAGGAAATTGTTGAAGAATCAAGGGGTCTACATTCCACGAAGGATTGTAGGAAGGTTTAAGGTCGAACCAGTCTCAAGTTTTTGGAGGGCTTCGTGATCAAATCCAAAGAGCTTGAGCAAGTGGGTCTGTAGTAGCAAAGGCACGCCCCGTGAAGAAGCCGAGTGCACGAGAAGCCAGTGCGTGGTGACCAAGGCATCTCAGATCGAGTCCCAAAGGATCAAGTCGGTTGTGTGATCAAGACTTGTATCGGACTATTACTAATCAGATATCGATCAATACCTAGTGGATTCCTCCAGGAGTTGGAGAAGAGAGGAGTAGAAGAATTACCCCATCTTGAACCTCTATAAAAACTTATCGTGTCATTTACATTTCAAAGACTTTAATTTCTCGCATCTTATTTATTTAACTCTACTTGATAAATTTGCTATCCACTTGATAATCTCCAAGTACTAAACTAAATTTAAGGGTATAAAGTCTTCCAACAAAAAACAAACTACAAAGTTGAGCTAAGTCTTGATCTTAATTTGAGTTATTCTATCAACAACAATGAGTCCGATGAGTGACTAACTCTCTTGATTAACTAAATTAGTGTCCACCAAGGACACGGTGTGTAGTATCAACTCGAACTTTTAAAAGGACTAAATCGAAAAGTTGGTAAGGTTTATTCAACCCCCCCTTCTAAACCTTACACTCACACCCCTTGGGACCTACAAGTGTCGTGCAATGTTTACACGTTGTATAGGGGCCAGATGCGTGTACAGATCCTTTAGAGCCTGCAATCAACATGGTAAGAAAATAATAAAAATGGCAAAGAAACATCGAGTAATACGGAAATGAAATTACTAGTTGAGATGATAAATTTTGCCTCTTAAGATCATGATAAAATAGTAGAGGTAAAAAATATTGTGTTTGTGATGGAATGGTAAGAGGAAAGGAAACAAGAGCAGAAAGAACATATTATCGACTAAACTCGTTGATATTTATTCTCCAAAGTGAAATAATTTGATCATCAAATCCAGATCGTTTCATTGGCCATCTTTTGCACTCAGTATCAAGGAGAGAGAAACGATCGAACCAAGTGATCACCTTTTCTATGCGAGGAGTTTATGTTCACAAATGAATCGAGAGAAGTTTAAATTAGTCGTACATCAATTATTTTTTTCTCGAGATCCATGAGAGGTTTCTCAAAATCCAATGTAATCGCCTTTGGCTTCTCTTTCAAAGGCTTGAAAGGTGAGAGATGGGTAAGGACTCCACCCTTCACATTCGGTCGGGATCTTCGGCCATGGATATTCATGCTTTTTACTTTCCTAACCTTTGTAGATATAGTGAAGTCTCTCATTTTTGCTCCTAGTTGCGACCTTCCAAGGGCTCAAGTGGCACACCACACGCACCATTACTCGAGCTCCTAAGAAGATCCGATGCAGAGGTTTGAAGCCAAATCCCCAGTGAATGTCACTGGAGATTGTGAATCTTCTTGAAAGAGAAGAAAAGATAGGACCATTTCGAGAAAATCAACAAAATAGTGAAACCAAGAGAAACAAATCGTGGAACCATCCGAGAAATTGAGGATCGAAGTTCAGAAAATTTATGATTCTAGGGAAAACTTTCATCCATGTGGCTTGTATGCATGCAAATGAATTCTTAGGCAAGAAAATTTCCTAAGGCGAAGCATTAAAATGTTGGAGAGAGGAATGTACACATATATTCGGCGGCTATGAGCTAGTGTCATAGGATGATTGCGCTGAGATAAACGCAGAAGCTCGCACAAATATGCTTGGTCATCTCGGTCACAAGAGATAATCGAAGTGCAGCCTCATCAATACCACCCATCTAAATCAAATAATCAAAGAATCAATTAACTGTTTCTTTTATCAATAAATTTTTATATTCATTAGACATTTCCATAGATAAATGCTCACGGGCTCCCAAAAGTGGATTAACAGATCGAAAGATGGATCACGGGCTCCCACTGTAAAAAACTAACATCACTAACTTCACCAAAAGTGGATTAATAGATCGAAAGATGGATCACGGGCTCCCACTGTAAAAATAAACATTTACAACTACTCACACTATAAGAACGCCTTTAACCATTTGTTTTTTACCTGGTTGTATATGAACATGCTTGATAAAAGTACTGCCAATGAGAATATCTGTGTGCTATATGTTCCCTATCAAAAAAAAAAAGTTTAAAACATGAAGCAATGAAAAAAAGAGAAGGTTACTAAAAGAATATTAAACATGGAAGTTTGTATATTTCTACGAATGCTTAGAAAAATTGAGAACAATAAACAAACATGCATGGATGGAGGAGGAACATAGGTATCTGAGGATGAAATGTGAAACAATAATGTGAGTTCACAAGTTATAAATGACCTATAAAGAAACAAGAAAAAGGTAAGAACACCTATTCGTGAACAAAGATAAGCTAATTTGTCCAATTGACTACAAGAAGAAAACCTCACCGTTTGGTCATAAGCATCAATTCCTTTCGAGTCCGGGGGTAAAAGATTGTACTGTTCCATCAAGTGCGATTCTTCATACTTGAGTACTCCACAACCAAAGACCTTTAGTACAAGGCGTCGTTGATGCCACTTGAAATCCACTTTGCTCCTCCCAAGAAGTCGCAAAATATATGTAACATTATGCTCAGTAATATGTGATATTTAAAATAGCTCAATCGTAAACTTATATCGCTTTCGGGCACTAGATGGCTTGTTTCAATGCAAATGACAACAATACCTTCAACTGGTTGAAAGAATAATTTCAATTTAACATGTGTCATTAGTTATTAGTGCGATGGGCGACAAGTCATGGCCTAGCGCCCGACGGCCTAGGCGAAAAAAGGCTATTGTGTGGCCATGCAAGGCAACAAGTCGAAAAAAGCTAAAAACATGTTATATACTTATATTTTCTAAAAATCAACTCAGAAAATAATAAACCATATCAAACAATGATAAACTATCTCAAACACCAATATCAATCATCAAGCAACAAAAGCACAAGTCAAATAGTCAATAATGTCAACAAGACAACAAAGACAACATCACAACGAGGCCATAAACCATGACCTGGGCCTAGGCGTGGTCTAAACGAGGCTTTAATAACTTGGGAAAGGGTAACACAAAACAATCAAGAAAGAAACAACGAGGCCATAAACCATTAACAATCTAATTTAAAGGCCAAAAACGAGGCTTTAATAACTATGGGCAAGATATCATAAGGAACCTCAAGATAAGAGGTAACATTGTTTTTCAAAACAATCGTCAAGATCAACGATTATGGAAAAGGATGTTCTTCATCTAAAAAACCCCAAATTTGCAATTAAACTTAATCATATGAAAGAATATTAATCTATCTAAATAACAAACAATAAGATTTCCCAAGATCAAAATAATAGTAAATCGTAATGTTTTTTACCTTCCGAAAACCCCTAATTTGCAATTAAACTTAATCATATGAAAGAATATTGTAAAAATATGTCCTTATAAAGAATATTGACTACCAGGCAACCTACAATCCCGATATTTCACTAATTGATAGGTTGCTCAAAGACCTCAATATCAAGAATTAATTATATAAACACTTTATCCGTTTCAACACATACAACAAAAATCTAGAAACCAAGTAGCATGTTGTTTGACTTTTCCTTATGCAAAGTTTCTTGACATCTCTTTAGCCCAACAAAACTAATTCCCCACACCCCCAAAAGAAAACAAAAAGGGTTCCCCATCTCGCTCATTGTCTTGTGTTCATGGCGCCAAACATTAAGCCCAAAACCCTTAATTTCATTAAACTAATAAAACCAAACACCCTAATGTGCACGCAAAGCATATCGACTAAACAACGATTGTGAAAGAAGTCAATCACAAACTCACATTGCCCAACAATTGTTCTAGTATTACCGAAACCCTAATTAACCAATTACGGTGAAATTACGCTCGTATTCAACCAATCCCCCTTTCCCAAATTTACGATTTAATATAAAGCTCTTCCCGACTTGAGCGCGGCCCGATACCGAAAACCACACCCACGGGCTGTTTCACCAATCGAAGCAGCGCCACCGCCTCCGGATCCATGTGGAACCTTCCCTTTTCATCGGAGTACACGAGGTGGATCGGCCTTGCTGGTTCGGTGGACATATTGGTCGAAGGCGGCGATGGAGGAGGAGGAGTGGTGGGTGGCGAAGTCGAGTTCTTTGGTGGTGGTGTTTTGGGAGATGGAGAAAACAGAGAGGTGAGAGACGGTGAGAGACGGGGCGATTGGTTTTGATGACGGGAGAAAGGATGAACTTTAATTTCACCGTGACCTAATTAATTAGGGGCCCTAACGACACGGTTGTAGAACCGGTGTCTAAAGATCTAGTGTTAAAAATAAAGACACCAGTTTTATAACCGGTGTCAAAATCTGGTGTCTAATCTAAAATAATTTATATAAATAGACACCAATTTCGAAATCCAATGCCAAAACCGGTGTCTATTTGGGAAATTATTTTACAATAGACACCGATTCTAGGGAACCGTTGTTGTTTATCAAACAACAGCACTGATTAGACACCGGTTGTTTACAAAACCGGTGTTATATGGGAAAAGACACCAGTAAAGTCTTAAAACCGGTGTCTTTTTGGTGATGTCTATCAGCAGTTTTCTTGTAGTGATGGTACCACTGACCCGTGGGAGCATCTCTGTCATTTCGAAAATGTTGTTTTGCTACACAGGTTCACGGATGGCGTGATGTGTAGAGTTTTTCCTACCACCCTGACGAAGTCAGCTAAACAATGGTTTAGCCAGCTTGCTCTAGGCTCTATCAAAAGTTTTGATGACTTCAGTTCGCCGTTCCTTAATCAATTCACGAGCTGTCGCAAGTACCAAAAGGCGCCCTGACTCTGTTTAGCATCAAGCAGAGGGAGGGGGAAGGACTTCGGAGTTATATACAGAAGTTTACTGCGGCTAAGTTAGAGGTGCCTTCGGCTAGCCCGGAGATTTTGGCTAATGCCCTAGCTCAGGGTCTGAAAGATGGGGAGTTTTTCGAATCTTTGGTGATAGAGCCGACAAAGACTTTTGATGAGCTATTAGCTCGAGCGGAGAGGTACATTAACCTGGAGGAGGCAAGGAAAATGAAGAAGGATGAAGGAGAGAAAATGAGAGATAGGAAGGAAGATCGGGAGGATAAAGGATCTCAGAAATAACCAAGGTCTGAGGTGATGGGTGGACGACCGAGGTACGAGAAATATACCCCATTGGCCTTACCTCAGGGCAAGGTGCTTGTTGCTCTTGAAAGACATCCCGACCTGAAGTGGCCAAAGGCGCATGCGGAAGCACCAGTAAAGGCGAAGTGCAAGGAATTTTGCAGGTTCCATAATGAGTATGGACACACGACAGATCGGTGCACACACCTGAGTGATAAAATTGAGAGGCTCATTCAGGCAGGTCATCTCAGGGAATTTGTGTACATTGATAAAAAGGAGAAGAAGGGGGAGTATAAGAGGGATAATCGTGGTTACAATCAACCACGGCGAGAGTCGGAGTGGAGGGGGGAGGAAAGAGAAGAGCTACCTCCACCTCCGCCTCCACCTCGGAGAGAGGTCATCCAAATGATAATTGGAGGGTCGGTGGAAGGGGATTCTAGGAGAGCTCGGAAGAGCTTTGTGAGAGCACCAGCTCCAGATCGGGTGCAAAAGCAATTGAAGGTGGAACAGGTCGGACCGGGCCGAACATCCAATTTGGACCAGGTGATAGCAAGGGTATCGTGATACCTCATAGCGATGCTTTTGTGATCACGACCACGATCTCGAATTACGATGTGCAGCGAGTGTTTGTGGATACGGGGAACTTGGCGGACATCTTGTTCTATGATTGCTATAGAAAGATGGATTTCCAGGTCGGGCTGGAGTCGGTGGACACAACGTTGGTCGGATTTGCAGGAGGGACTATCTAACCAATAGGTATGATTACTTTACCTGTCTCTTTGGGTAAGGATCCTAGTCGCAAAACTAGGATGATTCGATTCTTGATAGTAGATGTACCCTCATCGTATAATGCTATGTTGGGTAGACCGTCATTGAATGCTTTTCAAGCTGTGGTGTCTGTATACCATTTGAAAATGAAGTTCCCCACAGGGAAAGAGGTCGGCGAGGTTGGCGGAGATTAGTACATGGCTAGGAAGTTATATGTGGATAATATTCAGAAGGCGGAGAGAGGAAATGTCTTTGATGATGATAAACATAAAGATAAAATAATTAAGTTTGATGAGCCTGTGGAGCACGTGCCTAATGAGGAGATGATGGTGGTTGAGCTGGTGCCGGGTGACCCCGATAAGGTCACTAATGTTGGGAAATGATTATCTGATGAGCTGAGGGAAGAGCTGGTGGGATTTTTAAGGAACAATAATGATGTGTTTGCTTGGTCGGTAAAAGATTTGGTGGGAATTGATCCGAGTATAGCTTAGCATAGGCTCAATGTCAATCCATCATATAAGCCCGTGAAACAAAAAAAAAAGAAATTTTGGTCCTAAGAAGGACGCTATAATCCGAGCGGAGGTGCAAAAGCTATTGAATGCGGGGCATATCAAAGAAATCCAGTTTCTGGAATGGCTATCCAACGCGGTGTTAGTACCAAAAACGGAGGATGATTGGCGTATGTGCGTGGATTTTAGGCACTTAAATAGGGCCTGCCCAAAAGACTACTATCCATTGCCCCGAATCGATCAACTCGTGGATTCGACTTCGGGGTGTGAGTTGCTTAGCATGATGGATGCATCGCAGGGCTATCATCAGATCAGATCAGCGGAGGAGGACCAAAAGAGGGTGAGCTTCACCACCTCTTTTGGCACCTTTTGCTATGTGGTGATGCCATTTGGGTTGAAAAATGCTGGAGCCACGTATCAGAGATTAGTGGATAAAATGTTTGAGGGGCAGCTCGGGAGGAACATGGAGGTATATGTGATGACAAGCTAGTCAAGAGCATGAAGGTCGTAGATCATGTGCACGACCTAGCTGAGACGTTTGACACTTTGAGAAAGTACCGGATGAAGCTCAACCCTAAGAAGTGTGCTTTCGGTGTTGAGGTCGGGAAAATTCTTAGGTTATATGGTGATGGAGAAGGGGATAGAGGCTAATCCGGAGAAGGTTAGAGCCATCAGAGAGAGGGCACCACCTCGGGATGCTAAAGATGTGCAATATCTGACAGGTCGGCTGGCAGCCCTGAATCGATTTATTTCTCGCCTGGCAGAGAGGAGTTTGCCATTCTTTAAGGTGTTAAGGAAGGCCAAAAAGTTTGTTTGGGATGAGGATTGTCAGAGAGCCTTTGAGGATTTGAAAAATTATTTAGCTAATTTGTCGTTGCTGACTAAGCCAGTGCCGGGAGAACCTTTATACTTGTATATCTCAGTGGGTGAGCAAGGCGTTAGTACGGTGTTGATCAGAGAAGAGAGGTTGGTTCAGAAGCTGGTGTATTACGTCAGTAAAGTATTGAGGAATGCCGAGCTGCGATATGCGGAGATCGAGAAAGCGGGTTTAGCCTTGGTAGTGACCGCGAGGAGACTTCGGCCGTATTTTCTCTCGCACAAAGTAATTGTCCGAACTAATCTTCCATTAAGAAATGTGATGAGCAAGCCGAAGGTGGCAGGAAGGTTGGTGAAGTGGGCGATCGAATTGAGCGAATATGATATCAAATTTGAGAACAGGTCGGCCATCAAAGCTCAGGCTTTGGCGGATTTTGTTCAAGAATTGACAAGAGCTGATAGTGCAGAAGGAGCTTGGGTGTTTTATGTAGATGGTTCGGTATGGAGCTTGGGTTGTGGTGCTGGTATTGTCTTAATCAGTCCACAAGGAGTAGAGAATGATTTTGCTGTGAGATTGGAGTTCAAATTGTCCAATAATGAGATGGAGTATGAAGCATTTACCAGAGAGATCCAAATGGCCGTCAAGATGGGGGCTACTAGAATAGTCATTTACATGGACTCTTAGCTCGTCCATAAGCAGGATACTGGAGAATTTGAAGTTAGAGAGGAAAGGATGAAGAGGTATGTTGAAGCATACCGAGCTTTAGAAGGAAAATTGAAAGAAATCAAGATCTGCCAAGTCTCGAAGGCAGAAAATGGTCGGGCGGATTTCTTGGCAAAAATGGCCAGCTCAGCCTTGGAGAATCAAGCCAAGGAAATTACGTTCTTGATGGCAAAGAAAACGTGCTGAGTTTAGAGGTCGGAGAGATTGAAGAAAATGAGGATTGGAGGTCGGCTATCATGGCCTATCTGAAGGGGAGAGTTCTACCGGGAGATAGGCGTGAAACAGCTCGGTTGAAAATCCAAGCCACACGTTTTTGCATAATTGGGGATAAGTTATACAAGAGAGGTTTCTCTATGCCTTTGCTGAGGTGTCTGAGTGGAGAAGAGGGCACATATGTGCTGAGAGAGATGCACGAATGGTGTTGTGGAAATCATATGGGAGCAAGAATCTTGATGAAAAAGGTGCTAAGGGCAGGGTATTTTTGGCCTTACTTGAAGGAAGAAGTAGAGAAGCTAGTAAGAACGTGTGAGAAGTGTTAGATTCACGCACTATTGATACATCGTCCGGCGGAGGAGCTCATGACTATGAGCTCGGCATGTCCTTTTGCAAAGTGGGGTATTGATATAGTGGGGCCATTTTCTCCATCCTCGGGGTAGAGGAAATTTTTTATTGTAGCAATCGATTATTTTAGCGAGTGGGTGGAAGCTGAACCACTTGCTAAACTAAATGAGGATGCAGTGATGAAGTTCATTTGGCAAAACATTGCATGACGATATGGAACACCTCGGGTCTTGATATCAGATAATGGAACACAATTTGCGGGAGCTGGGATCCGAGCTTGGTGTGAAGAGTTGAAGATCAAGCAAAATTTTACGTCAGTAGCTCATCCACATGCCAATGGGCAAGTGGAGGTTACCAACAGAATTCTGGTCCAAGGACTCAGAGCTCGGTTGGAAAAGGCAGGAGGTGCATGGGTTCGAGAGCTCAGCTCGGTCTTGTGGGCTTATCGAACTAATCCTAAGGAAGCAACTGGGGAAACTCCTTTTAGCTTGGTGTATGGAATGGATGCCATTATACCAGTAGAGATCGGAATGGAAACTCACCGAGTTCAAAATTTCGATGAAAACGCGAATGAGATGATGATTCAGGAGGCTCTGGATACTATTAATGAAAAGAGAGAAATGGCTTTTTTTGCAGATGGAAAGAATAAGAGGAAGGATCAAAGAAGCGTATAACAAAAAAGTGATGAGGAGGGCCTTTCAAGTCGGGGACCTGGTGTGCTGAGGAGGTCGGATGCTAGCAAGAATAAAGAGAAGTTGGATGCGAATTGGGAAGGGCCACTTCGTGTGACGAAGGTGCTGGCAGGAGGTGCATATGAGCTGGAGGAGCTTGATGGGGGAAAGCTTCCGAGGGCATGGAATAGTTGCAATTTAAAGAAATATCATTCCTAGAATGAGGAATATATGATGTAATGAAATTACTTGTTTTGAATGAAATGATCTGCTTCCCTGAAATATGAGTTTGGAAATAAATTGGTAAAAATCGACAAGTATTTGGACCTTAGCTCGAGCTAGACTCCAAATACTTGGGGCCACGAGGCCATGCAAGGAGCTCGGCTCGAGCCAGCTTCCTTTGAAGAAATCGACAAGTATTTGGAGCTCAGCTCGATCTCGACTCCAAATACTTGAGGCCACGAGGCCATGCAAGGAGCTCGGCTCGAGCCAACTTCCTTTGAAGAAATCAACAAGTATTTGGAGCTTGGCTCGAGCTAGGCTCCAAATACTTGGGGCCACGAGGCCATGCAAGGAGCTCGGCTCGAGCCAGCTTCCTTTGAAGAAATCGACAAGTATTTGGAGCTCAGCTCGAGCTAGGCTCCAAATACTTGAGGCCACGAGGCCATGCAAGGAGCTCGACTCGAGCTAGCTTCCTCTGAAGAAATCAATAAGTATTTGGAGCTCAACTCGAGCTAGGCTCCAAATACTTGAGGCCACAAGGCCATGCAAGGAGCTCGGCTCGAGCCAGCTTCCTCTGAAGAAATCGACAAGTATTTGGAGCTCAGCTCGAGCTAGGCTCCAAATACTTAAGGCCACGAGACCATGCAAGGAGTTTGGCTCGGGCCAACTTCCTTTGAAAAAATGACAGGTATTTGGAGCTCAGCTCGAGCTAGACTCCAAATACTTGAGGCCACGAGGAACACATTATACCAATCTTTCCTTTTGGTTAATAAAAAAATTTAAAGCCCAGTCTGAACTGAGCTCTGCATGATAGAGTAAATCTGAGCTATTATGAAAGCACAAATGAAAGAATAGAGATCGGAACGAATTGCAGAAAATAGATAATTTTCATTAGCAAAATAAAGTACAAGTACATCGGAATTACAAAAGTAAAAGGGAAACAAAAACTCCTAAGTAGTAGGGGCAGCATCCTCGGTGGTCAGGTCATCTGTGGAGATGGTTACTTCGTCCACGAGGAAGATCTCGGGATCGTCGTCTTGAACGCCCTAGTCAGGAAGGATAGGGGTGCCTTCGATGAGCTGTGGAGTGGGCTGATCTCCAGGAGGATGAGAAGCACCCCCCTGAGCTTGAGGCGGGATGGACGATAAATGGAGCGGATAAGGACTCAATGAAAGCCTCAACAGGAGCTCGGTTGAGCCGGTCCGCTTCAGATGAGAACACAAAGCCCTTGGGGTCGGGGAGGACCTTCTTGGGACCTTGCCTGTCAAGGGGCTCGCTGATGCCTCTCTCCCTGAGTTGAGCTTCAGCCTGATCAAAGGCAAAGCCATAATACTCCATAGCACTACCAGAAAGGACCTTGATGAATTCCTTAGAGCTAAGGAAAGCTTGTTTCACCCTATCCCAAATGGCCTAAACAATCGAAGAGCCTTCAGAGGAGGTCAGGAAGCCTTGACGATCGATCTCGATGCCTTCGGCCCGAGCTTGATCAGCATTGGTAGTGCAGCGGATCTGGAGATCACCCACTTCGGCCTTGAGGTTGGAGTTGTCTTTTTCAAGAGCCTTCAGCTTGCTCTCGTAAGAGTCCACAGTGACCTTGTGGACCTCGGCCTGCTCCCTTAAGCGGCAGACCTCTTCAAGAAGTTTGGTCTCTCGGGCCTTCAACCGCTGGCATTCCTTCATGGCAGCATTGAGCTCGGCGACATCAGCAGGGTTAGAGAAACCCACACGAGCTCTGGAAATTAGAGCGGCGAGTTTGGCTTCGGCTTTTGAGTGGTCTAGGCAGAATGAGCTCACGAGCTCAGCATCACTGATCTTCTCCAGAGCGATCCGATTTGGAGAGGGGCAATTTTCCTGGACATATTAGAACGCAAATGTCCCATCAGTGTTCTTCATAATTGAATTCCCAGTGAAGAACGCCTGGTTCGAAGTATGGATGGGATTGCGAGCATAGGAGAGAGGAGTAGCCGAGGTGGTGGTAGTCTTAGCCTTCTTGGTTGTGATGGCGCTAGAGCCAGTGGTAGGCCTCTTCAAGGGACGCTTGAAAATAGGCCGAGCCGCTGGACCAGTTAGGTCGGCGATAACAATGGCAGCCGAATCAGGTCACCTTCTTTGGGGGGGGATTGACTCCCGGGCAGCGTGCAGTGGATGGAAGGGAGCCTGAGGCAGCTTGTCGCTCCTCCTCCTTCTGTTCAGGGACTATCTGTGCCATAAACATGTCTGCATAAGAAAAGAAAAAGGTCAGTTAATAGGTGAGAAGAAAGGAAGCGGGATATGAAAATGTAATTACCAATGTCACCCTGCAGAGGGGCAATAACGGGGCTAAGCTCGAAGTAGTACAAAAGGGAAGGAGTGATAAGTCGGGAAAGGTCATACTTGACCAGGGTAAGTTTATTGATCAGGGCCTGGAGCTCGGGGGACGGATCTCGGGGGTTGTGCTTGTGTTGAAGAAGAAGGCTCCACGTCCCAGCAATGGGAAAACCCCAAGCTCGGGGAGAAGAAATGAAAAAATACTTGTCCTTCCAGAATTTATTAGAAGAAGGATATCTGCTCAAGAACTGAGCATCACCTCGAGGGGTAATGTAGAATAAGCCTTTGGTGGTCGAGCTTTTCACCTGGAATAGGGCAAAGAACAACTCGATGATAGGCTCTATATCTAAATATTTGGTGAGTATTAAAAAACCAACCATGATTCGAAAGGAATTAGGGGCTAGCTGATTGAGGGGAGCACGGTAGTGTGTGGAAACCTCGGTCATGAAAGAATGAATGGGAAATCGAAGTCTTCCCTCTATCTACCCTACGAATAATGCTAGGGCATTAGGGGGAGGTCGGTTGGGGTGGTCTGTGTGACTCGGTAAGGAAAGTTTGAAGGAAGAAGTAATCTTTACACTTTTTCTTATATTTTGAAGTGTGGAGGTAGTTATAATGGTCTCCTTAAAGTCATGGGGGTATTCTGATAGGGGACCAGAGCTCGGAGCTCAGACCTCTATTATTCCGGAATCCATATCTAAACCAGAGCTCGATTCGGTGGCATCCGGATCGGAGGAAGGAATCTCAGGAATTTGAAAAGGTTGGGAGCCTGAACCCAATATTTCAGAAGACCATCGCTCTAATCCAGCGATATAAGGGTCTAGAGGAGTTGAAGGAGAGGAAGAAGAAGCCATGAATACGAAAGAAATAAAAAGGGAAGAAATAAATACCTACTGGGTGGAAGAAGAGTACGAAAAGAAGAAAAGCGGAGTAAGCCTGGAACACTTGAAGGTTGCCGGAATCTGGAGAGAGCCGCCGGAGAAAATTAGCCTAAAGCTTTTTGAGGATGTCTGCAATTCGAATGGAGGAGAAAGTGTAAATGATGGAGATGAAGGCCTTTTTATAGGATGAGGAGAGAGAAAGAGATTTGAAGAGGTGGAAGATGGATTGTTCATTGAAACTTAATCTAAGGGAAATGAATGAGTCTGGGGATGCGTAAGGACGTCTTGTCAGCCGCCATTATGATGATATTTGAAAAGACAGGACGGCGAAGAGGCGGAAATTTGAAAAGAAATGGGGAACCCTAGGATAGCTCAGCTCAGCGCGAGGTAACTATGGCTGAAATACCTTCTAACCATAGTTGGGGGTAGAAATTGATAAGGGTAAAATATGGTCTGGGCCGATCTGCTAAGCCCTAAGCATTGGGCCGACCTGCCAAGCCCTAAGTGTTGGGCTGACCTGCTAAGCCCTAAGCATTGGGCCGACCTGCTAAGCCTTAAGTGTTGGGCCGATCTGCTAAGTCCTAAGTGTGGGGCTTACCTGCTAAGCCCTAAGTATTGGGCCGACCTGCTAAGCCCTAAGTGCTGGGCTGACCTGCTGAGCCCTATGCATTGGGCCGACCTGCTAAGCCTTAAGTGTTGGGCCATGCTGACTTACCTGGGCTGGCTTGTTATAGCTCGGCTCCAAGAGCAAAGACGATCTTTGGAGAGGCGTTCAGAGGGAGATTCTTTAGTACTTGAAGACATGAAGCTATTAGAAGGACGACCTGAGATGTAACTGGTCGGTTCGGGATGAGGTCCTGTGAAGGTAAATTAGGGTTTTGGAAGATCCGATCTTATCCTAATGATGATTCTGTTACCAAATCATAACAAAATTCCGGATTTTACGGAAACCCTAATCCGGGCTAAGCTATAAAAGCCCAAATCCAGGTTCATTCCTATTCTAATCACACTTTTACTTTCATATTACATTCTTGCCTCTTGCTTCTCTTCCAAGTTTCTGACTTAAGCATCGATAGGGTACGTCGGAGCCCCCCTCCGCCACCCTCCTTTTGTGCAGGTTTCACAGAGGAGTTCGACCCGAAGGCTGATCGGCGGGAGAGGAGTGTTTTTGAGAGCAACCAATTCTTTTCATTTGTTTGTGTGTGATGATTGAAATGAATATGTGGCAAATAATGTTCATTGGGATGAACTTGGTACTCTGTCATGTATCTTAACATTCTCATGTGCAACTAAAATCTCATGTACATTATGTTTCCAACTTTTTCATTAATTCTTTGATACGTTAATTGTATGCAGTGAAGTTACAAAGAAGACAAAACTGATGGATGTTCATGGTTTTGGTGATCGCCTCATTGGTTTTTTTTTTACTTAGTTTTAGATAGCCTTTTTTGTCTAATTTATAGTGGACTTGGTGTGGATCTTGGTTTATATTTGTTGATCAACTAGAATTATTACGGTTGTACAATGATTCATATTTGGATTAAGTTTTATTCGGGAGGATTTGACATTTTCCAATGAATTTGGATTTGGATTTGAGTTATTGTGTTATTAAGTGGTTGGGTGTCATGAATATTTAATATTTTTTAATTATTTCTGCACAAGAACTTCAGGAAAAAAAAATTATAATTAGATAATAGAAAAATCAGTTGTGGATTTGTAGAAAAACGATTGCTATAATTATTGTAAAAACCAATTGGTCTACTTTTAATTACTTGATTTGATCTGTTGTGGAACACCGTTGATGAAACAGTTAAAAATTACAATGGTTATTAAGTCTTGTCGAACTGTTGTGATACTTCAAAATCACAATGGATTTGATCCGTTGTGGAAACCCATCTATCCAATGTTTAAGCGATGAGCTCATGATTTCAATAAACAGATTTGTTTTTAATGCTCTTTTGCCAACATCAACTTCATTAATTCGTTTTTTTCTCTTGTAATATATTATAACTAATTAGCTGTAAAGAAAGTGACCAAGAATTTTTATGTTCTTGGCCAAGACTTTTGAAATGAATAAATATTGTTTGTGGCGATAATTACTTGTTAATATATCGAAGTACTGGAAAACAAATGTAATCCATTTAATACTGCAAATATATTGCAAAATACTTGAACTTGCACATAATTTTAACACTTCAACAACTTCAACCAAATAAGAATAACAAATTAAATAACGAAATCCTTCATTTCCTAAAAAAAACACAAAAACAAAAATAATAAAAAGAGAAACGTACAGGAAATTTAAGCCAGTCTATTTAATTTCCAGCTCCAGGGCTAGGAGACCAGATTTCTTGATCCCGCCTAGAGTTAAAGCATGCCCATCTCCTCCGTGGCTCGGCCCTCCGGTTTTTACCGCCTCCACGTACAAATCGTCTAAAATTTTCATAATCTCCATTTCAATGGAACTCTGATCATGCTGGACAGGTCTCAGCAGACGTGCTTCGTTACCAGAAAAAATCGAACCGAGAAGAAAAAACAGAAGAAGAAGGATAGAGAAAAACGTGACAGATTTTAGACCTTTGGCCATTACTAACAAATTCTTGAATTTTACTGAGTTAATGTAACAAGGAGATGAGAATTATTTGTATGATATACATGTGAGATTGAGAATTTGCAGCGTATTTATAGTGTGCATGCATGCATCAAAAAGTTGATGTGAAATGGAAAATTTGACTGTTTAATTTTCAATGATATGAAAAAGGGTTTGGAATGTGATTCAGGTGGAGTGCCGCGCGCCATGCATGGAATTCTTTGTTGAAATTCTTTGTTGAAATTCTTTGTTGAAAATCTGGCATGAATCTTGGCATGAATCTTGGGGACAAAAAGGTATGAGAAGCCAAGTCCAACTTTAATGTTATTAATTCAAATCCGTATAAAGTCCACAACATATACCTGTACTATGGTATCGTGTTGCGGATGGGATCTTCTATTCCAAGATGGTGTTTCATCTCCTATTCCACCGCACGGATGATTACCACGTGTATAGAAGTTGCCATATTAATTTTGGAGCATAAATCACGCCTAAATTGTGGAGTTTTAATATGGTAACTTCTATACACGTGGCAATCATCCGTGCGGTGAAATAGGAGATGAAACACCATCTTGAAATAGAAGATCCCATCCGATGGTATTGGTGGGTCAAAGTTCGAAATTTTTTAATGGCGACTATGGTGAATGAGTGGCAATAACTTCGAGAAATTTTTTTTTTTTTAAGAAAATCTGTATTTATCTCCCTTATATTTTCAAATATAAATTTGGTGCTGTTTGATAAGTAATCTGATTTAAATAATTTTTTGTCTTGATAAGTAATCTGATCTAAATAATTTTTATGTGTATATACATACACAACAATAAATATAATTTAAAGTTTATAAATCGTCTATGTAAGTAAATAATAAATTTAATAATAGATAAAATAAATTAATAGTAATTATATTTACTTGATTAACATAAGCATTTGTAATTGGTATTTAATTATAATTTAATATTTGTACATATACGTACACGTGTTATGCATTTTATACGGAATAGTAAAATTAGTTAAGAGATGGTCTCCCATAGAACCGTCTTACGGATCCTAATCTGTAAGACGGATCCTATCTGTATCCGAATCTATACCCTGGTAAATTTAAAAAAATTTAAAAATGCATGCATAGGCCGAGAATCGAACCCAGGTCTGTACATGGCAAGATACTATTCCACCACTGGTATTTGTGCAATTTCCGGACCCATACCCTAGTAAATTAGAAAAAAAAATAAAAACGCCTCTAAATGCAGAAGCTGAGAATCAAACCCGAGTCTGTACCATGACAAGGTACTATTCCACCACTAGACCACTAGTACTTGTTGTGCAATTTCAGTATAATCATGAATATAAATCATTCATAAGTTATTACAAATTCCCAAAGCCCGTCATATTTGTTTTCCTTCTTCACTTTACTAAAGACCATGATACTTTATCTTAAAAAACTAATACTTTATCTCATAAAAGTGTTACTTTAACTCTTGTCAAATATATTTTTCCTTCTTAGATGTACTGAATTCCTAATATGTGACTGTATTAAAAGTAATTATACTTTATCTCAAAAAATGGACACTTTTACTTATAAAAGTGTTACTTTAACTATATCATATTTATTTTTTATTTTTCCTTCTTTCCTTCATTCCTAATTTGTGACTATATTAAAAAACATGATACTTTATCTCAATATATAATAGATACTTATTACTTTAACTATGTTATATATTTTTTTTATTGTAATATATTTATAATTTGTGACTATATTAAAAAATTTGTTACCTTATCTCAAAAAGTAAATACTTTTACTTATAAAAGTATTACTTTAACTCTATCATATTTATTATTCATCTTTCTTCGTATTGAATTCATAATATATGACTATATTAAAAAATGTGATACTTTATTTCAAAATATAGATACTTTTACTCTTAAAACATGATATTTTATCTTCAAAAATATATATTTTTACTCATAAAGGTATTACTTTAACTCTGATTTATTTATTTTCCGTCACTGTAAGGTAATCATAATATGTGGCTATATTAATAACATGATACTTTATCTAAAAAATCGATACTTTTTCTCATAAAACTATTACTTTAACTTAGAAAGAAAAATAGTAAAAAAGGAGCAGGTGCCTTTGACCCGTAGACCTGGTCAACAAGATCTGTCTTACGGATTTAGACCCGTAAGACGATCCTATATGAGTTTTTTGCCATTAATTAATGTGTTTGTGCATAAACAACGTGTGCATATATATATATATATATATATGTAGAGAGAGAGAGAGGGTTATATGATACCATATCATAGGGTGAGTCCACTAGGGCCAATCCTAACCATAGATTTAATAATTTCAGTGGTCAATATTTAACAAGCTAAATTATAATTTATTAACTAATTAACTTATAATTAACGTAAGGATAATTTAAGTCCACACAAATTTTACTCCAGCGACAAAATAGGAAGCAGTCTTAATTAATAACAACTGATTAGTTTGTTAATCTGATAACTAGTTAGTTGTCCTGTTAGTTAGTTTCACAATTAGTTAGGTTTGCACTGAATTATTGTTCCAATGATTTGTATGTGTATATAAGCACATCTCCATGTACATCAAGAATAATGGAATTTTTATTTCCTCATTTCCTGTGTGTTAATTGTTACAAATCACGAGAATCACTCCATGATCTCATACCAAAATCATCTACAACAACACCAGTCTGTTTAATATGCATGAATCTAAAATTACACGAGCACTATTTAATATCTTCACAAACAAGACTAACAATGTACACACGCATAACAAATACCAGTCACAATTAAAAAAATCAATACGATTAGCATTTCATAAACAATATTGATTACCTACACAAGTTTAATTCACCACTTACACAAGCATGACACTCTAGGGCTTCAAAAATTTACAAAGGCTACAACTGTAAAAAAAAAAAAATAATTTGATAAGTAGTTCATAAGCAACATTGAATACCTTCATAGGCAAAACTAACGAGTTACACAAGCATATCAACCACAACACCACTCTATTTAATATGCACAAATCTAATATTATATAAGCGATATTCAATACCGTCACATGCAAGACTAACATTTTATACAAGCATAACTAATGCCATCTAATATTACATAATTCCATCCAATGTATTCAAGCGTAACTAATGCCATATAATGTTACATAAGCACTGTTCAATACCTTCACTAGCAAGACTAACAATACACGCAAGCATAACAAATATCAAGCACAATTTAAAAAATTAATATGATTAGCATTTCATAAGCAACATTAAATAACTAAGCAAGCAAACTTAACAACTTACATAAGCATGATACTCAACGGTAAAAAATACCTGCTAATCTAACGTAATTGTTTTAAAATGTAAAATGACTCAAACACCCGTTTTAATTGCTTAAACAAAAAAAAATACCTTTCAAATCTGGACCACTAATAAAAAGTAATCAACGATTGAGACTTGTCCCCACGGACTAACCCTAAATTTGTGGACTCATGGGATCCAAATCATATATATATATATATATATATATACACACACACACACACATATGATATCATATTGGTTTTTAGGGCAGATCACTCCAAATCAAGGTATCTGATAAAATCCAAGTCTTCTTCTCCCAAAGCTGCCTGCAATACCAACAAATGTTAGATTGACTCTGGGGTTGTCCCAGAGAGGCCCATCCAATGCTCTAGTCAACACGGTGAATGAGAGAAAATACAAAGCAATAAAGAGAATACTAAATGTGTATTATGGAAATTATGAGGAATTGGCTTACAAATGAGATGGAGGGACCTTTATATACCTGGGTGAGGGGCCTCGTGGGCTGCATAGGAGAAAACAACATGTGGGCTGGATTCGGAACTCGTGGGCCAGGTTGTTTCAACTATAACCCACTAATTAATGGACAATTAATGGAATTAAATAAATGCATGATTAATATTATAATGATAATAATGAAAGGATATTTTTGCCCACAATATATATATATATATATATATATATATATATGGTTATAATCAAATGTGGCAGGGGGAATACCGTGTGGCAGTGTGGATTAATCCAATCAATCCACACCTTTTATTCAATGGTCCAGATTGCTATTAAAAATAACTGATTTATCAATTAATTAATAGGTGGAAAGGGCATAATAGTAATTAGCGAAATGCCATAAATCACGCCCCTACAATCAAGAGATTGATTAATATCACGTTTCTATAACTGAATTGTGCACCATTTTAATAGCTGAACTGTACACCATTTAATAACTGACTGTACACCAGTTTATATCTAACAACGCATCATTGTATAACTACTTGTACACCATTCAATCCCAGTGATTTTTATGGGATTTGATTTTACGATCGTTCCCGCTTTTTCATTCAATGATAGTTTACTCACAATGATGTACAATTCGTTATACAATGATGCAGTGTTAGATATAAAATGGTGCACAATTAGTTATTAAATGGTGCACAGTTCAACTATTAAATTGGTGTATAATTTAGTTATAAAAACATCTTTATCACATGTGTCGGTCAGTTGATTCCACAGGCCTATGCATGTATCCGAAGTTATCCTCGTTCTATGCAGCAGTTGGACTTGACTCCGATGGTATATGGATTCCATTCCTTAATCTATGCCCGTAAGTCTCCGAGTAACTTCTTCTTCCACTTCTTCCCACGTGCTCAGTGCAAGTTCCTTGATGGATTTCCTTCTCTTGGTGGGCTGTGGAAGGAGGATTTCTTCTATGTGAGGGATTACGGTTGGAAGCATCCTTACGAGTGGGTTTCGGAGGTTAAGGTTGCTGATATTGCACCAGCTCCTCGTCCTTCTGCTGGCCCTTCGGGAGGGAAGAGATCGATGATGGAGCCCCAAGTTGCTGCTTCTAATAGTGTTTGTCCCCGAGCTCTCTTTTCTGGTGGAGTGAATCGTCGCGAGGGGATCCAGTCCCATTGAGACTACACTAATTTTGGCTTTGGCTATGCCAGTCCCGAGTAGCTATATCGTCTGATGACCAGTCCCGCCTTGGGTCTTTTCCTTTCAAGGACATTAAGACTCACCTTTGCGGGGACTTTGCTCGGGTAAGCTTCCATTGTTTCTTCGCATTCCATTCTTCATGCTTTGTCTCTTTACTTGGCTAAGACTTTTAAAAATTATGTTGTCGGCCTTGAACCTTGCAGTAGCTTCGAACCATCTAGGCGAGGTGACTGAGGCAAAAAATCGTCGACTTTGAGGCAAGGTGAAGACACTATAGGTTGCAACTAGCCATCACAAGTGTGAGGTAACAGATTTGTCGAAGTAGTGTGCTCGGGCGAAGAGTCAGCTTGCCCATGAAGCTGAGATGGGTGAGTTGTTCTTCCAGTCTTCTTCTGGGGTTGAGTTGCTGGCTAAAGAGAGGTTTATGACTTTTGAGGCTTACAGAGGTTCCTTGTCATATCCCTGCGACATGATGAGAGAATCTTTCTCTTATTATGACAAGGCGGTGCTCTACTGCTGGAAATGTTTATGGCACAGTGGAATGGCTTCTATTGAGCTGATCGCCATCCTGGGTTGTGGTGTTTCCGAGGGGGAGGATGATGAAGAAGTCGAGGCTTTAACGGATCTTTCTGATGATGTTGGTGGGGATGGAGATGCTACTGATGGAGATGAGGACTCTCCTGCTTGAGTAGTGATATTATTTGCTTCATGCCCACTTGTTTAGGGCTCGATTTACGCATTTGGATATTTCCTTTTACGCACTTGAATATTTGTCCCTTTCTCTTGACTTTGAGATGTTTGTTTGCCCGGTGGGGTTGGATGATTCCTCCATTTTCTTTATGCTTATTAGCTTCCCGTTGCCATGTTTTACTTGTGATATTTGTGAATTACTTCTTGCGGAAGATTAACCTTCATATTACATTGTAACATCAAGGGGCACCCCTATGGATCTCGAAGGAGGGTGCCCCCTCGGGGATCCTGCGACGCCCTTCCAAAGCCTGGAGGAGAGCGCCCCCTTAGGGTTTAACCCATAATGATTTAACATAACTTCTTTCTATAGGAGACTTGTTTATTTTCCACGTTGAGGTGGATATTCCATTCGGAGGAAAGTTTTGATTCTTTCGGAATAGCCAGGAATACTCGTGTTTAGCGTTAATGCGCGCCATCTCATGAGTCCTTGAGGGCGCCCTTCCGGAGTCTAGTGGGCGCCCTTCTGGAACTCAGAGAAGGGCGCTTGGAAGGGGCGTCCTTCTAGAACTCTTCTCTGGCTTCATTATTTATGTCTTCCCTAGGTGTTAGGGTTTTTCTTTCTTCTTTCGCCGGGTAGTAAGATTTTGAGGGATGTCCTTCCAGAGCCCGGAGTTGGTTCCCTCTCAGAGTTCACGAGGCGCCTTTCCTAAGCTTGTAAGTGGCTCCCTTATGGAACTTCCACCATAATTCTTGCTTCAGGCTTTTGATCTTTTTTCCACATGTGTTAGAATTTTTTACCTTCTTTTTCTTCCACATTTTCATCGTGGAGAAGAATTCACTGAGACTCTTGTGAGGAGTCCCGTTCCTTCGGGGTCTTAGCGAAAAAGAACTTTTACTAGGACCTCCTTGTGAGGAGGCCCCTCCTATCTGGGGTTTTAGCAGGAAGAGGTCATCCCACCCGAGGTCTCAGCCGGGTGAGGCCATCCCCTCTGGGGTTTTAGCCGGAGGAGGTTAATTACTAGGACCTGTTATGAGGAGGCCCCTCCCATCTAGAGTCTTAATAGGAAGAGGACATCCCACCCAGGGTCTTAGCGGGGTGAGGCCATCCTCACTGGGGTCTTAGCAAGAGTAGGTTAATTACTAGGACCTATAATGAGGAGGCCCCTCCCATCCGGGGTCTTAGTCGGAAGGGGTCAACCCACCCAGGGTCTTAGCCGGGTGAGGCCATCCCTCTCATCTGGGGCCATAACTGGAAAGATGGGATTTGTTGAGGAGAGCGTCTAACAAGTCATTGACCCTGACCATTAATTGCGCCCCGGCTATGTGTGACCATTAACTATATTCATCATATCAAAGTAGAAAACATGAAAATATTTTTATTCATTATAATGAAAAAATTTATGCCCTGTGGGCGAAAACATGACTAAAATATAAATAAATGTTTAACGCCTCTTGGGCAGAAACAAACTGAAAAGGACAAAATAAAGTAAAATATACTAAGGCCTTTGGAAGGCTGATGAGAGCTGGTGTAGGCGGAAACTAAGGAAAATTCACTTCATCTTCAGTGTCATCAGTCAACGTCTTCGGATAGTCCCTATGTCCCCAATAATGTTGCCTATCTTGCTTTTCTTGACGATTTTTGACAACAGGGGAAATGGTGGTGAGGTGATCCAAAGCCAATCCAGGAGGTGTTGTCCGGAGCTCCTACCGTGGGGGCAGAGTATTTTCAGAGTGGTGAGTCGGAATGTCTTCTTCATGTGATGTAGGGCGTCCCTAGTTGTTGTCCTACCGAGTCCGATAATTATCCGGGCAATCAACGTATTCTTGAAGGTGGCCTCTCCGAATTAACTTTTCGATAGAAGCTCTCAACTGGATGCAAGCCTCAGTAGTGTGTCCTTTGTCGTGATGGAAGTAACAGAAATGCTTGGACTTCTGCCGCCCGTAGCTGTCTCTCATCTCACGCGGAGGTTGTATGATTTTCTGTCTCTAAGCAGTGGCTAGTATTTCCAATAGCGGTGCATTCAACGAAATTATTATCTGCCCAAAGGCTTTCTCGCGGCTTCTAGTTTGACTATGGATATCTTCCTCATCCTTTCGTTTGTTCCTCCAGGGTGGCTTTAATACTTCATCTCCCTCGCATGGTGCTCTTCTGGAGTGGGTGTTTCTTCTTGGATTGGGGAGAGTTCCTTCCTTTGAGATGCCCTAAGCACGCTCTCAGAGGGCGATATGTCGCTGCATCCTTGTCAATGTGTTTTGTTGGACGTTGGTTACTTCATTTACAGTCTCCACGAGTTGTCCCATGAGATTGCGTAGCGGCACTTCCATCTCATGCTGGAGTAGGTTTGTGATGGTCTCGTGGCTCTTTATGTTGGCGGAAAACTATTATATGAAAGCCTCCGCGAACTGGTGCATGATGGTAATGGAGTCCTCTGGGAGCTGATTGAACCAAGCTCGTGCTTGCTTGGTCAAGGTGCTTAGAAAGGCTTTGCAGTAGGCAGCATCCGTCATATCATAGAGGTTTGCCTCCATATAAAACTTGTTCAAATGCACCTGGGGATCTCCAGTTCCATCGTACTCCGGGAGGTTTGATGTCCTAACTCCCGGGGGTAGTTGTTCTGCCAAGATATCAGGGCTTAATGGATTCCCCTTCTCCAAAGTAGTAGCTTGTGGATGAGTATGGATGGACGGTGTTGCTTGGGTTCACTTTACCGCATGCGTCACTTCTTGGTTTTTGCCGCTTCCTTCATCTTCTTTTCCTTGCCCTTCTAGGTCAAGGTCTTCACTGGCTGGTGGAGTTTGGGATAGCGCTCCCTTGGCTCCGATCGCAGCCTGATGCCTCAAGGCGTTTCGTGCAACTTCTTCAAATAGGATTCGAAGAGTTTTCTTGGTTAGATGAAGTTTATTAACGGACGGAGCACCTTTAGGAGGAGAAGGAGGCGCCCTTCTTCCTTGCGGGAGTGGCGGCCCTCTTCCATTGGTATGGTCATTGGCCTCTCGCCTTCTTGATGGTCTTCCTTCATGCTGGTCTCTGGCACCATAGCTTGCAGCTTAAGATCCGACTTGTCGCGCTGGCGATTGAGTTTGCATCTTCGTATACTTTGGATGGTTCCCACAGATGGCACCAAAATGATGCTACTTTTTAGAGCATATCACCTAAGTCAACTCAATTGACCAAATTCTCTTCCCGAGAGGGAAGTCTTCGAGCTAGTCCTCTTCCCGAGGGGGAAATCTTATCGTCTTCTACTCCTAAAACTGTTGATTCCTTCATTTGGGAACTTGCCTGCACACACGCGCAAATATTAGAGGGCCCTAGGAGTTGTCCCAGGGAGGCCCCATAGACGCTCAAGTCAGCACGATGAACGAAAAAAAATAACAGTAATCGAATATTGAATACATATGAGAATAATTAATTATGAGTTCATTACTTACAGATAATATGATGGACCTTTTTATACCTAGGAGATGGGCCCAATGGGCCGTGTAGGAGAATTTGGCCTATGGGCCAGTCCATGTAGGAGAGAAACGACTGTTTGGGTCAAACCCGGACTCCTTTGGACCGGTTTAATTTATTGTTAATTAATTTCAACAGCAGAGAATATTCCAGGCATGGCGGCACCCAACCCATATTACAATCCGAATTACCCTTTTCAGAATTGAAAATTATGCAGTCAAATTTTCCATTTCACATC
Source organism: Rehmannia glutinosa (assembly GCA_016081115.2). Classification (NCBI taxonomy): domain Eukaryota; kingdom Viridiplantae; phylum Streptophyta; class Magnoliopsida; order Lamiales; family Orobanchaceae; genus Rehmannia; species Rehmannia glutinosa. Next base: position 80,941,453 of record CM071926.1, read on the forward strand.
AGCTTTTTGCTGCATGCATTCAGTATATAAATACGCTGGAATTCTCAATCTCCAATATATCTCACACAATTAATTTTCATCTTGTTAATAACCGAGTAAAAATCAAAAGTAGTTTCCAAGAAATTGTTACTTATAATGGCGAAAGGTCTAAAGTCTGTCACATTGTTCTCTGTTCTTATTCTTCTGTTTTTTCTTCTCACTTCTCTTTTTTCTCCTAACGAAGCACGTCTGGTGAAAACTGCCCAGCATGATCAGGACTCAATTGAAATGGAGATTATGAAGATTTTGGACGATTTGTACGTGGAGGCGGTGAAAACCGGGGGGCCGAGCCACAGAGGAGATGGGCATGCAGCCACAAATGCTTTAACTTTAGGCGGAATCAAGAAATCTGGTCCAAGCCCTGGAGATGGAAACTAGTGCATTAATGGTTAAATCTCCTGATTTTTTTTTTTGTTTTATTAAAGGATTAAACATTTTTTTAGTTTAAATGTATTTTGGGTATTAATTTGTTATTCTTTTGTTGAAGTTGAAGATTTGAAGTGTAAAAATAATGTCAGGGCCGGCCCTGAGCGTAGTCACCGAGGGTGACCGCCTAGGGCCTCCAATTTTGAGGGGTCCCATTTTTACATAGGCTTTTATATTGGTATACATATTTTATTAAAAAAAAATTATACGGGGCCCCAAAAAATTAAAAAACACCAAATGACGAAAATTAAAAATTACCAAATGGCCTTTTGCTTTCAAAATGCTAGAAGATTTAGATTTTTTTTATGACTATTCGATACTTTTTTCGTTTTTGTAGATGTTGCATTTGTTGAATATTCTGGATGATGAAAAAATTGTTCACCGTTGGAGCTTGAATTTTTTTTTATTTTTTAATAGGGGCCCATTTTTTCCTTGTCGCCATGGGCCCCTGAAAAGTCAAGGCCGGCCCTGAATAATGTGTAAGTTCAAGTATCAGTATTATATTATATGGATTATATTGGTTGTCCACTAATTCTTCATGAGCAATGTCATATATAAACATGATTTATTTGGTATGGTTTTGCAAATCTTGTCGATTTCTTACTTCTTCATGCCTTTTTGCATTACATCGCAACTTAGATATGATCATTATAAATAGGGTATATAATTACAAAAACGCCCCTAAGATTCGGACTGATTACAAAAAAACTCAAAGATTTTTGAAAATTGCCGAAAGCCCCTTGAGTTTTGGTTCGTATTACATTTTCTTCCTTCATAAGCAAAAAGAATTTCAAAAATCCCCTGATATTTATAAAAATATTACAGTTACCCCCTTAAATTTAAGACATAATCAAACCTGAGGGGGCTTTTTGTAATTTTAAAACATGTGTGGTTTTTTTTGTAGTTAGGCCAAATCTTAGGGGGTCTTTTGTAATTATCTCTTATAAATAAGTGTTTATCTCAACAATAATTTAATAACACTACCAAAATGTGTCATTATAAATAAGTATTTAATGATGCTTTAAATTAGTGACACATATTAGAAAGCATTAGTATTTTAGTCAAATTAATGACCCTTTTATTGAGTCTCATTGTCCCTATAGAATTTTTGTCCCTTACTGGGCTTTCTCCTCAAGATTACGGTAAACATCATTTTGCGAGCTCCGATGTGTGGTTTGTGATGCGCTAATAGGGATTCGAACTCAGGTCTATAATATGACAGAGTACTATTCTACCAATAGACTACTAGTGCTTATTGTGTAATTTTAATATTACCATGAATATAACTTATTCCTTTCAAAAAAAAAAAAAGAATATAACTCATTCATAAATTAATACAAATTCCCAAAGCTCGTCATATTTATTAACATGATATTTTATCTCAAAAAACTGATACTTTATCTCATAAAAGTGTTACTTTAACTCTTGTCAAATATATTTTTCCTTCTTAGATGTACTGAATTTCTAATATGTGATTGTATTAAAGAACATGATACTTTATCTCAAAAAATGGATATTTTTACTTATAAAAGTGTTAATTTAACTATATCATATTTATTTTTCATTTTCCTTCTTTCCTTCATTCCTAATTTGTGATTATACTAAAAAACATGATACTTTATCGCAAAAAATGATACTTTAGCGTATAAAAGTATTACTTTAACTATGTTATATATATATATATATATATATATATTGTAATATATTCATAATTTGTGACTATATTAAAATATATGTTACTTTATCTCAAAAAACAAATACATTTACCTATAAAAGTATTACTTTAACTCTATCATATTTATTATTCATCTTTCTTTTATTGAATTCATAATATGTGACTATATTAAAAGACATGATACTTTCTTTAAAAAAACAAATATTTTTACCCTTAAAACATGATATTTTGTCTCAAAAAATATATATATTTACTCATAAATGTTTACTTTAACTCTAATATATTTATTTTTCTTTCACTGTAAGGTAATCATAATCTGTGGCTGTTGGGAAATTTATTGTTTAGATTTTGATGAATGCCATGTAAAACTTAGAATAGGAAGTTGGCACCCCATTTTTTGTTGTAAACTGCATTGTAATAAATAGGGCTGGTCAAGTGAGTTAAGTCGGCCTATGCCCAAACATGCAAGAAGACAACCCGGAGACTAGTAGGAAGACTCATTGCGAGGCAATTTGAGTTTGGCAAAAGAAGAGAAGACGGGAACTCGTTGAAGGTGCGGTGAGATGCGGTGAGTAAAGCATCGGTCAAGTCAACTCAAGATAGTCAAGTCTCTAGTTGAAGTGATGGAAGAGTCATTTAATGATTGGAAGTCGACTCTAAGTCACCTGGGGAAAGCAAGGAAATGCGGTCAAGTCGAGATAATCGAAAGAGATCCGTTGTACGTAAATCAAGAGAATTACTTAAACAAGTAATATCTCCATGCTACCTTTTCGGAGTGCTCGATCCACGAAGCGTGCAAGGGAAATAAACCAATGGGAAGCACTACACCGTGTCGTGCTCAAAAGCGGAAGAATAATTCATACGAGGAAGTGATAATTCCAAGGACTCGCAACAAGACAAGCCAACGACCACAAGTGACTTTCAAAAATAAGCCTATCTCTTCAACGGGCGATTTTTGAAAGATCACTATAAAAGGCGAGGAGTGACTACGAGAGAAGGTTACCTTGACTACGAACCACGAACATTTCAAGAAAACATTTGAATCAGTAACCTAAAATATTCTCAAATCATTCAAGTTTAATCCTCAAGCCTACACTACGAAGAAAATCAATCCAACACTCACTGTGAAGGAAAGATAGCTTCAATCGGTTGAAGAGGAAACTTTAGAAGAAAAGGGGTCTACATTCCACGAAGGATTGTAGGAAGGTTCAAGGTCGAACCGGTCTCGAGTTTTGGAGGGCTTCGTGATCAAATCCTAAGAGCTTGAGCAAGTGAGCTATAGTAGCAAAGCGGCCTGTGAAGAAAGCCGAGTCGGACGAGAAGCGGTGAGTGACCAAGGCATCTCTCGATCGAGTCCCAAAGGATCAAGTCATTTGTGTGATCAAGACTTGTATCACGGGTATTTTACCACTCGATATCTTGATCAATACTTAGTGGATTCCTCCAGGAGTTGGAGAAGAGAGGAGTAGAAGAATTACCCCATCTTGAACCTCTATAAAAACTTATCGTGTCATTTACATTTCAAAGACTTTAATTCCTGCATCTTATTTGTTTAATTCTGTACATATTTGCTATCCAACTGATAATCTCTAAGTACTAAAACCAAGTATTAAATCATAACTAAACCAAACTTAAGGGTGTTAAGTCTTCCAATGAAAACAAACCACGTTGAGCTAATTGGTCTTAACAAGTGAGTTATTCTATCAACGGCTCGGTCGAGCTGTTGAGTGACTAACTCTTGATTAACTAAATTGGTGTCCACCAAGGACACAACTATATAGTTTCAACTCGAATTTTAAAAAAGGACCAAAAGTGAAAAGTTGGTAAGGTTTATTCAACCCCCTTCTAAACCTTACACTCACACCCCTTGGGACCTACAAGTGGTATCAGAGCGGTTGGTTCATTGAGCCTTCCGCAGATCAGTTCTTGAACTAGATCTCCAAACTTTTCAAAGTCTGTTTTAGTACTTAAGTTTTCAAAACTCCTTTTTCATTAAAAGTTATTATCATGGAAGCAAATTTGACACGCATCCCTATGTTCACAATTGAAGAATTTGATGATTGGAAAATTCGTATGAGGCTCATCTATCGGCATTACATGATGAGATGTGGATAGTGATAGAGGATGGGCCACCGCAAATCTTAAAAGTGAACACGATTGTAAGAAGAGCTATTTGAAGGTGAAGAGGATGTTGCCCCTAGACCAGCTATGGTTGAAAAACCAAGAACTGAATGGACAAATGATGACGAGAAAAAGATACAACCTGGACAATGTAGCAAGGACATCCTTTACAAAACCTTGGACAAAGCCATGTTCAATAAAGTCAAATCATGCAAAACGGCTAAAAAATCTGGGACAAGCTAACATTGATTTGTGAAGGCTCGAGCAAATCAAGGAAAATAAATTATCGGTGGTTTGTACAAAAATTTGAGAATTTCAAAATGATCGCGAGGAGAAAACCTGGATCAACTGGATGCTCGGTTCACATAAATCACCAACGAGCTATCGCACTTGGAAAGGAATATACACGAGAAGAAAATGTGTATGAAGATCTAAAAAAAGTCTCGGTGAATGGGAAATGAAGGTCATGGCACCGAGACATTCCATGGACCTATCGAAGACCTCCAACCATGAACTATTCTCGGATCTCAAAGCCTACGAATTTGAGTGAGAAGAAAAGATCGAGGAAGAGACGGATGTACCCAAAACAATCTGCTCTAATTGTTAAGGATGGAAAGAGAGCCGAGGTCAAAGAAGTCATTGATCCGAAGAAATAGCCCCGATGGTTAAAAGGTTCAACAAGTTCTTCAATAAGAACTACAAAAAGAGGCAAGGGCGAATCTTCCGAGAAGACACTCGGCTCCCTCCAAGTCAAGGGAAGATAGGCCAACCAAGAGAACAGAGATCATCAAAAAGTGAACATCAAAGGGTGACAATCCAAGAATGGAAAGAGCCGATCAAAAGGTGAATATCTATCTCTTTGGGTAGGCAACCAGGTCACTATGCCATTGATTGTCCATATCCTGTAGTTAACAAATACATGAATGAAGAAGAAAGAAAAGGTCTTGAGAGAAAGAAGACAAGAAAAGAAAAAGGCAATGATAGCTGCGAAAGCTTCTTTGAGACAACCAAGTCAAGAGAGACAGTGATTGAGAAGAGTGAAGTGACTACTCAAGTGACTACGAAGAAGAAGCCCACGATATGTTTGATGGCCAAGGAACAAGATCAACCCGACCAAGAAGATGAGGTACACTCTAACTCATCAAACTCGAGATACTAGTGATAGTGATCGTGACACACACACTTCATCACCCACTGATCTTTATGATTCATTAGGCAAAATGATAAAAGATTTTGAACACATTAAATCCTCACACACACTACTAAATGAGGAAAAAAAGCTACTAAGAGCCAAAACTCACACGGTGACTAAGGAGCCGAGTACTCTAAGTCAAATAGGTGATGAGAATAAAAGTTTAAAATTTGAAAATGCCAAGCTAATAAAGCGAGAAATATTTGCCATAGAAAAGAGGGAGAATGACCTCAAAAATGTGATTGCCTCATTCACTAAGGCATCTAAATCATTGGATGATCTTATTATGAGTCAAAGAGAATGTGGAGACAAGACATGCTTAGGATTTAATTCCTCTATGCTATGTCAAACTCCAAAAGTAATTTTGGGAAAAGGGTCTTCAAGCAATGAAGTGTCTCAAAAATCCAAAACTCCAAATGGTGCACACATATTCACTCCAAAGCACAATTACAAGCAAAGCTGGCCTTGGTTATAAAGGAAAAGGAAAAAACCGAGTTGGGTGCATTGAGAGGACAGTGAGAAGAAATTTGACCAAGTTCCTCGGCAAACTCAACAGAATTACTCAGTAAAGAAGAAACAGAGCTATCAAAAACCCCAAAAGTTCTATCAAAGAAACACATACGATGGGAATGGTAGAAAATATCCAAGCCAAGGTGATTGGAACGATGTGAACTATCGGATAGACTTACGGAATATAAGCCCAAATCGCAAAGGCCTAGAACTCAACAAAGGTCATTCCAAAAGTATAAGAGCTTTCATCAAAGCACACATATGCACCTAGGCACTACACTCAGAGACACCACAATTACCCAAAGAAGGCAATTGCTAAAACACATATACAGCATACAGGACAAAAGAGACAATTTGTATGAACCTAGAATCCCCAAGCAATTTGCCAAAACTAATTATGATTATGGCAGCGATAGATGGCAACCCCTTAGAGCCAGATCATTTGGCTATAGGTGGTTGGATCATCTTACAATACTAACCCCTCGGGACCGAGACAAGTATGGGTACCTAAAACTTAATTTCCTTGATTACGGGTTCAAGGAACAATCGAGTGCCAAGGAACCTGGTACATGGATAGTGGTACATTCCCGGACATATGACAGAAACAAGAAAAATCTGTCAAAATTCAAGGAAGTTAAAGGAGCAAAAGTCATATTTTGAGGAAATGAAGCTCCGGGGAGAAATAAGAGGCATTGGATCCATCAAGAAGAACGGATTAGAAATCACGGATGTTGCATATGTTGAAGGACTCAACTTCAACTTGCTAAGCATCGACCAAACTCGTGACAAGGGTTATAATGTTGGATTTAACATGGGTATATGCCAAATCAAGGACATTGAATCAAACGAAGTTGTGTTGCAAGGATGTAGACAAAAGAACATGTATGTAGTAAATTGGTCAACCGCAACACCCAAAGACTGTCTATTAGCAAAAGAGCAAATTTGAATCAAGTTGGTCGTGGCACAAAAAGTCGAGTCACCTGAATTTCAAAACACTTAACAAGCTTGCCAAAAGTAATCTTGTGGAAGGTCTTCCGGACTCAAAGTATACAAGAAGGAGAGTATATGTGACGCATGCGAGGAAGGGAAAACAGATCAAATCATCATTCAAAGAAAAGACATGCCCATCTTCAACAAGGATATTGCACTGCTACATATGGATCTATTTGGTCCGATTGAACCAAAGCTAGCATAAGTGGGAAGAAATATACCTTGGTGGTAGTAGATGACTACTCAAGATATACATGGATAATATTCATATGTATGAAGAAGAAGAAAGAAACTCTACGTAGAAACTACCCACGGTGATGAAGAGGATTCAAAATGAGAAGAGCCAAACCATTATCAAAATAAGATCAGACAGAGGAACCGAGTTTTTCAATGGTATAATAACTCAATATTGTATTGAAAATGGCATTGGTCATGAATTATTCGGCAAGGACTCCACGTGAGAATGGAGTTGCGAGAAAGAAGGAATAGAACACTCAAAGAAGCGGCAAGGACCATGTTAGTCAAGCGGGGTTACCAAAGAGATTTTGGGTCAAGCAATCAACACAAACTTGCTACACTCTCAAAAAAAGATGTATGATAAGCAGACGGTGACAAAGACTCCCTATGAGATTTGGACAGGAGAAAACCAAATGTTGCATATTTTAGAATATTTGGATGTAAATGCTTCATCCATAACAATGGCAAAGATAATCTAAAAGCTTTCGATGCTAAAGCGATGAAGGTATCTTCTTGGGATACTCGGTGAAAGCAAAGCCTCTGAGTACTCAACAAAAGGACTATGGTTGCAGAGGAATCCATTCATGTGGTATTCGATGAGCCAAATGTAAATGGAGAAGACATTGAAGAATCGGTGATATTTGAATCATCCAACCATACTGAGAAAAATCCTATCTTTGAAGTTGAAGTGGAATTATAAACTCGAGATGAAGATGAGATAGTCGGGTCTCATAAAATCTTTGGAAAATTTGCGGCTAAGTGATTGCGAGAGAGAGTGATCAAAGCAAACACATTGCTAGACGATCGAATCCGGCTAACTTACTTCAACTTCGATGTAAGATGGTGAAAGACCATCCACGAGAACTTGTCATTGGAAATATAAGAGAAGGTGTCAAAACAAGATCCAGAACTCAACAAGAAGCTATGTTCACATGCTTTATCTCACAAATAGAGCCTAAAGATGTGTTACAAGCATTGGATGACACACATTGGATTCAAGCTATGCAAGAAGAGCTAAATCAGTTTGAAAGAAATAAAGTATGGGAATTAGTTCAAAGACCCACCCATCAAAATGTTATTGGTACTAAATGGGTGTTCAGAAACAAGATGAACGAGGAGGGTTCTGTGGTAAGAAACAAAGCAAGACTAGTAGCCAAAGGATATTGCCAAGAAGAAGGAATAGATTTTGATGAAATATTTGCTCATGTAGCAAGATTGGAAGCTATAAGGATGTTTCTTGCCTATGCGACTCACAAGAATTTTATTGTATATCGATGGATGTAAAAAGTGCATTCCTAAATGGTTTATTGGAAGAAGAAGTGTATGTTGAACAACCTCCAGGATTTGAGCAGAAGACTCTTAGAGATAAGGTATACAAACTCAAGAAAGCTCTGTATGGATTGAAACAGGCACCCAGAGCATGGTATGATACTTTGTCACAATTCCTAATTGAGAATGGATTCACAAAAGGAAAAGTAGATAGAACACTTTTCTTTAATTCAAGACAAGAAGAGCATCTTGTTTGTTCAAATATATGTGGATGACATCATTTTTGGATCCACAAACAAAGAGCTATGTGAAAAAATTTCAAACCTCATGCAAAGCAAATTTGAAATGAGCATGATGAGAGAGCTGACATTCTTCCTTGGACTTCAAGTAAAAGCAATTTGAAGGATGGAACCTTCATAAGTCAAACAAAATACACGAGAGATTTAATGAAGAAATTCGGTATGGAGGAGAAGTCTTCTCGTGAAAATACCAATGAATACATCGTCAAAATGGACATGGATGCGGATGGCAAGCACGTAGATCAAACAAGATACTGAGCACTTATTGGATCATTGCTTTATCTCACGGCAAGCGGGCGGATATCACCTTTGCTGTAGGTGTATGTGCGAGATTTCAATCTGCTCCAAAAGAGAGCCATATGACTGCAGCTAAGAGGATCTTGAGATATTTGAAAGGAAGCCAAGAAGTTGGCTTATGGTATCCAAAGGAAGGTGGATTCAAGCTAATTGGCTATTCGGACTCGACTATCTTTGGATGCGAGTTGATGGGGAAGAGCACTTCAGGCACATGTCAAGTGCTTTGAAACAAAGCTAATTTCTGGTTTAGCAAAAAGCAAAATTCAATAGCCACCTCTACTGGTGAAGCAGAATACATAGGCTGCGGGCAAATTTGGCCCAAATCCTATGGATGAGGCAAAGCGGTGAGAGACTTATGATTGGATATAAATGTTGCCGCATTAAATTCGAGACATTAAATGCTAATCGGCGTGCAAAATCTAAGCCGTTGATTTCGATCACATTTCAAAAACCACCCGCACGTCCTTTCAGAAACCATACTTAAACCATTTTCGTCTGTTTTCTCTCACATATTACCAAAACGATTCATTTCTATCTCAGAAGCAAAGGCAAAACTCTCTCAAAACCCTATCAATATTCAAATCAACTTCTAAGTTTCTTTTCGTGAAATACTGAAAAATGGCATCAACTTATGATTTCGTCAAGCTAGGAAAGCAAATCTACACTGGGTCTACTGTGGATTTCGAGGGAATGGTCAAACAGGGGTCCAATGACGCCCTCATAAAGAAAATCGCTGAAAAGCTCGAAACATCCGGGCGGAAACCATTTCTGACGATGGAGTTCTCGATGACCTATGTGGAAGAGGTCGCACAGTTCTACGTGAACGCTGAGATTCACGATGAGGGGATCAAATCCTCTGTTCACGGGAAGGAGTTCATCATCTCTACCAAGGATCAGCGAGAACACTTTGCTCACTACCGACGGAAGGAGCACCGAGAAATCAATGAAGGCCGCGTAGACTTGGTGCCGCTTGGAAGGAAGTAGCCAAGACCGACTATCTTTGAAAAGATAGTCTACACTGACCAAAAAGGGGCGGCTTGAAGGAGGACTACCACAAACTGTTGGACATGGTTGCCAAATGCATAGACATCAAATTTGGCGGCTTTGATGAACTGTCTAAAGCAAAACCGATCGTAATGGCTGCGATCATTGAAAAAAAAGTAAACTGGGCTAAGTTTGTCCACAGCAGACTCGCGAGAATGTAGGAACAAATCCTTCAAGGAGAATGGTGCATTTGGAGGATCCCCGGGATATGGCCAGTGATTGGCCGGTGATGGAGGTGAAAGGAGTCCTCTTCGACATGGAAAGGCGTTCCATGTAAACAAGAGGATGTTGAGATCAAACCTCTCTGGCGCACAAAAGAGAGCCGACGCCAAGAGAGGCGATACAAGTGAGGGGAATCGGTGACCCTGAAGATATTTGTTTCCTCTCCACCAAAGAAGAAAGTTGCCCTGCGGTTTGCTAAGAGAATCACTTTGCCCTGCTGACTAAGAAAAACAAATCTGCTCCGCCCCGCTGCCGGTAAGTCGCTTTGCCCCGCAGCCGTGTCTCCTGCCCAGCTTAGCCGCCGAGAAGGAATCTCAAATACCTTCTCCGTCGTCAAAAAAGAGGAGAAGCGATAAGCAAGACGGCTGCTCCTCGAAGAAAACACCAAAGACGCCCCTCCGCCCGGACTCGAAGATACTCTCTCGAACCAGAAATCCCCTGTAGTGAACTAAGAGACGAAGAAGAATCATCAAGCAATCCGAACTTGAAAAACCGACTGAGTCACCCACTCACCAAAAACAGATCTCGGAGGCTGGCTGGAGAAGTAGAGTCTCCGGATATTATTGATGAAACGACCAAGTCTCTTTGAAGGCGTCAGCAGAGACAAATCAAGACCATTTGTAGTTCGGACAGTGAGACACAAGAAGTAGCCGAGAAATCTAACTCGCCTTTGTTGTAATCGTATCCCCTCCCGCAAATGCACGCGGTGAGAATAGAGCACCAAAGCTTGCTACCTTCTATCCCCCGAGAATGAGGGACAGCAAGAAGAAGAAGTGAAAGAGATGATGATGTGATGATCCTATCCCCACTTTATCCGGACATCCAAAATCGTCTGCGAGAGTGGAGGAAGTGGAAATTGAGTCGATCCAGGAACAGTTCCAACGGCCCGAGTTTATCGAAGAAGAAGAGGAATCGATGAACTTTCTTGGATGACCACTTTGTGGTCCAAGCATTGGATGAAGAAAGCGCACGAGATATCTTGCGGATCTTCAAGGACAAGGAGAAGGAGAGAGGCAGAGGAAGTTGAGGCACGTGAGAAGGCCAAAGATCTCGCCCTATCACCGCACCACGAATACACACATCATCTCCTTGACATCTTATCGGATAGTGATGAGGATCTCGGACCTGCTTGCACGCCTACGAAGAGTTGCAAATGCAAAGCAAGCAATACACGAATCCAGAATTCTTCATGAGAAAAGAATGATGGAGGGACCAGGAGAGTCCTCCAAAACACGGTGAGTTGGACCCAATGAGAGTGGTGCAAAGATATCGCCACGCTTGTTATTGTTTGCCACCACTTCCCACTCACTCGGAAGAAGGAATTAAGGGCTGGCGATGAACCGGGTTAGTGGGGACCCCGGTCGAGCCAACCCCTAATGAAGGTGTCTTACCACCTGTCCCAATGGTGAACACTCAAGTAGAAACAGCCGGGAGTTTGGAGACGAGTGAACCCATTCAAGTCACTCGGTGGTGCGCCCGGTGAAGGGGAAACTCCCTCCACCCTGCAGCAAGGTCGGAGGATGCTGCAGATGACTCCACAACGAATCTAGGAGGCGAAGTGGAGAAAGTACAAACACAAAATACACAAAGAAGCTGCCATCAATGAAGCTCGAGACGAGTTGAGACTGTCTCGAGGTGTGTCAAGCCGCTCGAAGGCTAATGACGACGCGCGATGCGTCGAGGCACAAGAAGGAATGATCACGGGAGTTAACACTGGCGATGAAAGTGCAATCCATGGGGTTGAGACTCCAATGGATGCCACCACGAAGACCCTAAGACAACCGACACTGTCGAAAGGGAAGTCCAAGGCCTCGCTATAGATTGAGACTGTAGGAGGTAATGAAGGCCAACGGGAGGTTGAGACTTCGGGGTAAAGAAGTTGAAGTAGAGAACATCCCTCCCGCTATCATTGATCCATCGAAAAGGAGATTAGCGCACTTCACGACTCCCAGGATAATCGATGTAACCTTTCCGGGATCGGAAGACGATGAAGCCGAGTCATCCCCGTGGATCGATCCAAAAGACTCGGTGAGGATGTTCCAACCACGAGCAAGTCGACCTCAAGACTACTCGTCAAACTTTCAACTTTGATGATGAGCCATCCATGGAAGTCTCATCATCGTCCGATGACGCTCGACAAGGCCGAGGACGATCAACTCAATTGAAGAAAAACCGGTGAGACCGATTTTTGTTGAGAGTGAGGCTCGGCAAAAGTCGGGTCAACTTCACAACAAACCCAACCGCAACAGAGTCCCGCGCGCAGCTCCCCAAGCCGCAACTGAGGTTCGGCTCCACAGGGAACTTCACGCGCACCACTCATCATTGAACAAATCCCGGTTGCCCGTGATGATTCCTTTGTAGAAACATTTCCCTTCTCTCTGGAGGTACCCGACCTCCCCGAAGAGTCGAAAAAGATCTCGCGCTTCCACGGACCAGATCCTGTCATTCCATCGATACCACCGTTCGGTGACTATGATTTTTGACGCTTGGCCATCACCGCAACAGAGGAAACAATCGAAGTTCGGGAGGTGTTTAAAGCATTATTTGCAGAAATTGAACGGATGGAGAGGCACCAGGCCTCGATGGACATGAGATCGGATAAAGAGATGCCAACCTGCGACTTAAGAGGCATAATAGTCGAGAATCCGGGAGTGGTGGCAACAGACATCAAACAATGCGCGTGGAACAAGCTAGATATTTAACATTGTTCAACAAGTTCTTGATGTCCCGGGGAGAGCCGAGAACGCTCGATGCAAAGACGAAATTGAGAGAACATATTGAGCACATGCATGAATCTCACACTTTCTTTGAGATAAAGGCATTTGCGTGAGCAAAATAAGAATGAGCTCCTGCGTATGGAAGAAAACATGGATAGAAAATTCACCTTCTTATGGTGAGATGAAGTTGCTTAATCAATCCAACGCTACTCGTTACGAGTTTCGGCAAAGATACACCACACAGACTCGAAAGCGAACTCGGCTATCGCCAGACTCGACTTCGCTTGCTAGTATTTTCAGGAGTTCCTCTCTCCTTTGATGATGCCAAAAAGGGGGAAGAGGAATACCTTAAAGCGCTAAAGAGATCCGTTTGAAAAGGAGGGGAAGCGATTGTGAAGGAAAGACAAGTGAGAAGTAACAAAAGGAAAAGAAAGAAAGGAAAGTCTGTTGAGGGGAAGAATCGAGAGATGTGACCTTAATGATTGCACAAACCCCCAACAAGGTCTTGTCTGGTGATATTATCGCAAAGACAAACTCCAAAGTGACTCGCCACTCCAACACTTTGTTGCATCTATGGTCGAAAAGAGAAAGACGATTGAAGCGGGGATGGAGGAAGTGGAAGGAAGGTTGAATGCCCGAGTTATGGACATCTTGAAACAACATGGAGGCATTCCAAAGAGCGAGAGACACTTATGCCATCTCGGATGTCGGGACCGAGCCAAGATCGAGTTGATGAATTTAAAACGCCGCATCCGAAGGATACTTCGCAAACATGTCTATGGCTCAAGCACGGGACTTGTATCTTGGGAAAAAGGTCTCACGTTATGTGAAGAAGCTCACAGCAAACAGACACCGGCGGTCACTCTGCTGGTCACTCCGCCGATCACTCACCGAAAGAAGAAGACCCCAAGACAATACACGCCGAGAGGAAGAGGTAGAGGAAGAAGCGAGTGGTGGAGGAAGAGGTTTGGACCCAGGCTCTCGCCCAAAAACATTGAGTACATAGATCCGGGCAAGAAAGGAGGGATCTCTGGGATGGTCTTGACCAAGTAGCCAATCTGCAAGTGGCTAAAAACAATCTTTGAGTATGTGAAAAGAATCGAAGAAGAAAATAAAAGACAAACTCAGCTATGGGAGGAGAGACAAGAGAGATTAAGAAGAGATGAAGCTCGCCCGGAAGGCATATGAAAAGAAGAAGAAGCGGGTGAAGATGAGAAAAAGAGAAGAAGAGAAGATGACAGAACTAAAGAAGATGAAAAAGAAGGAGGCGTGAAGGAGATGAAGTGTTGTTGTCCACCCCTTCATGTATTTTACTATGTAAATACATACTATGTAAGTCTTACGTAATAAATCAGTAAATTCTCTATTTTTGCATAGACATAAATGTTTGCTTTGATACACCTTGTAAACATGATTGTGTAAAAGAACAAGAATGTTATGATCAATAAAAGGATTGATTCTACACATACATTCTTTGTGAATGCACTATCTCGTATGTATCTTTGCTATTTACATTTTGAATGTTTTAAGTTTTGGCATCATCAAAAAGAGGGAAATTGTTGGGAAATTTATTGTTTAGATTTTGATGAATGCCATGTAAAACTTAGAATAGGAAGTTGGCACCCCATTTTTGTTGTAAAGCGCATTGTAATAAATAGGGCTGGTCAATTTGAGTTAAGTCGCCTATGCCCAAACATGCAAGAAGACAACTGGAGACTAGTAGGAAGACTCATTGCGAGACATTGAGTTTGGCAAAAGAAGAGAAGACGGGAACTCGATGAAGGTGCGGTGAGATGGTGAGTAAAGCATCAGTCAAGTCAACTCAAGATAGTCAAGTCTCTAGTTGAAGTGTGAAGAAGAGTCATTTAATGATTGGAAGTCGACTCTAAGTCACCTGGGGAAAGCAAGGAAATGCGGTCAAGTCGAGATAATCGAAAGAGATCCGTTGCCACAGTAAATCAAGAGAATTACTTAAACAAGTAATATCTCCATGCTACCTTTCTCGGAGTGCTCGATCGAGAAGCGTGCAAGGAAATAAACCAATGGGAATCACTACACCGTGTCGATTGCTCACGAAAAGTGAAGAATAATTCATACGAGGAAGTGGCAATTCCAAGGATCGCAACAAGACAAGCCAACGACCACAAGTGACTTTCAAAAATAAGCCTATCTCTTCAACGGGCAGATTTTTGAAAGATCACTATAAAAGGCTGAGGAATGACTCTGAGAGAAGGTTACCTTGACTACCTGAACCACGAACACTTCAAGAAAACATTTGAACTGTAACCTAAAATATTCTCAAATCATTCAAGTTTAATCCTCAAGCCTACACTACGAAGAAAATCAATCCAACACTCACCTGTGAAGGAAAGATAGCTTCAATCAGTTGAAGAGGAAACTTTAGAAGAAAAGGGGTCTACATTCCACGAAGCATTGTAGGAAGGTTCAAGGTCGAACCAGTCTCGAGTTTTTGGAGGGCTTCGTGATCAAATCCTAAGAGCTTGAGCAAGTGAGTTGTAGTAGCAAAGCAGCTGCCCTGTGAAGAAGCTGAGTCGGACGAGAAGCCAGCTGAGTGACCAAGGCATCTCCAGACTGAGTCCCAAAGGATCAAGTCAGCTGTGTGATCAAGACTTGTATCTGGACTGTTACCACTCTGTATATTGACCAATACTTAGTGGATTCCTCCAGGAGTTGGAGAAGAGAGGAGTAGAAGAATTACCCCATCTTCGAACCTCTATAAAAACTTATCGTGTCATTTACATTTCAAGACTTTAATTCTCGCATCTTATTTGTTTAATTCTCATTGACATATTTGCTATCCAAACTGATAATATCTAAGTAGTAAAACCAAGTATTAAATCATAACTAAACCAAACTTAAGGGTGTTAAGTCTTCCAATGAAAACAAACCACAGTTGAGCTAATTGGTCTTAACAGGTGAGTTATTCTATCAACACTCAGTCGAGCCTGTTGAGTGACTAACTCTACTGATTAACTAAATTGGTTGTCCACCAAGGACACAGCTGTATAGTGTCAACTCTGAATTTTAAAAAAAGACCAAAAGTGAAAAGTTGGTAAGGTTTATTCAACCCTCCCCCCTTCTAAACCTTGCACTCACACCCCTTGGGACCTACAGTGGCTATAATAAAAAATATGATATTTTATCTAAAACAACCGACATTTTTTATCATAAAACTATTATTTTAACTGAGGAAGAAAAACAAGAAAAAAAGGAGTAGGTGGCTTTGACCCGCGGACCTAGTCAACAGGATCCGCGGGTCAATAGGATCCGTCTTACGGATTTTGACCCGTAAGACGGTCCTATATGAGTTTTTGCCTCTTCTGAAAACAAAAGATAGAAGATTCTGTATATTTTTTTATATTTTCTGCAGATAACTTATATATTTATAGAAGATGAAAGGCTTTGAATTAAAGGACACAATGTTTTATTTTCAATTACAGTCACAACTTTTCAGATTCTAACTGAATAAATTGAAAAGACACAATCATTCAAGTTGTAATTTTCAAAAATAATAATATATTTTATTTTTCTAATCTGAAAATAAAATTGCAAAATATTTATTAACTTTTATTCAAGCCAACCAAAGCCCAGGCCCCAAGTCTAAGTCCAAGTCCAAGTCATAGATATTATATATATATATATATATATATATAGGGATTGGTTCAAATGAGACCAATCTCCTGGGGTAAGACCGTGGGGATTATTCTTGACCGTTGATTGATAATTTTAGGTGGTTATGATTTTCTCCTTTACTAAAGGTAATTTGTTTCGCACTAAGGGTATTATAGTAATTGTAAATTCTTTTTAATTATTGATAGAGGACAAAATGGTCCTTTCAAAGTGATCAATTTGGTAACATAATTTTATCATATCTTAAATCCCACGATTTTTGAAAGCAGTTTCCTTTAAAAAAATTTGGGTTTTCTTCTTGTTGTCTTTCTTCCGCCATTAAAGTCCTAAGTTTTTCAAGTTTTATTCTGTGAAGATCTAAATTTTCAGTCGATGTTATTTTGGTGGCCTTCAATCTTTTTCCTGAAAGATGAATCTTTTTGTCTGGTAGGTTTTGTTGTGTTATTTATTTTATTTTTCACTCTATATTTTGTTAGAAATCTTCCTGAATATCTTTCTGAAATTTCCAGAACCCTCTTACGACATAAAAACATGAATTCCTGCTATACTCGTTTGATATAATGCATCATTTAACATTAAGCCCGTTAATGCAAAATGAGCTTTCAACATGTCACTAAAATAAGAGTTGACAAATTATATAATAAATTAGATTAGACACCTCCATTGAAGTGCCAATTTTTTTCAACTTTTCATTGTTTGAAGGTTCATAAATTCCGATTTATTTTATTGAATGTATGTTTTCTTTTGCTTTCCTAATCTGGTTTTCCACCTTTTTATACCAATGTTGCAATTTTTTTTTTTTTTTTTTTCTTGAATCAATTCTCTGATTTGTAAAGGGCTTTCAGAGGCTTTGTTGAAGAAGCGCAAATATTTTTATTCACTTCAGGAATCCAATACTTTCTAGGCATAAATATTACACGAAACATGCAGTGATAGTCTTCTAATTAAGCAGCACCTTAAACTAAAATATGCAATGATCCCAAAATAAATTATACATCAACATTGCAATAAAGATGCAGTTATATCATTATCAATATGCAACGACATTAGTATGGTATGAAACATGCAATGATCGAATATTATATATGCAATAACATTCTTTTAATTAAGCATCAAGTTAAATAAAACATGCAATTGCCTTATACTCTATAAGCATCGATATTACACGAAACATGCAATGATAGTGTTCTTATTAAGCTACATCCTTAAATAAAATATGCAATGATCCTAAGGTAAACTATACATCAACGTTCCAATAAACATGCAGTTATTGCACTCTAAATATGCAACACCATTTAGCACTCTAAATATGAAACATGCAATGATCGACTACTATATATGCAATTACATTCTTTTAATTAAGCATCAAGTTAAATAAAACATGCTACTTTATATGCATCAATATTACACAAAACATGCAGTGATAGTGTTCTTATTAAGCTACATCCTTAAATAAAATATGCAATGATCTTAAAGTAAACTATACATCAACGTTGCAATAAACATGCAGTTAAAGCACTCTAAATATGCAACACCATTTTTAGCATGTTATTAAATGCCCAGTGATATATGCACTTTTTTATATATGCAACAACACAGAGTTAAATATGCAATAAAATTCTACTAATTATGCAACATCTCAAATAGAAAAAATTTAGCAGAAGGATTATGATTTGAAAACACTATGTTCGAGTTATGCTACGTTGCAAGCTTTTGCAATCTTGTCCATCATTATTGATTGTTACACGAATATTAGATTCACTTTTTTTACCGCAACTCGTGTTTTTGATGTTTTTCAACAAAAAATAGTGTTACAATAATCTTCCATCACAAGTCAAAAATTGTGTGTCTTGTGTTATTTTTTTCCGGTCTAAGATGACAGTGAAGAAGAATGAAGATGATGGAGAAATTTAATTTTGGAATGATATTTTTCCGTGATTGGATGTGATTAGATTCAAGCAAATCAATTACATATTATCTTCCATAATAGCAACAATTTCTTTATTTTAGGTAATTATCCATTTGTGTTCTTTTTACAAATTTACCATTAATGTTAATTATTTAATTAATTAATAATTATATTTGTCCTTTAATCTTAGCCGCCCAAAATTAAATAGCAACGATCGAGATCAGTCCCTACTGTCTCACCCCAGATACTGGTCTCATTGGATCCAACCCCTATATATATATAAGGCCAACAAAGGCCCATTTGGACTAGGCTAAGCATTACAATTAATAAGCCCAATTGTTTTCCTCTATAAAAACAAGACTAATTATTAACAAGTTATCTACGTGGGATGAAAATTAAACTACAATAACACTAAAAACTATTCCAACAGTATGTACACTTACATTTTCTATTGATAGTAGTTTTTGAGATGCTCGACATTCCAAGGATGCTGGAGCTGTCTATTGTTTAAATTCTCCAGCACATAAGCCCTGTTTGGTAGTGCTCGGGCTACTTAGAAAGGACCTTTCCAGTTTGGTCCGATGGAACCAACATTAATTTCTTTCGAGTTTTGCAACACCTTTATCAGAACAAAATTGTCGACTTGGGATTTTCTCACTCGGATATGATAGTTGTAGTATCGAGCACTTATTTTAATACTGCATTCCTTTAATACGAGTTGTCTTTCTTTTGCTCGAGTATATCCAACTAGGTTTATGGGATTTGATTGTTCGAATCATTGTTGTAACTCGCTACTCTACAGGTAGATACTTCTATTTCGACTGGGATTACAACCTTATCCCCGAGAGCTAAGGAGAACGAGATCTCACCTATGGTCATTCTCGCAGCAGCTTTGCAAGCCCATAGGCTTCTGAGCAACATTTCTTTGGCCCATGAGTCCTTTAACCCATCCAATTTTCCTTGAGTGTATATTTAATAATTTTATTAATGCCTTCGACATGATTGTTGCTTTTGGGTATCCCACGTGTCTAATAAATAAAATGGCCTTATGGATTAACAGTCTACATGTATTTAGTAAAAAAAGGGAATTAATACGGAAATGTAATTAAACTTCATAAATGACCTGAACAAGTCGAGATTTTATTCATTTAGCTTGGAGCAATATTTGCTGGGGCTATGAATACCAATTTTGTGAACCTCATTCAATAAAAAATGAGGGTATATACATGGGAGATATCACTCATACAAGTAGTGCTACTAGGCATATGTATAACCAACAATCTACAGAGTTGCCCAACTCATGTCCCGCTAGTTCTAAGAAAAATGGTGTCAAAAAGATGACTTAAGTGATGGATGTGACTGGTATTAACTCTTAATATGTGACTCCATTGGGATTGAAGCTTTCTTGTAAAGTATCCTAAAAATATGCGTGGACATGATTTGGCCGTGTGTCCTGGAAAGGACGGGTAGGCCATGGACTTGAATCGCCTGCTCCTTGATTTCGTTAGGTGGGATGAGCAGGTCGAGGACCTAGTAGGAGATCTTGAGTGTCAGTTCGGATACATGGGCCCAAGGGCGGAGTCAGAAAAAAAATAGAGTGGGCCGATACACAAAATCGGGGTGGGCCGATACACGAAAATTATATAAATTATAATTAACATTTTAAAAAAATATATATTGTAAATTTTTTTTAAAAACAATGTGGGGGGGGGGCGGAGTGGCCCCCTATCTCCGCCCTTACATGCGCCCTGTTGACGAACACCTGCTCTTGTCCACGTCCACTTAGGCCTTTACGCGTTAGGCCAAGTACAACATACTGTAACTAGATGTCTTCTTCATTTGACCTACTAGCCAATCACCTAATTCACCAAAAATTATAACTCGAATATTCATCATAAGGGGTATGTCCTTCTGAGTGTAGGCCTTATTTAGAACTTTTTCTTGCCCTGCAATATCCTTTCATCTCCTTTTAACATCCTCACAACCTGGCTCATTCGGGGTCTTTCTGTTGAATCTTGATGAATACATAAGGAAGCAACCATAACCATATGACTCAGTTGATCCCAATCATAAATACCTTCAAGTAACGGATCAACTACCTCTGTAATATTTTTCAGCAAAGGTTTGGCCCACATCACAACACTATTATGCGACTCATCTAGAGCCGGCGGCCACTAATAAGCTCCAATAATATCACCCCAAATGCATAAACATCAGTCTTCTCATCAATCGTACCATGCATGAAAAACTCAGGAGGTAGATACCCGAACGTACCTTCAAACTGCGAAACGGTAAGGTGAGCCCATTGATCCGGAAGCCATTTTGCAAGCCCAAAATCAGAGATTTGAGGTTGGAAATCTTTCGTGAGCAAAATATTGGCGGATTTGATATCTCTGTGGATAATTCTTCGTCGACACCCCTCGTGAAGGTAAGAAAGACCTAAGGCAATGCCTAAAGCGATGTTATATCTACAGCACCATGTTAGTTTCTCCCTTTTGGCCCTTTAGCAAAGATGACAAGCTACCATTAGGGGATAAAGGAAGAACAAGATGCATCCCTCCTTCAACACCATACCCGATTACTCCGGGAATGTTTGGATGGTTGACATGCGCTAAAATACCGAGCTCCGATAAATAATCTGTTGTCATCTCTTCTGGGATTCCTCTAATTAATCTTTTGACTGCTATTAATTGTCCATCTTCTATGTTTCCCTTGTAAACTTCAGAATAGCCCCCTTCTCCAATTAGGTTTTCATGGCTAAAGTTGTCGGTTGCTTCTTCGAGGTCAGAGAGAGTGAAGCTTTTCCATGATGTTTCAAAACAGTAATATAAGTCTGCTTCTATTTGTGGAGCATTTTCCATGGTTCTCTCAAATTTTTCTATTCAGAATGAGAGAGAGAGAGAGAGAGAGAGAGTGAGAGAGAGAGAGAAGAAATGCAAAATTAGAATAGTGGTTTGCATGCATTGTCCACAATATATGGAGAATCTCCATGCTTAAAAATAGGCTTCTCCTTTATTAGTTACATCCAAAATGTTGTTGCGGAAACAAGTTAAAAACACGAAGCTAACACGGGATACAACACCGCCTCACATATTATTAACACATTGTTAACACGGATTACACACATCTAGTTTATTTGTATAATATTGCATGCACTCTTTGAATGCGTGTGTATTATATATATGACGCAAGTAAAAGCGATTTTTAAATATTATCCATTTATTGCATTATTCAATTTCGATTTTAATTATTCAATTACCTGTAATTATTAATTGGTTTGTAAAATTATATTAAGCTGCCCATAAGGCCCGTATCATTGCTCACAAGGCATAAGACTCACAATTTCTTATATAAATAGTCATTCTACTTTAATTTGTAGGCGGTCTGGACTAAATTATATAATTAATTTCTCTACACTTTAGATTATTCTCACGATATTTATTGACTAAAGCATTAAAGGGGCTCCATGAGATAGCCTCAAAACCCTCATAACCTTTTGTTTTGTGTTACGAGGCTAGTACACTACAAGATTATATATATTAATTTGCTATTGGAGTTATCTTGACTCTAAGACTTGGACTATTGAGTCTTGTCGACCAATTGCCCCGACTTGCGGAGTAATCTGCATTTTTAAGAAGAATTAATGTATGTAAATATATATATATATATATATATATATTGTTTATACACATTAACTAGTTTTACTACCCAATAAAATGTGTAACACAGTCCATAAAAATTTCACTCTAGCAATCCCCTAGCCTACTTTCTCTTCTCCTTTTCATTCATCTTCTCACCATGTGAGAGAGAGGGGACATGATATTAGTTCTCTTCTTTTTTTTAATTTACTTTTGTCTGTCTCCTTTACGGTAGTATCGAATCTCCCCCATGGGAGTCCATGTCTCTTAATAAGTGTTGTTTTGTTCGTACTATAGAAAATTCTGTCATTGTGGCGCTTCTCAGTTCCGTACTATGAGCGTTTCTACAAAAAGTACAGATGACCCCTTTTGCGATTTTCTAATTCAGTTGGATCAATTAGATCTGCATATGTGTAAAATATTTCTATGTTTTATAAATGTATAGATTTATGATTTGTAGGTCTTACAATTTTAATCTTTGTCATTAGTTGTAAGGTTTCTTCTCAATTAAGTTAATTGATTTTGAAAAAGGGATAATTCCAGAACTAGTAAGTTTACCTACTTTTTACTTTTAGTACCCGATATTCCCAACTCATCAAATATGGTACTTGACATTACATTTTTCATCAGTGTCACTGTTGGCCGTTAGTTGACTGTAAATAATGACCAGAAAATCCGTTATAACAGGTAAACACAGGTTACAAAAGCTGGTAATTTCCTTTCCCCCCCCCCCTCATTTTCATTTTTTTTTTCATTTATAAAGCCTCAAATCCTCAAGAAGGTGTGAATTATTGATAAATTGTACGATTAATTTATAATTAATATATTAAATTATAGTAATTCTTTTGAATAATATAATTATGCAATATATCAAATTTAGGGGAAAAAATCAAAATTATTATTTCAGAAAAAAAACAAAAAAAAACAATAACATAAAGGTGTGATGCCCAATGAAGAATGAGTGATTTAGTGAGAATAATATAAATTATTCTTTTAATTAGTGATTAATATATTAAATGATATTAATATATTTAATCAATATAATTATGTAATATATTAAACTTAGAGAGCAATTCAAATTAATTATTTCAAAAATTAAATTTAAAAACAATAGCTAGGAGGTGTGATGCCCATCGAAGAATGTGTGAACATGCAATTTCTTATTTTTTTTATTTTAGTTTTCATAATTTTATTTTGGGTTGTTCAATTTTCACTGATCATTTTTTATTTTCCATCAATTCTCTCTTTTAATCATTGAAATTTCATACAATTTAGTCCTCAATACCAAAAAAAGAAAAAAAAAAAAGCAAAACCGAATGCAACATTAAACTTTTATGTCTAAAAAACTCTACACGCAACATTAAATTTTTATTCCTAATTGAATTTTTAACCATAATTTTGTTAGTCAGAGGGCTTCTTTTTTATATTAATTACTAACCTTTAACTAAGAACATATATTTTCTGGAATAAAAAAACTAAGAACATATAATAACCCAACCCTTGTGTAATTAATTTTGATTTTCTCCCTAAATTTTATGTATTTCATAATTATATTAATCAAAAGCATTACTATAATTTAATATATTAATTACACATTAAAAGTATAATTTATATTATTCTCAATAATTCACATATTCTTGATTATTTGAGGTTTTAGAAATGAAGACAAAAGTGAAAATGAGGAAGAAAAGGAAATTACCAGCTTTTATACCTATGTTTAACTGTTATACCAGGTTCTCCAGTCATATTTGACAGACAACTAACGACCAATAGTGACGGTGATGAAAAAATATAACGTGGGGTACCATATTTGATGAGTTGGGAACATGTAGTACTAAAAGCAAAAAATAGGTAAACTTTGGGTACTAGTCTGAAATTATACCTTTTGAAGAATAATGTGTAATACGTGTAAATATATATGTTTACAAATATTTAATTACAATTAAATAATAAATAAAAATTCTTATTTTTTAAAGTATCTAATTATAGTTTATTAGTCTACTATTACTAATTGTTTTTACTAATATACAAGCTTTATATAATGCTTAAATTATTATTATTGTTATGAATGTATAAAATACATAAAAGTTAGGATTAATGAAAAATTATCCAACGTTCCTGGAGATAAGACACTAAATACGCTACCTGCTTTCTTGAATATTTTTACGCTTTTTTGATTTTTTTGTTTCTGTATTATTTTCTATGTTATACATGTTGTTTCGTATTTATTCCTATGTTGTTTCGATTTTTCAATGCAGCTTTTACGTATTTTTACGCTATGTTTTGTTCATATGTTGTTATATATATTGTTTCTGTTATTTTTCGATGAATGTTTCTATATTGTTTTTATATTATTTTGAGATTTCTTTGTTGTTTTCATATTGTATCCGATATTTCAATACAAATTTTACCTATTTTTAATCTATTTGTTTCATATATTTTTTTTATGCAGTTTCCAATTAGGTTTTCGTTGCTAGAGTGGTCGGTTGCTTCTTTGAGATTAGAGATACTGAAGTTTTTCCATGATGTTTCAAATAGTAATAGGGATAATTTCAGAACTAGTACCCCAAGTTTACTTACTTTTTGCTTTTAGTACCCGATGTTCCCTACTCATCAAATATGGTAACCGACGTTACACTTTTTCATTAGTGTCACTACTGACCGTTAGATGACCGTCAACTATGACCCGAAATCTTGTTATAACAGGTAAACATAGATAAAAAAAGCTGGTAATTTTCTTTTTTTCCTCATTTTCACTTTTATTTTCATTTCTAAAGCCTCAAATCCTCAAGAATTTTTGAATTATTGAGAATAATATAAATTATATTTTTAATTTATAATTAATATATTAAAATATAGTAATGCTTTTGTTTTATATAATTATGCAATATATCAAATCTAGGGAGAAAAAATCAAAATTATTATTTTAAAAATTAAATTAAAAAAAACAATAGCATGAATGTGATGCCCAACGAAGAATGAGTGATTTATTGAGAATAATATAATTTATAATTTTAATTCATAATTAATATATTAAATTATATTAGTATATTTAATTAATATAATTATGTAATATATTAAACTTCGAGACCAATTCAAATTAATTATTTCAAACATTAAATTTAAAAAACAATAGCCAGGAGGGGCGATGCCCATCGAAGAATGTGTGAACATACAATTTCTTATTTTTTATTTTAGTTTCCACAATTTAATTTTGGTTGTTCAATTTTCATTGATTATTTTTCATTTTCCATAGATTCTCTATTTTAATTTTAATCGTTAAAATTCACACAATTTAGTCCACAATACCAAAAAAAAAAAAATGGATGCAACATTAAAATTTTATTTGTAAAAATAATCTGGACGCAACATTAAAATTTTATTCCTAACTAAATTTGTAAACTTAGTTTTGTTGCCTAAAAGGCTTCTTTTTTATATTAAATACTAACATTTAACTAAGAACGTATACTTTTCTAGAAAAAAACTAAGAACATGATATTCCAACCCCTGTAATAATTAATTTTGATTTTCTCCCTATATTTGATATATTTCGTAATTATATTAATCAAAATCATTACTATCATTTAATATATTAATTACAAATTAAAATTAAAATTTATATTATTCTCAATAATTCACATCTTTTTGAGGAGTTGAGGCTTTAGAAATGAAGACAAAAGTGAAAATGAGTGAAAAAAGAAAATGACCAGCCTTTTTACGTTACTGTTATAACAAGTTTTCGAGTCAAAGTTGACGGTAAACTAACGGTTTAGTAGTGACGGTGATGAAAAAGTGTAACGTCGGGTACCATATTTGATGAGTTGAGAATATGTGGTACTAAAAGCAAAAAGTAGGTAAATTTGGGTACTAGTTCTAAAATTATCCCATAGTAATATAAGTCCGCTTCTATGTAGGGAGCATTTTCCATGGATTGCAAATTTTGAGGTCCGCAAATTTTCAATTTAGGATAAAGAAAAGAGTTAGGTCAAATTATTTAATTATTTAGGGATATGGACAAAAATACATAATATTCACAAAAAGGACAAATTTTATGGGCTGTTTGTTTATGTTAAATGGTCCATTTATTATTGTTAGTTGAAATAAAATTTTGAGAATTTATTAGTTTTAATGAAAAATTGGGATTGTGTTTGGATGAATGAATTGAAATGTGTTTTATGTGGGGTTGGAAATGAGATTGTGTTTGGTTTGAGTAGTTTTGAAATATTATTTTATGTATATAATAATTGAAAAGTTGGTAGTGGTGGGGTCCACTTCAATATTTTAATTTGAATATATAATATTATATTTGTAAGATTAAGTTGGTGGGTCCCATTAGATAGTTATAATTTAAAAATAGTACTATTTTAAGTAGATAAAGTTGATAATGGTGGGTCCCACATATATAATTGGGTTAAAATATGATAATAGTGATTGATAAGTAATGATGAGTGATGTAGGGTAGTGTATAGGTTTGAGAATAGAAATTATAGGTTTGAGATGTTGTTTTATGTGAAAAATAGAAAATGAAAATGATGATTTCCATTGGAAATTTTATGAACAAACATGATTCCACTTTTATGTATAGTTGGAAACTGGAAAGAGGCCATTGGAAACATAAACAAACAAGGTCTATGCTTCCGAGCCTTTTCTGGACATTTGTACGCTTTCGTCTTTTTTCTGGACATTATTACGCTCCCGCCAATTTTTTCGGATTTTTTACGTTATTGTTTCAAGGTTGTTTTGAGAACATGTTTTGGACATAATTTATAATATTAAAATTTATGGAAGAATAATTTTTGTCTCCATTAATTAATGAATTTTATACTCAAAACATGATAAACAATCAAGAAATAAACACATTAAGCAACACATATTACAACAAAACACATTGAAAATAATATAGTAATAACATGTATAGAAAAACACAATTCAATTTTTGATCCAATGCATTAAAAACGTCAAAAATATTTTCGACATACAAACAACCAAGAAACAACGGAACAACATTAAAAACTATAAAGAAACAACCTTGAAACAATATAAAATACAACACAGAAACAAAAAAAACCTAAAAATAGGTAAAACATACATTGAACCATCGAATGCAACATGGAAACAATAAAGAAACATAATAACAACATTAAAAACAATCCAAAAACAAAGAAACAATATCGATTGAAACACCACATCAATAAAAAGAGTTTTAAAATAGGTAAACATACATTAAACATTGAAAACTAAATATAAAGAAATATCATAACAACAATAAAAAAGCTATACAAAAGTACAACTCAGACGTTAACATAAACAATATGTAAAACAACATATTAACAAAAAAAACATAAAAAAAAATTAAAAGTTGTATTGAAACATCGAAATAATAATAAAACGACATAGAAACAACCAAGAACAAATACAAACAACATCGAAACAATAGAAATAATATATAAAACAATTCATGACAAAAAAAAAGGTAAAAATAAAAAACAATATGTAGAAGCGTAAAAAAAAATCAACAAAAGAGTATAAAGGTGATATGAGCGTAAACAGTGGGATTTTTCCAAAAAATGAGTCCTGGAATTTCCCAATTTTTTAATTACCATTAATAATTGGGTTGGGTCAAACTATCATTAAACGGCCGACCATGAGGCCCATACCATTGCTCATACCTGAGAACCCACAACCCCATGTATAAATTAAAGAGATTTTTCCTTTCAGTTCAAGGTAATATAAACTTAAGGGTTATTGATTTTTTAAAAACTGGCCTAAAGGCACTTTGCTGGTTTGATACCTGACATTTCCGAGTTACCAATTTAGTACCCATACTTCACATTTTTTTTTTATAAATTGGTACCTATTCACTTTTAAGAACGAAAATACCCTCAAGATTTTTTTTATTTTTTTAAAGGTTAAGTTTTCATTAGAATTATTAAATTTAAAGTAAATTTAATAAAAAAATAACTTATTATTATTTAGATTAATTTATTAAATTCTTAATTGCAAAAAATAAAGTAAAGACAATTAATTATTTTTTAAAATTCAATTAAAAACTAATTAAAAATTAATATATCAATAAAAATTGCTATAATTTTCTTATTTACTATCTTAATTTTAATTTTTAAATTAATTAATTTTAATTTTTAAAATTAGTTAACTAAACTAATTTTTCTCTTCGATTAATTAAATTTTAGTTTATGCTTATTAATTTACTAATTTAATGTAATTAATTTTATTTTTTTCTAAAAATTCATTAATATTTTTTGAAACTTCTTTTTATTTTTTATTAATTAAAATAATTAAAATTCTAATTGATTTTATAATTTAAAATAAATATACTCAAAAATTCATTTTGAGTATACTTGTGGGCATTTTCGTCCTTAAAAGTGAATATGTACCAATCTATTATATATAATGATGAGTTGAAATTGCATTTTAGGCTCTTTTTTGACATTTATATTAGGAAACATTGTAAAAATATAAATTGAAAAATTATTATAAATTATAAATAGTAATTATTATAAATTCTTATATTAGGAATGTATTATAAGAAGATCATTGTAATTATATAAATTAGGAAAATATTATATAGTATCAATTCCATCTATATATAATATATATAGATTTTAAAATTTATAAATGGTATTTCACCATTATTGTTGATAAACCTAAACGTCATTTTTCGGATTTTTTGCATATCTTCTTCAAGGTTTTTATTGTTTCGCCAATTTCAATGGATTAAATTATATTTAGCTTATTATCTTATTTTTTTCAAAACATGTATAAATTTTAAATTAAACAAATTATCATTGGTTTATTTAAAATCAATCCGAAAATTCATCTAAATAATGAGTATTTTGGAGTTATCCAAAATTGGTGGTGCTTTTGCTTTTTGCGAGTCAATAACAAAAAAATTAGTAACAAAAATATTTTTATTACGTAATATTTTCCCGCTCATAATTGTAGTAATTTTAGTGATTTGAAATTTAAAAATATATATACTAAATCCTATAATTTTCCCAAATATTCAAAAAATTGACGATAATTATACCAAACTATTTTATGCACATTAGTAAGGAAAAAATAAAAACAAAAATTATTGACATAATTAGTGTCATTTGTGCGGAAAGCGGGACCATATATGGCAAGGATTTTATTTAATATATATTGACAATATCTACGGCTTGAATTTTTAGTAAAATTATTCTTGATTGTGTGGAGTGACAAGAAATGTAACAAATATGCATAATACTTTTGAGTTAACATAAACAACTATTTGTTATCATTTTGAGTTATGTAAATTTTTCAACCAATTTAGCTAATTACTATTCATATTTGATTTAATGTGAGGATTATTCATATATGATTTATTATAAGAACATTTGGCATAAAGAAAGAAAAACAATTATTTTTAAATTTTGGTAAGTTAAAAATGATTAAATAATCGAGATAATTATTAAGCGTAAAAATATACATATATATATATATATATCATAGCGATTTGTCCAGAGAAAAAAACTTACTTACTCATTTTTGCTTCCTATATTATGAATTATTTTATCATAAAATCATAAATAGTAGATCTTGCTTTGTTCAAATATTTTGTACATAAATTAGGAAAATATTATAAATGGTATGGTATTCCAACTTATTATAAAATGGTATTCAAAGATCTTGCTTGCCATTTATCAATATACACAAATTGACCCATACTTTTTGTTAGGAAAATATTATAAATGGTATGATATTCTAACTTATTATTAAATGATATTCAAAGATCTTGCTTGTTATTTTCAAAATATTTTTTAAATTGGTTTTTTGGTATTGTATTTCTAAATTTTTTGTTCAATGATTTCTTTTTAAGTAGAAATTAATTGATAGATTTATTAATATATTTTTGTTAAGAAAATATTTAATTGAAAAAATATCATGTATTCATTTTTTCAACAATATAAGTTCGATAATGAAAATATATGTCTCAATAAATATATACATGTAATTTTTTTATAGAGAGATAGAGTATGTTTGATTTTTAAAAGAGAGTGATGATCTAATATTAATATAAAGACAAAAATATACTTAGATAATCCTAAACAAGCTTTTTGATATTTAAGTCTATTTTCTAAAAATATAAATTTGATGTATAATTTTTGTTTTTATTTACTTTATATGAATATTATTTCTAAAACAAAGTAATAAACATCAGCTCATGTTAATATATATTTTCATTATAAATTTAATAATATTAAAATAATAATAATACACGTGCAACGCACGTGCGGGATTACTAGTTTATAAAAAAATGTGAAGTATGGATACTAAATTAGTAACTCAAAATGTCAGGTCAAAGTGCCTAGAAGTCAGGTACTTAAAATCAATAACCCTAATCTTAATTATAAGTGTTATTTACTAATTCGTTGTGAATTGGTATAAGTGTTATTGACACTTATTATAACTTTAGTATGTGCGTTACTACTGGACATTCGCGACCTTAAGATCTTGCAATCCTAATACATTTTCATCATCAAAATATATAAGATTTTCCTAACAAGATGACTCTAGCCTTTTTGGATGATAAGTGATATGTTGTTTGTTTTTTGATTTTTTCCCCCTGTGACGGGACATGATGTTGATATTGTACAATTTTTCATGATTTGATTTATAGATAGGAGATCATGCCTCAACGATCATGCCTCAATCCCCCACCCAGGGTGTTATTCTGCCAAAAAAAAAAAAAGAAAAACTGAATGGACCTCTTAAATATTGCATATAATATTTCAGTGGAAGATACATTTGGCATCCCCTCCATCGATCTTTCTTTCCTTAGGGACAAACCGACAATTATCTTTCTTTAAGCTTTAAAAGTTAACCAAATAAACATTGTTTATTCTTAAGAATATGCCTCTAATTCTGCACAGGTTATTTTGTGTAATAAATAAATTTTGAAAAGGAATTAAAAAAAATAAAATGCACATTTGTGCAAGGAATCTAAGAATATATGCAGCACTCTAATTGATCACTTTCACACTGTGCATTCAGATTAGACAAATGTGGTACTTATATAGCAGATTCTTTTAATGTACACAGAATAAAGCCCATGCAGCATAAGGCATAGGAAAATTGGAACATTTGACTGCTGAAGCCATTTGTTGCAAGAGTACTCTACCGACTAACAAGTTTGTTATATTGATTTAGAGGATATTTATAAACTCTTCAAAATATTTTATAGGATGTTTAAAAACTCATAAGATCTCTAAAGATGTTTGGTAAAATAAAAATAAAAAATCTTATATGCTCCAAACATAAGATGTTAGGATCGAGTTTGTAAGTTGCTTCTAAAAAAAGTGGGGAATTCTAACCTTTACAAAACAAGATCTTATTTTAACAATCTCAATTTATCTTCAAAATAACTTGTATCATTTTATAAGCTCTAAGAACATGTTATAACTTTTTTTTGGCAGAATAACACCCCGGGGGTGGGGGATTAAGGTATAATCCCCTACCTGTAGATCAAATCATGAAAAGATCGTACAATATCAACATCATGTCCCGTCACGGGGGGAGAAAATCAAAAAACAAACCACAAAAACTTATGTGAGACCTTCTCACGGATCCGGATCCGTGAGACGGAGCCCTAAATACCCAAATCCAATGCCCAAATACCCAACTGACCGCGATCTCTTCATCTTTCTTAATATTCTTCTCTCTCTTCGTGAAATAAAATTCCAGTCCATCACTCCAAATAAAATTCCAGTCCATCACTCCATTATTCCAATTAATTACTCTTCATTTTTCAACAAGAAATTAAAACCCATACAAAGAGAAACAAAAGACATTAAAGCTGTAAGAGCTATTTCAACACATGGGCCTTCTACTCTCCCATTACATCATTTTCCCTCCATTTTTTCATTTGTTACCTTCATATATTTTTGGGGCAGTGCTACTTTTGTAATGTTAGGCGATGGCATAGTATCAAATTAGACTTTAAAAGTATCAATTTTTATTAAAATAAAATATCACTTCTTATTTGAAAAAGTATTAATTTTTAGTAAAAAAGTATCAATTCTTACGAAAAAAAGTATCATCTTTTATTAAAACAAAGTATCACCTTTTAAGAATAAAGTATCTCTTTCTATGAAAAAAGTATCACCTTTTATGAAAAAAGTATCATTGTTTACTTTAAAAAAATATATAATTT
Organism: Rehmannia glutinosa; assembly: GCA_016081115.2. Classification (NCBI taxonomy): domain Eukaryota; kingdom Viridiplantae; phylum Streptophyta; class Magnoliopsida; order Lamiales; family Orobanchaceae; genus Rehmannia; species Rehmannia glutinosa. Next base: position 80,973,884 of record CM071926.1, read on the forward strand.
ATATTAGAAAAAGTATCACTTTTTATGACAAAAGTATCACTTCTTCTGAAAAAAGTATTATTTTTTTTTTAAAAAAATATCACTCTTTATTAAAAAGTATCATTTTTTACGGAAAAGTATTACTTCTTATTAAATAAGTATCACTTCTTATTTAAACAAATATCATTTGTTATTAGAAAAAAGTATCACTTTTTATTCAAAAAATATCATTTCTTATTAAAAAGTATCACTTCTTGTTAAAATATGTTGGGAAATTAATTTTTAGATTTTGATGAATGTCATGTAAAACTTAGAATAGAAAGTTGGCACCCCATTTTTGTTGTAAATTGCATTGTAATAGATAGGGCTAGTCGAGCTGAGTTAAGTCAGCTATGCCAAGATATGCAAGAAGTCAACTGGAGACTAGAGGGAAGACTCATTGTGAGGCGGTGAGTGTGGCAAAGAAGAGAAGACAGAACTCGGTGAAGGTGCGGTGAGATACTGGTGAGTGAAGTGTCGGTCAAGTCAATTCAAGACAACCAAGTCTCAAGTTGAAGTGACGGATGAGTCATCCAATGATTGGAAGCGACTCAAGTCATCCGGGAAGTCAAGGAAATGCGGTCAAGTCGAGATAATCGAAAGAGATCCGTTGCACGTAAGTCAAGAGAATTACTTAAACAAGTAATACTTCCATATCGCCTTTCTTGAAGTGCTCGTCCCGAGAAGCGTGCAAAAGGAATAAACCAATATGAAGCACACTTTTTGTGTCGAACTACGAAAAAAAGCTAAATACTCATTCATACGAGGAAATGTCAATTTCAAGGACTGCAACAAGACAAGCCAACGACCACAAGTGTCTTCTGAAAATAAGCCTATCTCTTCAACGGGCAAATTTTTCAAAAGAACACTATAAAAGGCTGAAGAATCTATTTGAGAGAGTGTTGGTTACCTTGACAATCAGAAAACAAACACGAACAAGAAAAACAATATCTATAACCAAAAATATTCTCAAATCATTCAAGTTCAATCCTGAAGCCTACACTACGAAGGAAATCAATCCAACACTTACCTGTGAAGGAAATGTAAGTCCAAGCGGCTACGATAATCTAGAGGGGGGTGAATAGATTATCTCCATCTTTTCGATTTCACCCTCTTTTTATAATCGAATGCTCAAACACAATAATAAAGGTGCGGAATGTAAACAACACACGACGATTTAAAGAGGTTCAACCCACCTAGGGCCTAATCCTCTACCACCCCAAAGATATCAGGGATGGATTTCAAAAAGAAAAAGAATTTTATTAATTACCAAAATTAATACAAATTCAACTTACAACACCTTGAAGAGCACCACACTCTTCTTCAACACCACCTTTGAGATTACCACAATCTCTTCTTGAAGATTACCAAAATCTCCAACGGCACCTTGTGAAGATTACCACAATCTTCAACCTTGAAGAATACCAAATTCTTCAACACCTCAATAAGAAGATCACCACAATCTTCTTCACCTATCACCTAGATCATCCAAGTGTGTTCTTACCACAAGAGCACTCACAAGGATATCTTGTGTTTGAATGATAACCAAAAATCAAGATTACAACTCAATAATGAATAATACAATTTGAGTGCAAAGTGTAATCAAGAATAGCCTAGACCTCAAAGATGTGAAAGTGATAAGCTAGGCAAATTTACAACAAGAATAATAACAATGAAAGACCAAGTATTTGCTTGAAGTGTATCTTGTTGTGTTGTATCTCAATTGTTGTTTTGGTTGCTCCAAAACTTCCTCTATTTATAGGAGATGATTGATCAAGCATAGGCTCCTCTTGGGGATTGAAAATCTCAGAAACATACAAGTAAAATCAAGAATATAGTCATAGAAATCAATCCCACAATTTAAGGAAATGTGTCTCATTGTCAAACGGTCATATTTTTTTTCAATACAGGCGATCGGTCGCACGAAATAAGAGAAATAAGAACACTTTGAAAATTTCAACGGTCGACCGGTCGACATAGGCTTGACCGGTCGACTGTCTCAACCGGTCCCCCCTAACTCAAAAAACGAAGAGGTTTTGTTCTGCGTTTCAAAACGAAACATGCAGTCTGGTCGACCATCTGGGCGGGCCGACCGGCCGATCGGTCGACGCCGAGCGCGACGGTCGACTGCTGTTTTTACTTCCGTATCATTTTTTGTTTCTAAAAACATCTTCAGGTACGGGTTGCCCTATAGGGCGACCGGTCGACCACGAGACAGAAATGTTGTCCAATTTTAGTCGAAAATAAAACTCAAGAAATACTCCGAAAATTCAGTAAAAACATTTTAAACCAATCGGGAGTATTTAGACAACATTTAGAAATCTTGTTTATAGGAGTAAAAACCCATTGATATAAAATCATTAAAAGTGTTGTCCATTATTATCAAAAATAAACTTGAGGAAATACTCCGGAAAATATTAAAACCATTTTAAATCATTTAGGAGTATTTGGACAACCTTTAAAAACATTGTTTTGGTGACAAAATAAAATCATCAAAATTAAGATAAAAACATGTATCAAACAATCTCCCCCTTTTTGATGATTACAAACTAAAACAATTTTAACACAAACTAAGAGAGCGTTTTTTTTTAAAAATGATTTTCAATTAAAAACATTTGACCGTTTGGAAGCAACCAAAATTTCCAAAAATATTAAAGCAACCAAGTAGGGAGTAAATATATTCAATAATAAGCATAAGCTCCCCCTATCAACATGCATATCAAGAATAATGTAAAAGCAATTTTCCATAAGCTAAAAGCTTTAGCTTTTACAATTTGTTCAAGAGCTTATACGCTCCCCCTGTCACAAAACATCATTAGACAATTATATAAGTCCATCAAGCAACAATTGGACTAAAAACAAATCATAACTTATGGCTTTTATGACAAGCTTATATTAGCTTCTTTGAGCTAATGAGCCAATATCCTGTTTCTCCCCCTTTGGAATCATCAAAAAGAATGTTAGGATGATAAAAGCATCATACAAATATGTCAAAGTGCGCAAACGAGATGGTTTATCAACCATCGAGCATTTTGTACATTAAGTCCAAAAAATGGGAGAATTGTAACATAAGAGATCCATAAGCTCATTAGTTAGCTAAAAACATGATCTCAAAAAGATTTTAAGACATTTTGAAGCAAGAGAATCATGTAGAAGATGAAAGTTTCATTGCGACATTTCATCAAACACCTTGGGTGCGTAAAAAATAGAAGAGGTTGTATATAGTCCTTGTAAAAGTTTCAAGCCAAAAATTTTCATATCACCAATCAACCTCATTCCAAAGCTCAATAAGATCATATGCAACATACGCAACATTTGTTCATCAAATAAGAAGCTCGAGGTAGATTCTCAAGGGTTCAACCCAATTGAGATAAGCTAAGAAGGATCAAGGCATTACAAATGCCAAAAATTTGAGCATCCATCAAGTAAATATAAGTCATGCCTTAAACAATACAAGTATCAAATGTCCCAACATATCCAACTAAGCATAATGATCAAAGCATTAAGAGAAGCACTTTTACCATCAAGTACTTCATACCAATTTTCAAACCATGCCATATAAGAGTATTTTTACCACCAAATACTCCATCAAAATCATGATCATCCACAAGTCATTATCAACTTGCAATTTTAACCCTTTTAAGAAAAACAAGCAAATATCATTAGTACAAATGAGTTTTACAAAGGTTCATAAAAATACAAAGCATCATTAATGAAAATGCTAGAAAGTAAAGGGGGTGGGGACATCATTCCTCATCCGAGGAGAAGCAAGATCCGGGAATAAGGTCCTTGATGAATTTCTTCAATTTGCCGATAGACTTTTGCATTTTGGAGGTCTTTTGCTCCAAAGCCTCATATCTCGTCTCATGAAAAGCCCTCATCTCATCAAATTCGGCTTGAGTATACCTCCTAGGCGGTTGAGCACTGGTATTACCCTCCGGATTGCTCGGTTCGCCCTCTTCCGCCAATCTTGCAGCCTCGGCGTCATCAAAGTAGTCATTAGGATCGGGGGACTCTTGACCTCTTCCTCTAGCCATTTTGGTTGGTCGGATGTCCATATTCTTGCGCATCGTGACCATTTGGGAGATGTTATCAATGTCGAAGTCATTTTGAAATACTTCCGAGTTACACTCCGACGAAGGTAGTCCCGATTGAATAAGAAGTTTACAAATCCAATTTCCCATAACCAACTTCTTATTACCTTGAGTGATGGACTCGATTAGACATTGAATAAGTATGGCACCAAAGTTAAGTGGTTCCCTCCTAGCAATCTTATAAGTCAAAAAGTAATCCATGTTGCTAGGCATTTTTCCCGACTTACCACAAATGCAATATGAGACAATGACCGACAAAATACGATGCTCAAGTGTCATTGCCAACAAAGAATACTTTGGCCATACTCCCAAATACGTCTTCACTTCTTTCATTGACACTCCCGACATTTCATCATTCCAAGTCCCACAAGAGAAATAATCCCAACCACCTTCTCTAACACGTAAAAGCCAGCAAATATCATTGGGAGTCCATCTAAAATGACGACCTCTTATAAGTGAATTTACGGCTATAGGCTTCCTTTCAACATCATATTCGACCCACATATTGGCATAAAAGAGTTGGATAATATCATCATCATACAAAACATAAGCATGTTCCCATAAATACATCCAACCTTGGTCCTCAAAAAATCCTCTTATAGTGGGATACTCATTTGTAAATGAACTAAAACGACACATTTTAGTCCGAGCAATAGATTTTCCTCCCATTCCCGAATCCTCATAATACCATTCCGCATACTTATTGATGAAATTAAGAACATTGTGGGAATTAGGGGCTTGAGTAACAAAGGATTTTTTACCTTTCGCCCAACGGCAATTTTGGAGCGAAATTGTTCCGCGTAGCTCGGTAATTTGGACCCGAGAGAGAATGGGATTTTGAACATCATCACCTTCTTGAGCCACGTTTCTTTGAGCGGCTCGAATATCCCTTTGTTCGGCTTCCTCTTGCCGATTTCTTGTGAACCCTCTCCACCCCTTCTACGCTTGGAGATGGGATTTCGACCGAGTGGAATTCTTTGGGGGAGCCATATATGTAAGATTCTTGTGAAAATAAGAAGATTAGCAACAAGAATCGTGAAAAATGATGAATAATTGAAGAATCTAGAGAAAAGGGGATGAAAAAATCGCTGCTATAAGGGTTTGGGAGTTTTCTTCGTCTGTTTAGCGAAGAAGACAGAATGTTTATAAGTTGTAAAAATGGCCTGGGCGACCGGTCGAGGTAGGGGGCGACCGGTCGACGTGCAGGGCGACCGGTCGCCCTTGCTTTGACCGTCCCAGGTAATTTTTCCTTTTCCCAGAGTTTTCCAAAACTCTATTTTTCACCCCAAAAGTTTTAAAACTTTGCAAAAAGATAATTTTGGACTATATCCAACAAATATGGGTTTCGGGAAAACATATATTCGATAAAATTGAGACTTAACAAGTAGTGCCTTTTTAAAGAAAATATTTGCAAAATCATTTAGGGGCACTTAAGGGGTTAAAATGAAATATCTTGAAAGATATGTGCATAAGCATAATATCGAGTTTAAAGAAAAATACGAGTAGACATACCTCGATAGTTTAAGAAGCTTGATGACGTAATAGCCAATGAGTATGAGATATGTATCCTACACAATTCTTAGACAAAATTTGCATAGAAAATACAAGTGTAGGCAAGTAATAGGAGATATCAAAAAGAGCTTATGCTATAAGATTTCATAAGAGATAATAAGCCACATAAGTCTAATTAAATGCTCAAAAGTTTTAGAAAATCATGCAAGGTCTTCTTTAAAAAATTTGAAACTCACAAATATATTAAAGGACCTACATTAAAAATAAATACTTGAAGACTCATTTTGCAATTAAGACACAATTTAAAAACACGCATAGAATTAAAATAAAATGCATATAAGAATGGGGAGATACGATTTACCAATTACGCCGTTTCCATGGGTTGTGTCTTTTCCATTGTTGATGATATCTTCTCATTGAGAAGTCACTTTGTTGATGATGACTTCTTTGATTACTCCATTTCCAATGTTTGTTACCTTCCCGTTGTTGATGATCTCTTCTTCTTTGAAAATTATCTTGATGATGTCTTTGCCATTTCCAAGGACTATGTTCTTCCCAATTTTGATTATATCGTCTTCTTGGAAGTTGGCTTTGTTGAGAATAGTTTCTCCTTCTTTGATCAAATGAAACGGTCATTTGATGTCTTCTTGGCGGTATGAATTTTTTTCGATCATTATTTCGCCGGGTACCTAATATGACATTATTTTGTGGTACCCTCATGTGTTTGGGTCCTTTGGGATTAGTCTTGAGACTTTTAGGTCTCCAACAATAATTAGAGCTATTTCTAGCTCGACAAAAATTAGCCGTATGACCCTTTTTACCGCAATAGAAACATGTAATAATTCTAGGAGCATAATGACCAACATGCTTAGAGACTTGATTCTTTTTCATGTGATTGACACCTTTAGTCTTATGATCAAGTTCTAGTTTCGAACAATCAACAATCTTGGTCATTTTATCGGTACTCAAGTTGGATTTAGATAAATCATTTTTTATGCAATCAATATTCTCAACAAGAGTACTATTTTCTTTTTCAAGGTTTCTAACCTTGTCAAGAGTGGTGGTGTGAGCACATGATAGTGATTCATAGGAAGTAAATAAACTATTCTTATCATTTTTCAAAATATTGAATTCCTTTTTCAAATTTTTGTATTTAACAAGTAAGCTTTGGAATTCATTTTGAAGTTCATCATAATCATTTTGTAAATCACTATAATCATTTTGAATGACAATATCATAGGAAGTAGAGGGTTTAAGACATACCTCATTTTCTTCATTGATGCCCATAAAACAATATTCAACTTCTTCATAATTGGAAGTTGTAAGAGGCTTGTTCCTTAGATATGAACTTGTATCCCTTTGAGGGGTAGATACTTTTGTTTGACTTCTTTCATTTGCAAATACTCCATAGATGGCTTCTAATTTTTGCCATACTTTATGTGCCGACTTTATTCCTACAATATGTTCATATTCTAAATTAGTAAATGAACAATACAAAATATTGAGAGCTTTACCGTTTAAGGAGATGATTTTCTTCTCATCATCTTTGAGCTTTTTGAAGCCTTTTGAGGTGTGTGGTGTATCTTTCATCGGAATGGATTCTCCATTAATGACGGTGTTCCAGATGTCGAACCCGCAACCTTGTAGATAGCATTCCATTCTTTCTTTCCAAAAATTAAAATTCTTGGAATCAAATAGTGGTGGCTTGGTGGTGGAGGTGCGGATAGATGAGCTTCGTTTCGTAGCCGATGATCGTTTCTCTTCACTCGCGATGTGAAACGAGCTTGCCAAAGAGTTTGGCTTTGATACCACTTGTAAGTCCAAGCGGCTACGATAATCTAGAGGGGGGTGAATAGATTATCTCCATCTTTTCGATTTCGCCCTCTTTTTATAATCGAATGCTCAAACACAATAATAAAGGTGCGGAATGTAAACAACACACGACGATTTAAAGAGGTTCAACCCACCTAGGGCCTAATCCTCTACCACCCCAGTATATCCGGGATGGATTTCAAAAAGAAAAAGAATTTTATTAATTACCAAAATTAATACAAATTCAACTTACAACACCTTGAAGAGCACCACACTCTTCTTCAACACCACCTTTGAGATTACCACAATCTCTTCTTGAAGATTACCACAATCTCCAACGGCACCTTGTGAAGATTACCACAATCTTCAACCTTGAAGAATACCAAATTCTTCAACACCTCAATAAGAAGATCACCACAATCTTCTTCACCTATCACCTAGATCATCCAGTGTTCTTACCACAAGAGCACTCACAAGGATATCTTGTGTTTGAATGATAACCAAAAATCAAGATTACAACTCAATAATGAATAATACAATTTGAGTGGAAAGTGTAATCAAGAATAGCCTAGACCTCAAAGATGTGAAAGTGATAAGCTAGGCAAATTTACAACTAGAATAATAACAATGAAAGACCAAGTATTTGCTTGAAGTGTATCTTGTTGTGTTGTATCTCAATTGTTGTTTTGGTTGCTCCAAAACTTCCTCTATTTATAGGAGATGATTGATCAAACATAGGCTCCTCTTGGGGATTGAAAATCAAAAGAAAAATACAATTAAAATCAAGAATATAGCTGTTAGAAATCAATCCCACAATTTAAGGAAATGTGTCTTTGTCAAACGGTCATATTTTTTTGTCAATACACAGGCGACGGTCGCACAGAAATAAGAGAAATAAGAACACTTTGAAAATTTCAACAGGCGGCCGGTCGACATAGGCTTCGACCGGTCAAGGTCGACCCTGTCTCAACCGGTCCCCCTAACTCAAAAAGCGAAGAGGTTTTGTTGTTTCAAAATGAAACATGCAGTACCGGTCGACCCAGGCGACCGGTCGGCCGACGGCCGATCGGCCTTGAGCGGCCGGTCGACCTATTTTTTTTCCGTCTCATTTTTTGTTTCTAAAAACATCTTGAGTACGGGTTGCCCTATAGGGCGGCCAGGTCGACCACTAAACAGAAATGTTGTCCAATTTTAGTCGAAAATAAAACTCAAGAAATACTCCGAAAATTCAGTAAAAACATTTTAAACCAATCGGGAGTATTTAGACAACATTTAGAAATCTTGTTTATAGGAGTAAAAACCCATTGATATAAAATCATTAAAAGTGTTGTCCATTATTATCAAAAATAAACTTGAGGAAATACTCCGGAAAATATTAAAACCATTTTAAATCATTTAGGAGTATTTGGACAACCTTTAAAAACATTGTTTTGGTGACAAAATAAAGTCATCAAAATTAAGATAAAAACATGTATCAAACAGGAAAGACAACTTCAATCAGTTGAAGAGGAAACATTTGAAGAATTAAGGGGTCTACACTCCACGGAGGATTGTAGAAAGGTTCAAAGACGAACCAGTCTCAAGTTTTTGGAGGGCTTCGTGATCAAATCCAAGAAGCTTGAGCAAGTGGACTGTAGTAGCAAGGCAGCTGCCTGTGAAGAAGAAGCCGAGTCGTCACGAGAAGCCATTTGTGTGACCAAGGCATCTCGACCGAGTCCCAAAGGATCAAGTCATTTTGTGTGATCAAAACTTGCATCGGACTCATTAACCACTTTGTATATTGATCAATACTTAGTGGATTCCTCCAGGAGTTAGAGAAGAGAGGAGTAGAAGAATTACCCCATCTTGAACCTCTATAAAAACTTATTGTGTTATTTACATTTCAAAGACTTTAATTTACGCACATTGCTTTAATATCTCATTGATAAATTTGCTATCCAATTGATAATCAACAAAGTGCTAAAACCAAGCATTAAAACATATTTAACCAAATTCAAGGGTGTTAAGTCTTCCATTTGAAAACATATCACAATCGAGTTAAGTCTTTAGTCAAAAGCAATTTGAGTTATTCTATCAACAAACTCGGTCAGTGCGTTGAGTGACTAACTCTATTTGATTAACTAACTTAGCTGTCCACCAAAGACTCAGCTGTGAAGTATTAACTCTGAACATTTTAAAAGGACTAAATCAAAAAGTTGGTAAGGTTTATTCAACCCCCTCTTCTAAACCTTACACTCACCCCCTTGGGACCTACAAGTGGTATCGGAGCGGTTGGTTCATTGAGCCTTCCGACCAGTTCTTGAACTAGATCTCCAAATTTTTCAAAGCTTGCTTTAGCACTTGATCTTTCAAAACTCTTTTATTCAGCAAAGTTATTATCATGGAAGCAAATCTGACGCGCATCCCTATGTTCACAATTGAGGAATTTGATGATTGGAAAATTCGTATGCAGGCTCATCTATCAGCATTACACGATGAAATGTGGATAGTAATAGAAAGATGGGCCCCTTTGCAAATCTTAAAAGTGAAACAGTGCAAGGAGAGCTGCTGCGATTGATTGAAGGAGAAGAGGATCTTTGCTCCCGGACGGCGATGGTTGAAAAACTAAGAGATGAATGGACAAACGATGTGAAAAAGATACAACTTGGACAATGTGGCCAAGGACATTCTTTACAAAACTTTGGACAAAGCCATGTTCAACAAAGTCAAATCATGCAAAACGGCAAAAGAAATCTGGGACAAGCTAACCTTGATTTGTGAAGGCTCAGAGCAAATCAAGGAAAATAAACTATATGTTGTTGTACAAAAATTTGAAAACTTTAAGATGCTTGCAGGAGAAACCTTGGATCATCTGGATGCTCGGTTCATAGAAATTACCAATGAACTATCTGCACTTGGAAAAGAATATACACAGAAGGAAATGTGCATGAAGATTCTAAGAAGTCTCCCAACTGAGTGGGATATGAAAGTCATGGCCATGAGACACTCCATGGACCTATCAAAGACATCCAACCATGATCTATTCTCAGATCTCAAAACCTACGAATTTGAGCGGAGAAGAAAAGACCAAGAGGAGACAGTTGTGCCCAAAACAGCTGCTTTAATAGTTAAGGATGGTAAAAGAGCTGAGGTCAAAGAAGTCATTGACCAAGAGGAAATAGCCCTGATGGTTAAAAGGTTTAATAAGTTCTTCAACAAGAATTACAAGAGAGGCAAAGGTGAATCCTCCAGAAGACACTCAGCTCCTCCAAGTCAAGGAAGATAGGCCAACCAAGAGAGCGAGTATCAAAAGGTGAGTATCAAAGAGTCGACAACCCAAGAATGGAAAGAAGCTGATCAAAAAGTTGAAAATTTATCTTTGGCTGAGCAATCCGGTCACTATGCCATTGATTGCCCATATCCCGTAGTCAACAAATACGGGAATAAAGAGGAAAGAAAAATCTTGAGAGAAATAAGACAAGAAAAGAGAAAGGCAATGTTGGCTGCAGAGAGATCTTTGAGACAATGACCCAAGTCAAAAGACGCAGGACTCGGAGAGTAGTGAAGCGACTACTCAAGTGACTCACGAAGAAGAAGCCTTGATCCGTCTAATGGCCAAAGAACAAAACCAACCTTACCAAGAAAATGAAGTACACTCTAACTCATCACACTCAGATACTAGTGATAGTGATTGTGACACACATACTTCATCACCCACGGATCTTTATGATTCATTAGGCAAAATGATGAAAGACTTTGAACACATTAAATCCTCACACACACTACTAAATGAGGAAAACAACCTACTCAAAAGCCAAAACTCACAGTTGACTAAGGAGCTGAGTACTCTAAGTCACATAGCTGATGAGAATAAAGGTTTAAAGGCTGAAAATGCTAAGTTAATAGCAGAGATAGCTGCTATAGAAAAGAGGGAGAATGACCTCAAAAATGTGATTGCCTCATTCACTAAGGCATCTAAATCCTTGGATGATCTCATTATGAGTCAACGAGAATGTGGAGATAAGACAGGCTTAGGATTTAATTACTATGTGCTATGTCAAGCTCCAAAAGTGATTTTGGAAAAAGGATCTTCAAGTAATGAAACATCTCAAAAATCCAAAACTCCAAATGGTGCACACACATTTATTCCAAAGCACAATCACAAGCAAACTGGCCTTGGTTATAAAGGAAAAGAAAAACAGCCAGTTGAGTGTGCTGAGAGGACAGCTGAGAAGAAATCCAGCCGAGTTCCTCAGCAAACTCCAAACAGGAAGTACTTTGTAAAGAAGAAATAGAGCTACCAAAAGCCCCATAAATTCTATAAAAGGAATACATATGATGGGAATGGTAGAAATTATCCAAGTCAAGCTGATTGGAATAATGTGAACTATCAGCAAAGATCTATGGAATATAAGCCTAAATGGCAAAGGCCTAAGACTCAACAAAGGCCATTCCAAAGGCAAAAGAGCTATCATCAGCACACATATGCACTCAGGCACTATACTCAAAGATATCACAACTACCCAAACAAAGCAATTGCTAAAACACATACACAGGCACACAGACAAAAGAGACAGTTGTATGAACCTAAAATCCCCAAGCAATTTGCCAAAATTAATTATGATTATGGCACTGATAGATGGCAACCTCTTAGAGTCAAATCATTTGGCTATAGGTTGGTTGGATCATCTTACAATACTAACCCCTTAGGACTCAGACAAATATGGGTACCTAAAACCTAATTTCCTTACTTGCAGGTTCAAGAAGCAGCTGAGTGCCAAGGAACCTGGTACATGGATAGTGGTCATTCCGGACACATGATGACAGGAAACAAGAAAAATCTGTCAAAATTCAAGGAGGTTAGAGGTGCAAAAGTCATATTTGGAGGAAATGAAGCTCCAGGAGAAATAAAAGGCGTTGGATCCATCAAGAAAAATGGATTAGAAATTACAGATGTTGCATACGTTGAAGGCCTCAATTTCAACTTACTAAGCATAAGTCAACTCTGTGAGAAGGGCTATAATGTTGGATTCAATATGGGAGTGTGCCAAATCAAGAACATTGAATCTAATGAAGTAGTGTTGCAAGGATGCAGACAAAAGAACATGTATGTGGTAGATTGGTCAACTGCAACACCAAACACTTGTCTGCTATCAAAAAGCACGGTTGAATCAAGATGACTGTGGCACAAGAAGCTGAGTCACCTGAACTTCAAAACAATTAACAAGCTTGCAAGGAGCAATCTCGTGGAAGGACTTCCGGACTCGATTATACAAGAAGGAAAGCGTATGTGATGCATGCGGATGGGAAAGCAAATCAAATCATCATTCAAAGAAAAGACATGTCCATCTTCAACAAGAATATTGCACACTTTGCATATGGATCTATTTGGTCGATTGAACCGCCAAAGACATAAGTGGGAAGTAATATACCTTGGTGGTAGTACATGACTACTCAAGATACACATGGACAATATTCATGTGTAAGAAGAAGAAAGAAACTCTGCAGAAACTACCTCGGTGATGAAGAGAATCCAAAATGAGAGAGTCAAACCATTATCAAAATAAGATCGTGAGAGGAACCGAGTTTGTCAATGGTATAATAACTCGATATTGTGTTGAAAATGGTATCGGTCATAAATTATCACTGCAAGGACTCACGTAAGAAAAATGGAGTTGCGAGAAAGAAGGAACATAACTCTCAAAGAAGCAAAGCAAGGACCATGTTAGGAAGCGGGGGTGCCTAAAAGATTTTGGGTGAAGCAATAAACACAAACATGCTATACTCAAAATAGATGCATGATAAACAGACGGTGACAAAGACTCCTATGCGATTTGGGACGGGGAGAAAGCCAAATGTTGCATATTTTAGAATATTTGGATGCAAATGCTTCATCCATAACAATGGCAAGGACAATTTATAGGCTTTTGATGCTAAAGCGATGAAGGTATCTTTTTGGGATACTCGGTGAAAGCAAAGCCTCTGAGTGCTCAACAAAAGGACAATAGTTCTTGAAGAATCCATTCATGTGGTGTTTGATGAACCCAATGTAAATAAAGAAGACATTGAAGAGTCGGTGATAATTTGAATCAACCAACCATGAGAAGAGTCCTATGTTGAAGTCAAGCTGGAATTAAAAACCGAGAAGAAGATGAGATAGTTGAGTCTCAAAGACAGCTGGAAAATCTGCAGCTAAGTGATGATGAGAGAGCTGATCAAAATAACACAGATGCAAGACGACTGAATCCAGCTAACTTACTCCAACCTGATGTAAGATGGCTGAGAGACCATCCACCAGAACTAATCATTGGAGATGTAAGAGAAGGTGTAAAAACTAGATCCAGAACCCAACAAGAAGCTATGTTCACTTGTTTCATCTGACAAATAGAGCCAAAAGATGTGTCACAAGCTCTGGATGACACACATTGGATTCAAGCCATGCAAGAAGAGCTGAATCAGTTTGAGAGAAACAAAGTATGGGAATTGGTTCAAAGACCTATCCATCAAAATATTATTGGCACTAAATGGGTGTTCAGAAACAAGATGAATGAGGAAGGTTTTGTGGTACGAAACAAAGCAAGATTGGTAACCAAAGGGTATTGCCAAGAAGAAGGGATAGATTTTGATGAAACATTTGCCCCTGTAGCAAGATTGGAAGCCATAAAGAAGTTTCTTGCCTATGCTGCTCACAAGAACTTCACTGTATATCAAATGGATGTAAAGAGTGCATTCCTTAATGGATTATTGGAGGAAGAAGTATATGTTGAACAACCTCCAGGATTTGAGCAGAAGACTCTTGGAGATAAAGTATACAAACTCAAGAAAGCTTTATATGGATTGAAACAGGCACCAAGAGCATGGTATGATACATTATCACAATTCCTGACTGAGAACGGATTTACAAAAGGCAAGTGGATAGAACACTCTTCAGAATTCAAGATGGGAAGAGTATCGCTTGTTCAAATATATGTGGATGATATCATCTTTGGATCCACAAACAAAGAGTGTGTGATAAATTCTCAAATCTTATGCAAAGCAAATTTGAAATGAGCATGATGGGAGAGTCGACATTCTTCCTGGACTCCAAGTAAAGCAAGTGAAGGATGGAACCTTCATATATCAGACAAAATACACCAGAGATTTAATGAAGAAATTTGGTATGGAAGAGAAGTCTTCTGTGAAAATACCAATGAATACATCAGTCAAAATATATATGGATGCAGATGGCAAGCCTGTGGATCAAACAAGATACATAGCACTTATTGGATCACTGCTCTATCTTACAGCAAGCAGGCCAGACATCACCTTTGCTATAGGTGTATGTGCGAGATTTCAATCTGCTCCAAAAGAAAGCCACATGACTGCAGCCAAGAGAACCTTGAGATATTTGAAAGGAAGCCAAGAAGTTGGCTTATGGTACCCAAAGGAAGGTGGATTCAAGCTAATTGGGTATTCAGACTCTGACTATGCTGGATGTAGAGTTGACAGGAAGAGTACCTCAGGCACATGTCAAATGCTTGGAAATAGGCTAATTTCCTGGTTTAGCAAGAAGCAAAATTCAATAGCTACCTCCACAGCTGAAGCAAAATACATAGTTGCGGGCAGCTGTTGTGCCCAAGTCTTATGGATGAGACAGCAGCTGAGAGATTATGAAGCTGAAGAAAAGGAAATTCCAATTATGTGTGATAACACAAGTGCAATTGCAATCACTCAAAATCTTGTGTTGCACTCAAGAACAAAGCACATTGATGTCAGATATCACTTCATAAGAGATCATGTTGAAAAGAAGGACATCACCTTGGAATATATCTCAACTGATAAGCAGTTAGCTGACATATTCACAAAACCATTATGTGAATCAAGATTTGAAGAACTCAAGCATGAATTAGGGTTAATTGAGCTGAGTTGACACTTAGAAGAGTCAAAGAAAAGAGATGGAACATGAAAAGATGAAAAAGGGCTGAACTCTTAAATCAGCTAAGTGAATCAGCCGTATCAGAGAATCAGCTATGTCAAGTTAACTGACAGCTGAGTACCTATGTGCAAAGAAAGAATAGTTAAATCAGCTAAGGAATAAGTTGAGTCATTTATGAGCACAGTGACAAAAACGCTGTCGTTTTTACTAGGCGGGAATATTTTTAAGAATGACATCAGCATAATTATGACGTGTACAGTCAAAAGCTGCACATAAAGCTTATGATTGGATATAAATGCTGCCGCATTAAATAGGAGAAATTAAGTGTTAATCGGCGTGCAAAATCTGAGCCGTTGATCTTGATCAAATTTCAAAAACCACCCGCACGTCCTTTCATAACCCATATTTATACCGTTTCGTCCTATTTTCTCTCACTTTACCAAAACTGTTCATCTCTCTCTCTCTCGAAGGCAAAGAAGGAAATTTTCTCTCAAAACCCTACAAATCCTCAAGGTCATTTTCAAAGTTTCGTTCAGTAAAACATCGAGAAATGGCATCTACTCATGATTTCGTCAAGTTGGGAAAGCAAATCCACACTGGGTCTACTGTGGATTTCGACGGCATGATCAAACAGAGTCCGAGCGACACCTCGTGAAGAAGATTGCAGAGAAACTGGAAAAGTCTGGATTAAAACCATTTTTGACAATGGAGTTTCCGATGACCTACGTGGAAGAGGTCGCACAGTTCTATGTGAACGCTGAAGTTCACGGTGAGGGCATCAAGTCCTCTGTTCACGGGAAAGAGTTCACCATCTACGCCGAGGATCCGCGAACATCTTGTTTGTTGTCGGCGGAAGGAGTGCCGGAGCTTTATGAAGCTGATGTTAACCTGGCTGTTGCTTGGAAGGAAGTAGCCAAGCCCGACTGTGCTGCGAAGGTTGTCTACGCAGCTGAGAAGAAGCTGTTGAAGGAAGACTACCACAAGCTGCTGGATATTGTTGCCAAGAGCATTGATATCAAATTTGGAAGCTATAATCATTTGTCAAAAACTAAGCGATCGTGATGGTGCAATCATAGAAGAAAAAAGAAGGTGAACTTGGCTGAGTTTGTATACAGCAGACTCTGCCAGAATATTGGGAATAAATCCTTCAAGGAGGATGGTACGTTTGGAGGATCCCTGGGGTACGGCCTGGTGATTGGCTGGATGATGGAAGTAAAAGGAGTCCCTCTTCGATATGGAAATGCATTCTATGTTAACAAGAAGATGTTCCGGTCTAATCTCTCCGGAGCACAGAGGAGAGCTTATACCAAGAGAGCTGACACGAGTGAGGGGGAATCAGCTGGTCCCGAAGAAACAACTGTCTCCTCCTCTCCCCAGAAGAAGGCTGCCCCTGCAGCTGCAAAGAAGATTGCTGCCCCTGCAGCAATGAAGAAGAAAACAAAAGATGCCCCTGCCCTTGCAGCCAAGTCACCTGCTTCCGCAGCCGTGTCTCCTGCCCCTGCAGCCGCATCGGAGAAGGAACCTCAAATACCTTCTCCGGTTGTCAAGAAAAGGAGGACTGATAAGCCGAGACGGCCAGCTCCTCAGAAAAAGACAACAACACCGGCCCCCGCCGCCCAGGACTCAGAAGAAACCATATCCGAGCCAGAAATTCCTCTGGTAAGGACTAAAAGAAGAAGAATCTTCAAGCGCCCGAGCTTCAAAACCGGGCCGGTGAGTCACCACTCGGTGAAACAGATCGGAGAGCTGGCCGGAGAAGTAGAGTCTCGAAATCATTGATGAAACTTAACCAAGTCTGCTGAAGCCGATCAGCAGAGGCACATTGAAGACACAGCTGTCGACAGAACAACTGAGACACTAAAGGCAGATGAGAGAGCAAACTCTCCTGTTGACAGGGTTGTTTCCCCTCCTGCAACAGACGCTACTGAGGGTGCGGAGCACCAAAGTTTGCTACCTTCAATCCCTGAGAACGAGGGACAACAGGGAGAAGATGACAAAGATGATGATGATGTGATGATCCTATCCCCACCATATCCAGACATCCAAAATCGTCTACGAGAATGGAAGAAATGGAAGCTGAGTCGATCCAGGGAACAGTTCCAAAGACCAAAATTTATTGAAGAAGAAGACGAACTGTTGAACTTTCTCGGATTGACCAATGTGGTCCATTCACTGGATGAAGAAAAGCGCATGAGATATCTTGCGGATCTTCAAAGACAAGGAGAAGCGGAGCGAGCGCGAAGCGAGGCTCGTGAAAAGGCGATTTGTCCCTTTACGGGGAACCAGCGATCATACACATCCTCATCTTGACATCCTCTGCGGGAGTGATGAGGATGCGGATCCTCTGCTGGCCGCTTTCTACGGAAGAATTGTAGATGCAAAGAAGCCATGCGGGAATCCAGGAACCCGCATGAGCAACGGTTATTGGAAGGACGGGGAGTCCTCCACATCACGGTGGAGATCGATCCGATGGGAGAGTGCGCAAAGCATATTGCCCACGATTGTTCTTTGCCACCACTTTTCGGCTCACTCGAGAAAAAGAAGGTGTTAAGGGAAATGGCGATGAACGGGATTGTGGGGACCCCCAATCGGGCCTACCCCTAATGAAGGTGTCTTACCACCCGCCCCAACGGCCGACTACTCAAAGGGAACAGTAGGGAGTCCGGAGAGACGAGTGACCCATTCCAAGTCACTCGGTGGTGTGCCGGGGGAAACTCCATCCACGCTGCGGCAAGGTCGGAGGATCTTTGCGGTTGACTCCTCAATGAATCTTGGAGGCAAAGTGGAGAAGGAACAACAAAGCGGATACACAACATGTTGTCATCGACGAGGCTCGAGGCATAGATTAAACATCGTCTCGGTGAAAGTGCCAATCGCTGCTCTGCGAGGCCAATAACGCTTGGTGCGATCGAGGCACGAGGAAGGAAGCGCCCGAGAGTTAACACTGCAGGCAATGAAAGTGCAATCCATGGAGTTGAGACTCGGTGGATGCCACCTCGAAAGACCTCAAGGCATTGACACATCGTCGAAGGGGGGATCCCGAGCCTCACCGCTGATTGAGGCTGCGGGGAGGTAGTGAAGGCCAACGGGAGGTGGAGACTTCCGGGGTAAAGAGACGGAAGCTGAGAACATCCCTCCTACTATCATTAATCCATCTGAAAAGGAGATAAGTACTCTTCACGATTCCCAAAAAAATCCTGATGTAACCTTTCTGGGATCTGAAGGTGAAGACAAAGTTGAGTCATCCCCTATTGCCAATCCAAAAGACTCAGCTGAGGATGTTCTCCCTAGCATGAGTAAGTCCGACCTTAAGGCTACTCGCTAAACCTTTAATTTTGATGATGAGCCACCCTTGGAAATCTCATCATCGTCCGATGACGCTCGACGGAGGACGGTCAACTCATGTGGAAAAACCGGTGAGACCGATGAAGTCATTAAGACAGTGAGGCTCGGCAAAAGTCGGGTCAACTTCACAATGGACCACGGTGAAACAAAGTCAATGCGCGGGCTCCTAAGGCTGCAGTAGGATCGACTCCACCGGGAACTTCACAAGCACAAGTTGTCATTCATCAGATTCCCGTTGCCCATGATGATTCGTTTGAAGAATCATTTCCTTCTCTCTGGAAGTACGACCTTCGAAGAATCACTCGAGATCAAAACGTTTCCATAAACCCGATCCCGTTATTCCAACAGACACCATTATCCCAAAGACTTTGACTTTGACTTTGCGTTGCTTGGCCGCATGACTAAGACAAGTAGCGGCTCGAGGTTCGAGAAGTTTTCAAGGCCATATTTGCAGAGATGGAGAAGATGGAGAGGCACCAGGCCTCACTGGACATGAGGCTGGATAACCGAGACGCAAATCTTACTACCGTCTGCGAGGAATAATTGTCGAGGATCCGGGAATGGTGGCAACAACAAAGACAAACAATGCGCGTAGAACAAGTTCGATATTTCAGGACATTGTTCAAGAGAATCCGTACGAAGACAAGAATGCAAGAGAACATCGATCGAATGGATGAATCTCACAAAGAGAGATGCGGCTGCTGCGTGAATATAATAAGAAAGAGCTCTGCAGCGTGAGAGGAGAACATGGATCGGAAGTTCAGCCTCCTCATGGTTGAAATGAAGCGGTGACACGGTGAATCCAACGCCACCCGCTCCGAATTCGTGCAAAGATACTCCGCAAATGATTGAAGCATAACTCGGCTATCGATCGCTTAGACTTCATGATTGCTAGCTTGTTTCGGGGTTCCTCTCTCCTTTGATGATGCCAAAAAGGGGGAAGAGGAATACCTAAAAAAGCGTTGAAAGGATCCGAAGGTGAAAAGGAGGACCTTGTTTGTGAAGGGAAAGACAGTGAAGAAACAAGAGAAAAGAGAGAAGAAAGGAAAATTTGTTGAGGGGGAAGGTTCGAAAGATATAACCTTGATGATTGCTAAAACCCTCCAACAAGGTCTTGTCACGGTGATATCATCAAACAAACTCCTGTGACTCTGCCGCTCCAACATCCTGCAGTACCCATGGCTGAAAAGAGAAAGATAGTTGAAGCAGGGATGAAGGAGGTGGAAGGAAAGATGGATGCCCGAGTTATGGATATTCTGAAACAACATGGAGGCATTCCAACAGATAGAGACACCTACACCATTTCGGGACGTCAGAACCGAGCCAAGATCTGTTGATGAATTCAAGACGCTCGCTTCCGAGGGTTACTTAGCAAATATGTCTATGGCCCAAGCTTGGTATTTGTATTGGGAAAAGGGCCTCAAGCTATGTGAAGAAGCTAACAGGCAGCAGACTACTGGCAGTCACTCTGCTGGTCACTCCGCTAGTCACTCAGCTGGGAAAAATAAGGCCCCAGTGCAATACACGCCCAGAGGAAGAGGAAGAAGCAGTGGTGGAGGAAGAAGTTTCAGACCTAGACCTCTGCCCAAAAACATTGAGTACATAGATCCAGACAAGAAAAGAGGGATCTATTGGGCTGGATTCGATGAAGTAGCCAACCTGCAAGTGGCTAAAAACAATGCTGAGTATGTGAAAAGGATTGAAGAAGAAAATAGAAGACAAACTCAGCTGTGGGAGGAAAGACAAGAAAGAAAAAGAAGAGATGAAGCTGCCAATAAGGCTTATGAGAAAAAGAAGGCTGCTGAAGATGAGAAGAAGAGAAAAAGGTCAGAAGATGACAGAGCTGAAGAAGAGGAAAGAAGGAGGAAGCGAAGGAGATGAAGTGTTGCTGTTCACCCCTTCATGTATTTTACTATGTAAATACATCTTTATGTATCGAATAAAATTGTATAATTTCTATACTTGCGTAGATATAGAACAGCAGGGTTACCTTAAGTTCTGTTTAAGCTCTGATACACTCTGTAAACAGCTGTGTAAAGAACAAGAATGTTATGATCAATAAAAGATTGATTCTACGCATACATTCTATGATTCTACATTGTTTGTACGTATCTTTGCTGTTCAATTATTGAATGAATGTTTTAAGTTTTGGCATCATCAAAAAGGGGGAAATTGTTGGGAAATTAATTTTTAGATTTTGATGAATGCCATGTAAAACTTAGAATAGAAAGTTGGCACCCCATTTTTGTTGTAAATTGCATTGTAATAGATAGGGCTAGTCGAGCTGAGTTAAGTCAGCTATGCCAAGATATGCAAGAAGTCAACTGGAGACTAGAGAGAAGACTCATTGTGAGGCGGTGAGTGTGGCAAAGAAGAGAAGACAGGAACTCGACTGAAGGTGCAACTGAGATACAGCTGAGTGAACTGTCAGTCAAGTCAACTCAAGACAACCAAGTCTCAAGTTGAAGTGACAGATGAGTCATCCAATGATTGGAAGCTGACTCGAAGTCACCTGGGGAAGTCAAGGAAATGGAAATGCGGTCAAGTCGAGATAATGAAAGAGATCCGTTGCATGAAGTCAAGAGAATTACTTAAACAAGTAATACTTCCATCTTGCCTTTCTTGAAGTGCTCAGTCCCGAAGCGTGCAAAAGGAATAAACCAATAGGAAGCATCGCACTGTGTCGAACTCGAAAAGTGAATACTCATTCATACGAGGAAATGTCAATTTCAAGATCGCAACAAGACAAGCCAACGACCACAAGTGTCTTCTGAAAATAAGCCTATCTCTTCAACGGGCAAATTTTTCAAAAGAACACTATAAAAGGCTGAGTAATCTATTTGAGAGAGTGTTGGTTATCTTGACAATCAGAAAACAAACACGAACAAGAAAAGCAATATCTGTAAACAAAAATATTCTCAAATCATTCAAGTTCAATCCTCAAGCCTACACTACGAAGGAAATCAATCCAACACTTACCTGTGAAGGAAACACAACTTCAATCAGTTGAAGAGGAAACATTTGAAGAATCACGGGGTCTACACTCCACGGAGGATTGTAGAAAGGTTCAAAGACGAACCATTCTCATGTTTTTGGAGGGCTTCGTGATAAAATCCAAGAAGCTTGAGCAAGTGGGCTGTAGTAGCAAAGCAAATTTGCCCTGTGAAGAAGAAGCCGAGTCGCACGAGAAGCCATTTGTGTGACCAAGCGCATCTCGGATCGAGTCCCAAAGGATCAAGTCATTTGTGTGATCAAGACTTGCATATGGATGTTAACCACTTTGTATATTGATCAATACTTAGTGGATTCCTCCAGGAGTTGGAGAAGAGAGGAGTAGAAGAATTACCCCATCTTGAACCTCTATAAAAACTTATTGTGTCATTTACATTTCAAAGACTTTAATTTACGCACATTGCTTTAATATCTCTTTTGATAAATTTGCTATCCAATTGATAATCAACAAAGTGCTAAAACCAAGCATTAAAACATATTTAACCAAAATTCAAGGGTGTTAAGTCTTTGAAAACATATCACGGTCGAGTTAAGTCTTTAGTCAAAACAAGTGAGTTATTCTATCAACGGCTCGATCGAGTCGTTGAGTGACTAACTCTCTTGATTAACTAACTTAGTTTGTCCACCAAGGACTCATTGTGAAGTATTAACTCGAACGTTTTAAAAGGACTAAATCGAAAAGTTGGTAAGGTTTATTCAACTTCCCCTTCTAAACCTTACACTCACACCCCTTGGGACCTACAAAATAAATATCACTTCTTATTTAAAAAAAAGTATCATTTTTTCTTATAAAAGTATCAATTATACTCTGAAAAGTATATCTTTTTTAAAGTAACAATACTGATATTATTTATTTGAAAAATATTATTACAGTTATTAGTTAAAATTATTATTATATTTTTGTATATAAAACCTTGTGTGTAGAGATAGAGAAGAAAAAAATATGAGAAGAGAGAGGGAGACTCAAGAGGAGAGAGAAGGGAAAAAAACGATAGAAGTGTATGTGTGTGAGCGTGAGTGTGAGGGGGAAAGAGAGGAGCATGAGATAAAGATGATGGAGGGGGGACCACAATAGGATAAGAGTGAACGTGTGAAAGGAGAGAGAGGGAAGGGGGACCAGTAAGAGAGAGAAAAGAGGGAGTTGGGGACCATGTGAGATCCGTCTCACGGATTTAGATCCGTGAGACGGTCTCACAAGAGACTTGCCCAAAACAAACAACCTATCACTAATTAAGTTGTTGTTTTGTCTAGAAATTTGGGAGACGCTTTCTGTTTTTGTTGAGTGCATTAGAATATCAAATGTTCTGTTCTTGTTTAGCATGAAAATTCTAATGCCCTCACCTCTTCCTATTTGACTTTCGTACGCGGTGCTGATGTTGTTTCCTCACTCCCCTACCCGTCTGGTTGTTTTTTTTATCTTTTTCTTTTTTTCCCTTTTTGTTGTGGGAATTGGATTGTAATCTTCCCTGTTAGAATTACAAATTGTTACAATAACGAGAAAAGCCTCCAAGATGGCTTACAAAACAGAAATATAAAATTACAAGAAAAGATAAACCTAACTTTTACAGGTCTTGAATGAATTCCAACTCCAGAAGCATGAATCTTACAGAACTTTACAAGCCGAGTCGAGGAAGACCTCTTTCCGCAAGACAAATACATCCCGGCTAGTGCTCACGGTATGACATAATGTCCCCAAAGATGAAACGGTTTTAGCTCTTTTGTGTACAGTAGCATCATTGACACAAAAGTACCTTTCAAAATTGAAGGAGTGAGAACTGGTTGCTGGACACGAATGCAGAAGGAAGTGTTCTTGGAAGTGTTCTTCGAAATGTTACAACAATATTATTGACACTTGAAGAATATGCAGAGATGTGCAATTTTTCTGTGTATTCTGACTTCATCTCTTCCTTCTAACCCCTCAATGGAGCAAAACATCTAAGACTTATATAGGTCATCATTTCCAATACTTGTAGGGAATTAAATATAAAGAGAGTGTGTTAGATAAATATTTTTATCAAGATTTTTATGATTTTGTTTAAATGTGTTTTTACACCAAAAAAATGTTTTTAAATGTTGTCCAAATACTCCCAAATGATTTAAAATGTTTTTACTATTTTTTTGGAGTATTTCTTGAAGTTTATTTTTGACAAAAATTGGACAACACTTTTGTTTTGAGGCCAACCGGTCACCCTATAGAGCAACCCGTGTCTGAACTTGATTTTTGAAACAGAAACGAGACGTTTGAAAAACTCCTGGAGGTCTACTGGTCGAACAAGAGGTCGACCGGTATCTGAAAAATTGCAAAATTGAATCAGAGAAGTCTGCATTTGAAAAAATGGGGAGGCCAACCGGTCCAACCCAGGGCCGACTGGTCGGACCCTATGGCAACCGGTCGGACCCCCCTGGACCGGTCGCCCTTCCCATCATCCTGTGTCTGAATCTCTGATTTACTTTTTCAACGTTCGAAATTTCTACATAGCATCGGTCGACCTATGTTATTTTTGACAGCATATTCAAACCATTGAACATCCATTACAGCAAAATTTACTTTATCAATTTTGTACATTATTTCTACATCTTGTGATCTTCTTTTTGTAGACAAAAGTGAAGATTGAGGAGCCTATGTTTGTGATCAAATCTCGAAGGCTCTCCTATAAATAGAAGAAGATTTTGAAGACACAATAGAACAACACAAGCAAACAACACAACAAGAAAATCTGCAAATTTCTCTAAGCTTTCACTTTCAACATTCTTGTTGTAATAGCCTAAGTATTTCACTTTCACATCTTGAGGTCTAGGCTTGATTCTTGATTACACTTGCACTTTAAAGTTGTATACTTCATTATCTAGTTGTATCTTGGATTTGTGTTCGTCATTCAAACACAAGATATCCTTGTAAGTGTTCTTGTGGTAAGAGCACACTTGGGTGATCTTAGGTGTTAGGTTTAAGAAGATTGTGGTAATCTTCTTGTGGAAGAGTTTGGTGCTCTTCGAGGTGTTGGAGAGTTCGGTGCTCTTCAAGTCGGAAGATTGTGGTAATCTTCACAAGGTGCCGTTGCAAGAAGATTGTGGTAATCTTCTAGGGAGATTGTGGTAATCTTCAAAGAGGTGTTATAAGGTGACGTTGTAATAGTTTTGGTAACTATTAATAATTTTTTTATCTTTTTGAAATCCATCCCGGAGATACTGGGGTGGTAGAGGATTAGGCCCTACGTGGGTTGAACCTCTATAAATCGATGCGTGTTGTTTACTTCCCGCACTTCCATTCTTGTATTTGCTTATTACATTAAAAAAAGAGGGCATAATTGAGAAAATGAGCATAATCTATTCACCTCCCCTCTAGATTATCGTAGCTACTTGGACTTACAAGTGGTATCAAAGTCAAACTCTTTGGCAAGCTCGTTCCACATCGCGAGTAAAGAGGAACGATCATTGGCTACGAACGAAGTTTATCTCACCACCGGCGCCTCCACCAACAAGCCACCACTATTTGATTCCAAAAATTATACATTTTGGAAAGAAAGATTGAAATGCTTCTTACAAAGTTGCAGGTTCGATATTTGGAACACGGTCATAAATGGAGAACCCATCCCATTGAAAGATGGAACTCAAACTTCCAAAGTTCTCAAGGAGCTCAATGATGAAGACAAGAAAATCATCTCCTTAAACGATAAAGCTCTTAATATTCTCTATTGTTCACTTACCTCTTCGAAATATGATCATATTCTAGGAATTCGATCGGCACATGAAGTATGGAGTAAATTAGAAGTTATCTATGAAGTGTATGCAAATGAAAGGAGCTATTCAAAAGCATCTACTTCTCAATTGGATACAACATCAAATCCAACGACATGTGATGAGCTTCTTACAACTTCCGATGATGAAGAAGCCGAGCAATGTCTTATGGGCATCGAAGAAGAAAATGAGGTAGGCTCTAATCCCTCTACTTCTTTTGATAATGAATTGAAAGATGATTATGGTGAATTGCAAAATGATTTTGATGAGCTTCAAAATGAATTCAAAAGCTTGCTTGTTAAATACAAAAATTTGAAAAAGGAATTCAATGTTTTGAAAAATGATAAGGATAACTTATTTACTTCTTATGAATCACTTTCTTGTGCTCACACTACCACACTTGATAAGGTTAGAAACCTTGAAAAGGATAATGAATCTCTTGTGAAGGATATTAATTGCATGAAAAATAATTTGACAAAGTTTAATTTGAGTACCAATAAAATGACAAAATACTTGATGTTCATCATTGTGATCATTTAAAATTAGGACTTGGTTATAAGCCTAATATTGTTAATTATAAGAAAAAGAATCAAGCCTTTAAGCATGTTGGTCATTATGCTTCTAAAATTATTACATGCTTCTATTGTGGTAAAAAGGGTCACACGGCAAATTATTGTCGGGCTAGAAATAGCTCTAATTATTATTGGAGACCTAAAAGTCTCAATGCTAATCCCGAAGGACCCAAAAACACTTGAGGGTACCACAAGAAAATTTCATGATAGGTACTTGGCGCAACAACAATCAAAGGAAATTCAAATTGTCAAATCGACAACAAATATTTGCGCCACTTGATCAAAGGAGAAGACATTATCAACAAAATCAATTTCCAAGAAGAAGATATAATAAACAATGGGAAGAACACAATCCTTGGAAATGGCAAAATTGGAGAAGACATCATCAACAAGATGATTTTCCAAGAGGAAGATACTATCAACAATGGGAAAGACATAACCCTCGGAAATGGCGTAATTGGCAAACCGTATCTTCCTTTTAAAATACGCATATTGTTTTATTATTATGCATGCTTTTATTCTTGCCTTAATTGTGAAAATGATTTATTTTTAAAATGAGGTCTCTACAAAATACTCTTGGATTTTTAAAACCTTTTTAAAAGAGACTTTGTATAGAGTTTTTCTAAACTCATGTATATTTACAAGAACTTACATGTTTTATCTTCTCCTGTGGATTTAAGCGAAAGCATTGTATACTTGTCGTATTTCTTAGACTGCCTTAGCCACTCTTGTCCACTACCATTTTTACTTTGCTCTTGTGCAAGACGTTTTGTCAAAGTTTTAAATATCTTGATATACATGTTCGTCAACATATTATCTCATTTATGATTTATCAAGATTGACATAAACATTTGAGGCATGATCATTATTGTTTTTTTTAATCTCATAGACAAGATATATTTTGGCTATTTTTCTTGCTAAATATAAGCGATGCCGTTAATGAGTTTGTTAAGTTTTGTAGACTTATTGAGGATGAGAAAGGAAGTACTCCAAATATTAGTTACTTCAAAATATTTGTATGTAAATATTTTATTATGAACACCAAAGATCAATTGGATACCCAATGATGATAGTGATGAAGAAAATATATTGAACAAATTTCTCAAATGATGCTCCAAGATGAAGATTGGTTTATAGAATTGCAAGAAGAGCTAAATCAATTCGGAAGAAATGATATTTGGTAATTGGTACCATGTCCTCCATCACAAATGATTATAGGTAAAAAATGGGTATTCCGAAACAAACTCGATGACCAAGGCAACATCATTTGAAATAAGGCAAAGTTAGTAGCTCAAGATTATTGTCTAGAAGAAATGTATCAATTATGATGAAACTTTTGCACCCATTGCATGTTTAAAAGATATTCGCATTTTTCTTGCCTATTTTTGTTTTAAAAATTTCAAGCTTTACCAAATGGATGTTAAATCCACATTTTTTATTCAAGAAGAAGTCTATGTAAAACAACCTCTGGGGATTGAAATGTTTTCTAGGCCAAATGATGTTTATTAACTTAAGAAGGCCTTATATGGTTTAAAACAAGTACCACGTGCATGGTATGATAGACTTATCTCTTTTCGTTTACAAAATGGATTTACAAGGGGTAAAGTTGATACTACTCTCTTTGCTTTTGAAAAAGGGCAAGATTGTTTATTAGTTCAAATTTATGTTGATGATATTATTTGGTGCTACTAATGAATCCTTGTGCAAGAAATTTTCTAAGTTAATGCAAGGTGAATTCGAGATGAGTATGATGGGGGAGCTCAATTTCTTCCTTGGACTTCAAATTAAGCAATGCCAAGAAGAAATTTACATTTCACAATCAAAGTATAAAAAAGAACTTCTAAAGAAGTTTGGCATTGAAGAAGGAAGAACCGTCTCTACTCATATGGCAACCAATGTCAAGATAGACAAAGATGAAAAAGGCAAGTCGGTTGATGAATCCAAGTATCGAGGTATGATTGGTAGTTTACTTTATTTAACCGCAAGTAGACCGGATATTCTTCATGTCGTATGCCTATGTGCTTGTTTTCAATGCAATCCCAAAGAATCTCATATGAGTGCCGTTAAAAATGTTTTTAGATATTTGAAAGGCACTATTCAACATGCTTTATTTTATCCAAAGAATGAAAATTTTTCTCTTAAATGTTATAGTGATTCGGACTATGCGGGAAATATTGATGATCGCAAGAGTACTTCCGGATCATGTCAATTTTTAGGCGATTGCCTAGTTTCTTGGTTTTTAAAGAAACAAAATTGTGTTTCACTTTCAACGGCCGAAGTCGAATATATTTCTGCGGCTTTTTGTTGTACTCAACTTCTTTGGATGAAACAAACTTTAGCGGATTAGGAATATTCTTTTGAAAATGTTCCTATCTTTTGTGATAACATATCCGCTATAAATATTGCTCAAAACCCGGTTCATCATAACCGTACTAAACATATTGAGATTCGACATCATTTTCTAAGGGATTGTATTTCAAAACAAAAAATTGAGATATCTTTTGTTCCATCTCAAGATCAATTAGCGGATATCTTTACAAAACCGCTATCTTCCGAGACTTTTGCTTCAATACGAGTTCGGTTAGGCATAATGCGTATTGAATGAGTTCTATGGTTGTATTTTGCAAGTTTTTAAAACTTAGGGATGAAAAATCGGATTTTTGGTTCAAAATTCGGACAGAAACTGGACTGGTGTTCAGAGACCGATCGACAGAGAGGTCGAACGGTCTACCAGGTGCAGGGACGGTCGCCTAAGCTTTTACAGGATTAAAATTGTTTATGTCCTTCAAATGGTCATTTTGATCATTTTTTTCCAAACTCGAACCCCTTTGCAATTTTCACACACAATTCACTCAAAATGATTTTTACATATAAATTCTATATTTTTGAGTTTATATTACTCGTATTTCATCATTCTTATCAGACTTCTCCGATTAATTGGTAAGAATTCTTCTTTTTAATCTCAATTGGGTTGAACCCTTGAGAAAGTGCTTGTATCTTGATATTTTAATGAAATTCTTGTAAACGAACCTTTTGGAAAATACATCCTCATTTCATATTTCTTTTCAAAATATGGATATTTTGGAAAAACATCCTCAATTCATATCAAACCACACAATACATATAGTAAAGTGTACTACTAAGTCTGTTAAAAACAAAGTTATGGCATATGAAATCATCATCCTAGCCCCATGCTTCAAAAGCAACACGTTTTTAGCAATAACTACAATTCCAGCAACCACTGGAAGGTCTTCTGTCAGATTCATCTCCAAGCTAAGGCTCTGTTTCTCTTCGTCATCGTGGAGGTACGGTATTTGTCCTGCGATCGTTGGAAATTTATAGTGGTACAAAAACGGGAAAAGCCTTCAAGATGGCTTACAAAACAGAAACATAAAATTACAAGAAAAGTAAAACCTAACTTTTACAAGTCTTGAATGGATTCCAACTCCAAAAGCATGAATCTAATAGAACTTTACAAGCCGAGTCGAGAAAGACCTCTTTTTGCAAGATAAATACGTCCCGGTTAGTGCTCACGGTACGATGTAAAGTCCCCAAAGATAAAACGGTTTTACCTCTTTTGTGTACAGTAGAACCAATGACACAAAAGTACTTTTCGAACTTGAAGGAGTGAGAACTAGTTGCTGGACATGAATTCAGAAGAAAGTGTTCTTCGAAATATTACAACACTGTTACCGACACTTGAAGAATATGCAGAGATATGCGGTTTTTCTGTGTATTCTGACTTCATCTCTTCCTTCTAACCCCTCAATGAAGCAAAACACCTAAGACTCATATAGGCCATTATTTTCAACACTTGTAGGGAATTAAAGATAAAGAGAGTGGGCATTAAAACCATATGTAACTCCCATGAGTTACAAACCTCTTCTTATGACCACTACTTGAGGAGTTACAAATTCTAAAAGACACATGAACATGGACATCTCCTATGTCTAGTATCATTAGGCCCAACAATAACTTGAATCTGGGCCAAGCCCATTTTCTAGTGACAAAACTAACTAAACCTAAACCAGAGCCCAAAGAGTTGGGCTGATCCAAGTCCTATTTGTAATCATATACTTGTGTTATAGTATATCCAGCTAATAACACCTTCTGGTATTTATACTAGCTAGGATAAACTATGCCCTTTACATAATGCTCATTCGTATGGCCAACTTCGTGTATTAATTTCTCACTCACCGAAATTTGGTTTAGAGAAATAATCTGCTGAGTAGTGACAGATTTTAGCGACGGATAGAATCCATCGCTATTAGCGACGACTTTACGACGGAATAATGACGGATTTCTTCCCAAAATAATGTAAAAAATATTTCACTATATAGCAACATAATAGCGACGGAATAACGACGGAATTACCAATGGATAACTATCTATCGTTAATCCATAGCTAATCTAAAGAATTACAGAGGATATTAGCGATAGATAGTATCCGTTGCTAAACAAATAACATATTTAATTAGCGACGGATAGTATCCGTCGCTAATCCATAAATGAATTTAATATAAAAACTGGGAAAACCATTTTGCGATGGACAAAATCCGTAGCTAAACAAATAACATATTTAGTTTAGCGACAGATAGCATCCGTCACCAATCTATAAAGGAATTTTACTTTTAAAAACTAGAAAAATAATTTGCGACGGATAAATTCCGTTGCTACATAGTTAACATATTCCTTTTAGCGACTGATAAACTCTGTCACGAAACTATAAATTAATATAAGAATCTGGAGACATAATTTGCGACGGATAAAATCCATCGCTAAATAATTACTATTTTTCCAATTAGAACAGATTAACTTATTCAGCGACGGAATAGCGACGGATTATTTCCGTCGCAATTTCTGAATTTAATTAAACCTAGCTCCTCCTTCCTTGCTACCTCTCACGCTCCTCTCCCTCTCTTATCATCTGTTTCCTCAGCCACCATCCTTCTATTAGAGTAGAGTCCCGACGCTCCAATTAGATTGGAGTTTATTCTACTTGTAAAGACAATTTTATTGAGAATCATATTAATAAAGGCATTTCTTTATCATTTGTTTTGCATTTAATATTATTAATTGTGAGTTTGATAAAGTCCTTAGATCATATTAAGCTATGGGACATGGTCGCGCATTTGATGGCGATCATGGAATATGTCTCCAAGGCTTTGATCTTAAATTAGTTCCAAGTCAATGGGCTTTTCAAGATAGGATATTGAATAGCCCCGCAAGACTTGTGCATATGATGCATGCTCGTATGACGAGGATGTTGCATTCTATTAACATTAGCATTGTGACGTAAATGCATATATGCGGGTGCTTGTTAGAGAACAAGTACACTGAACATGACCCAATGGAAAGTCTTAATTGGAATATTTATTGTCGAATTAAAAATTTCCATATTGCGACAGTACATGATTAGTCCTTAGACTTGAGGCACGATAGTAGCCTTATGTACATCCTGTAATATTTTGATTTATCGTCTGATTGCTTGACAATCATAAAGGGGATATTTTGGATGTTGCACTGGTGTATATGGAGGTTAATCAGTGGCCAAATAGAATTCGACACTTGTTTATTGACAAGGGAATCTCCCGTGTTTTCATAGTTTGTGATTTAAAGACCTTGGCCAAGGCATGATGAATATTGATTCATAAAGAAATCACTAGACTTGAAATCGAATCACAGTTATTAAATCAAGTGGGTTTCGACTTATAATCCATGCCCAAGATTTAATCGGGAGATTAGATGTTGAAAGGACCGTACGTGTATGCAATCGTAATTGAAATAGGTTTACTCGCTATTTCACCTATTGCTAGACGATCATTCTACTTGCTAGATGTTCCCATGATTTGTAGGTTTTTGGAATTAAAGAGTTAATTTCAAAACGTATTAATTAATTGGATTAATTAATTGAATAATTATTATTCGTAAGTTACAAAAGTTGTAAGCCTACTGCTAGCATTAGTTGTGAACCTAAAGGGTCACACACAAAATGGTTGGTGTCATTTCTTCAATCGAAAAATTAGTCCAAAAGGTTGGATACAATTAATTGATAGAGATTAATTAATTGTGGCTTGATTTAATACAATGATTAAATTAAATATTTAATTAAATAATTAGATTATTTAATTAGATTTAATTAGATTAGGAAGTCTTTGGAGTGAAAAATAATTTAACTGATAAGATCAATTAATTTTATGAAAAGACTACATTTAATAGTTAAATATAGCCAAATAAATAATTGGGTTATTTATTTGGGCCAGATGGAATTGATTTGATTAAATTAATTAAATATGGGCTGGATCAATTAATTGAAATTAATTGATGGATATTTTTAATTAAATGTCCAACCTAATATTTAATTAAGCCCATAAGGATAGGCCCATCTGGCTAATTTGAAAGAAAGAAAAAGATGGAGGGATTTTCTTGTGAATATTCGGATAAGGGTTATCCGGATATGGCAAGATATCGTAGGATCAATTGAGATTATCCTATAATATTCTCCTACTGATTTTAGGTTTTGAACCTGGACACTTTTATGAACATAGGATGAATCATATAAGTATCTTTAACAATCAGTAGAAGAATAAGAGATACAAAACAGATAAAAATAAGTAGACGTCTTCTCTCTTGAAAAAAAGCCTACCCCTTTTATTCTCTCTCCAAGTCTTTCTTCTTCTATCATCTTCGTAGGAAAAATCAAGAACCCTTCTTGGTTTAACTACATAACAACAATTCTTAATTTCACCGGTTGAATTAAGGATTGGTGTTCACTCCAAATTTGAGATTGAACATAGAAACGGGTTATAAATTACTAGCGAAATTTATAATCCGGGTGCTACCATCCATCGTGTGGTGGCTTTAGAGGAGGGATGCTTGGACCTCTGTGAGATCGTGATTCGAGGATTTACCCTGTTGCGAGGAATTTGGATTCCTTCTACATCTTCTTCAAAAGGAAGCTTTTAGGTAAAATCCTTATCATTGGTTTTTACCGCTTGTATAATTCGCGCGATCGTTAAATCGCCACGAACCCGGGCTTTTTTATGTATAACTTGTATGCATGTTTTTAAATTTTTAATTTCATTGCGTTAAGCCCGTGGTATAGCGAACCCGGTGGTTTCGAGAGCGGTTTTGGCGTTTATACAAGTTTTAAAGCATATTTTATATTGTTAAAATATGTTTAACAGATTATATTATGTGCGATAAACCAATTTTATTCGATTTATATTTGGGATAAAAAAATTGATTTCGTTGATTTCTTATGAAGAAATTTATCATGACGACTCAAATCGTCGAGATTTTGGTATTAAAATCTGTTCCTGGATGAAATTCATTCAGTTAGGAATAGATGAGCATATTAAAATTTGGATTGCAATGTTATGAAATGATTGGCAGAATACAAAGTTTTGTAATGATGTCAGATTAACCATGCCTGACACATTCACGTGTTTTTGAACTTGTTTTAAAAGATTCCTTTTTAGTTTTCAAGTGTATTTATGCCATTATTCATAAATTCGGATATATATATATATACTGTGTATATATGTATATATATTTCAGTTTTGATTATTCAGATTTTGAATTTAAATTGTTAATTTCAGAATTAATAAAAAATTGTTTTTATGAATAATCAAAATAAGTTTTATCCCAAATTAAATCGGCACATAGAACTTGGTAAATTTAAATGCTTTAAATTCATGTGATGGATGTTTTAGCATGATTTATTTAGGGGTGATCATGAGCCTATGACCAATGTGATTGAATGTGTTTTAATTTCTTTGGGTTTTTGGGGCCTGCGAGCCTCTTATTCTATTATTTGTAAGTTCTTTAAATTTTTGCATTGAGAGTAGATTAGGTGGCGAGGTTTTCCATTTATTGTAATTTGGAGGACGTTCGATGCTAAAGGCCCACACGTGTGTGGGTAGATTTTACAAATGTAATGAATAGAAGATTCAAGGCCCATGCATGTATGGGTACATTAATAAAATGTAATAGAAATAGTTCTATTTATTTTGTCCCTTAGATTGACCATAGACCCATTTTTGGCTCAAATGGGTCGCATAGGTTGGCCATGATCATCCCACCGCTTTTTGCATAGGATGCATGTTAGAATTTATTTAATGTTTTTTTTGCTTGCGCAATTCATATATTGATATGTTGCATTAAATAAAACTCACCTAGTAAATAGGTTTATGATGAGGTCTTGGAAAATTAAAAACCCCAAGTTTTTGAAATTTAAAAGAATTTAATTTTTTAAATTAATTCTATATCAAACAAAATGGACAAGATAGGTTGGATCTATCATTCCATGCTTCCATCAAAGGTAGATGACATGACGATGCTACCGCACTTGGTCACTGGCCAAGAGTCGTGGAGTGACTTAGTGTTGGAAAGCTGTGTTCTCTACCAAACATAGAGATGTTCGTGGAATGGACTCGTCCTTATGTTGGCCATGAGTCGTGGAACATTTTGATGCTCCATTTGCACGAAGGTTTGATGGGTTTGTTTGACACTTAGTACCGTATAGGCTCATAAAATTGGGGTATACGAGAAAATGTGAGGCAAAACAAACTTGAGGGTTGTATAGCGATTCAATTGTCAAAGAGTTGACTACCATAGATATATTTCATGGGCTCATAAAACTGGGGTGTGAAATATTTCTATTGGGCCTCAAGCCCACTAGGAAATTGGATTTCTCGTTTTTCCATTTGGGGTTAATGGAATTTGAATAAAATAGTGGGAGAATTTAATATTAAAGACCTTATATTAAATTAATATGTTATTCTCATAGTTTACTCATTTTCTGCTTCATTTATTTTTGTAGATTAATCTACTGAAAATGGCTAAAAATCCAATTGCAACTATTCTTGAGCAAAACAAATTGACTGGTCCTAATTTTTTTCGATTGGTGAGAAACCTCAAGATAGTCCTCCAATCAAAAGAGGGCTTATGTTCTTGAAAAATCGCCCCTACTACTCCTCCCGAGGATGTGACTTGAGGTCTATTTGGAGTATTTACGTCATATAGATGACAATCTCCAGGCTCGTTGCTACATGCTAGCTTCGATGTCAAATGAGCTGCAAAGGCAGAACGAGGGTTTGGATAATGCTACTGATATCCTCATCCACCTACAAGAGTTGTATGGTGAGAGAACCCGACAAGAAAGATATAAGATATCTAAGGAGCTTTTCAAATGTTGTATGACTGAGGGCTCTTCAGTTCATGATCATGTGCTGAAGGTGATAGCACTCATTGAAAGGCTTGCGTCCCTTGGAGTCGTTATGGATAATGAGCTCTATGTGGACCTCTTGTTGCAATCTTTGCCTCCCTCATTTGACACCTTTGTTGTCAACTTTAACATGCACAACATGGATACTAGTCTCCATGAGTTGGTGAGCATGTTGTTGGGGCGGTGAATCCACCATTAAGAAGGATAAACCGGTCTTGGTTGTTGGATCCACGGATCAAAGGCGCAAAGTCTAAGAAAAGGAAGGGGAATGGAAAGGGTTCCACTAATCCCAACAAGAAGACAAAAGGTGGGGCGTTAATGCCAAGAAGGGGTCTTCACAAGCTAATGACAAATGCCACA
Source organism: Rehmannia glutinosa (assembly GCA_016081115.2). NCBI lineage: Eukaryota > Viridiplantae > Streptophyta > Magnoliopsida > Lamiales > Orobanchaceae > Rehmannia > Rehmannia glutinosa. The sequence goes on from CM071926.1 coordinate 81,009,467, forward strand.
ATTGCGATAAGATGGGACATTGGAAGAGGCGCAAGGAGTATCTTGCAAGCCTGAAACGTTCAGGTATTTATTTTGTTGAAGTTAACTTATCAATTAATGATTCTTCTTGGGTATTAGATACCGGTTGCGCATCTCATATTTGCAATGATTTGCAGATAATGACAAGAAGAAGGGAGCTGAGTAGAGGAGAGATGATCTCGCTACCGGGGAATGGAGCAAAGGTTCTTTGCATTAGCCATAGGAACTGTTAACTTAGCTCTTGATAATGGTTTTGTTTTAGTTTTAAACGATTGTCTTTATGCACCAGATATTGTTAGAAACATCATCTCCATTCCTATTTTGGATGGAGAGGGCTATGGTTTTTTATTTAAGGATAGAAGTTGTTCTATCTCTCGATGTTCTTCTATTATATCGACTTGCATTTTGATGAATGGTTTATACACTTTGACTCCCCAAAAACCCATATATCACATTCAACAAAATAAAAGAAAGTTAGATAATCATAGTTCTCTCACACTTTGGCATGCTAGATTAGGTCATATTTCTGAGAAAAGAATTAACAAGTTGGGACAAAAACTCAACCTTAAGGAAGAGCAAGCGTTGCCAACATGTGAATCATGTCTCAAAGGAAAAATGACCAAATCACCATTTGTTGGACAAGTTGAGCGCACCAAAGATCTATTGGATTTGATCCATACAGATGTGTGTGGTCCACTAAGTGTTAGTGCACGAGGGAACTATCACTACTTCATAACTTTTACCGATGACTGTTCTAGGTATGGTTATGTGTACCTAATGAGGTTCAAATCCGAGGCCTTTGAAAGGTTCAAAGAATTTAGATGCGAAGTGGAGAAACAAACTGGTCGAAGCATTAAAACCATTCGATCGGATCGAGGGGGTGAATACTTGACCACTGAGTTTATTGATTATCTAAAAGAGAATGGGATTGTCTCACAGTGGACTCCTCCTGCTACTCCACAACTCAATGGGGTTGCGGAGCGTAGGAATCGAACCCTGTTAGACATGGTTCGTTCGATGATGAGTTTCACTTCATTGCCTCTTTCATTCTGGGGTTATGCCCTAGAAACGGCAGCATATCTATTGAATAGAGTGCCATCAAAAGCCGTGCCCAAAGTACCATATGAGATATGGTGTGGCAAAACACCTTCCTACAAGTACCTTAGGGTATGGGGGTGTGCTGCTTATGTGAAGCAGCAAGTGGGAGATAAGTTGGACATGAGATCCATCTTATGTAAATTCGTGGGGTATCCTAGAGAGTCTATTGGATACTATTTCTATGACCCTTCGGAGCAAAAAGTGTTTGTTTCGAGGAATGCCACTTTTCTTGAAGATGAGTTTCTCTCTGAAAGGAATGGCGGAGTCGTAGATCTTGAAGAAGTTCAAGAGCCACATAATTTCCCGAATGTTACCGCAAATGACACACCAGTTGTAGCTGGACCATCTGAAGCACAACCTCTTCGGAAATCTGTTAGGGTTTCAAGGGCGCCTGAGAGGCTGAACCTTTTGTTAGAGAACAAAGAAGAGGGACTCCCCTTGAATAATGATCCAAGAAGCTATGAAGAGGCGATGTTGGACATTGACTCAGAAAAATGGCGAGAAGCAATGCAGTCCGAAATGGACTCCATGTACACCAACAAGGCATGGACCTTGGTGGACCCACCACAGGAAATTGTTCCCATTGGCTGCAAATGGGTCTACAAGCGGAAGCTTGGAGTAGATGGAGAGGTAGCAACCTACAAAGCACGGTTGGTTGCAAAAGGTTATACTCAGAAGCAATGAGTTGATTATGAGGAAACTTTTTCACAGCGATTGCGATGCTTAAATCCATTCGGATCTTCTTTGGCCATATCGGCGTATTATGACTACGAGATATGGCAAATGGATGTGAAGATCGCTTTTCTTAATGGAAACATTAAAGAAGAGATCTACATGAAGCCAGAGGGCTTCATATCCAGTGGGGAGCGAGCAAAAGGTTTGTAAACTCAGAGATCCATTTATGGACTCAAACAGCTTCGAGGAGTTGGAACATTAGGTTTGATGAAACGATCAAAACGTTTGACTTTCATAAGAACCTGGATGAACCATGTGTCTACAAGAAGGTTAGTGGGAGCGCGATTGCGTTTGTTGTGCTCTATGTTGATGACATCCTACTCATTGGGAATGATATAGGATTGTTCTGATCAACAAGGACTTGGTTGTCTAAAACAGATTCTCCATGAAGGACTTGGGAGATGCATCCTTCATCCTAGGGATTAAGATCTATAGAGATAGATCGAGAAAGATGATCGGATTTGTCCCATCCATGTACATAGACAAAATGCTAAAAAGGTTTAGCATGGAGGAATCAAGCGAGGATACCCGCCAATGAGTCATGGAATTTCACTTTCTAAGGCTATGTCCCCAAGACACCCCATGAGAAAAGAGAAAGGATGGCTCACATACCTTATGCATCCGCTATTGGAAGCATAATGTATGCGATGTTATGTACTAGGCCCGATGTTGCTCATGCTCGAGTATCACGGCGAGATATCGATCCCAATCCAGGGGGATGATCAGCTGGAAGGCCGTTAAGATGATCCTTAAGTACTTGAGAAGAACTAAAGATATCTTTTTGATATACGGCAATGGAGAAGCGAAACTAGAAGGTTTTACCGACTCTAGTTTTCGATCCGATGTAGATGACTCTAAGTCCATGTCGGGTATATATTCACCTTGAATGGTGGAGCGATCGATTGGAAGAGTTCTAAACAGAAACAACTGCAGACTCCACCACGAAAAGCTGAATATATTTTCGCATCGGATGCGACAAAAGAAAAGAAGCTGTTTGGATATGAAACTTCATCCGAGGGTTGGGTGTAGTTCCATCGTTGTTGATCCGTAATGATTTCTCGTGATAACAACGGAGCCATTGCAAGCAAAAGAGCCAAGATCTCATCAAAGATCCAAGCACATCATGAGGCGATACCATCCGATCCGAGAGATCATTGGTAGAAGCGGACGTCGTTAATGGATAGAGTCGTCAATGAGAAAATGTAGAGACCCACTAACTAAACCCTTATCACAAAAGGTATTCGACGGACATCTCGAGAAGATGGGGCTAAGATACACGGGCGATTGGAGCTAGGGCAAGTGGGAGATTGTTAAAGTAGAGTGCCCGACGCTCCAATTAGATTGGAGTTTATTCTACTTGTAAAGACAATTTTATTGAGAATCATATTAATAAAGGCATTTCTTTATCATTTGTTTTGCATTTAATATTATTAATTGTGAGTTTGATAAAGTCCTTAGATCATATTAAGCTATGGGACATGGTCGCGCATTTGATGGCGATCATGGAATATGTCTCCAAGGCTTTGATCTTAAATTAGTTCCAAGTCAATGGGCTTTTCAAGATAGGACATTGAATAGCCCCGCAAGACTTGTGCATATGATGCATGCTCGTATGACGAGGATGTTGCATTCCATTAACATTAGTGTTGTGACGCAAATGCATATATGCGGGTGCTTGTTAGAGAACAAGTACACTGAACATGACCCAATGGAAATTCTTAATTGGAATATTTATTGTCGAATTAAAAATTTCCATATTGCGACAGTACATGATTAGTCCTTAGACTTGAGGCACGATAGTAGCCTTATGTACATCCTGTAATATTTTGATTTATCGTCGATTGCTTGACAATCATAAAGGGGATATTTTGGATGTTGCTTTTGGTGTATATGGAGGCTAATCGGTGGCCAACATAGAATTCGACACTTGTTTATTGACAAGGGAATCTCCCGTGTTTTCATAGTTTGTGATTTAAAGACCTTGGCCAAGGCATGATGAATATTGATTCATAAAGAAATCACTAGACTTGAAATGGAATCACAGTTATTAAATCAAGTGGGTTTCGACTTATAATCCATGCCCAAAATTTAATCGGGAGATTAGATGTTGAAAGGACCGTACGTGTATGCAATCGTAATTGAAATAGGTTTACTCGCTATTTCACCTATTGCTAGACGATCATGCTACTTGCTAGATGTTCCCATGATTTGTAGGTTTTTGGAATTAAAGAGTTAATTTCAAAACGTATTAATTAATGGATTAATTAATTGAATAATTATTATTCGTGAAGTTACAAAAGTTGTAACTCATTGCTAGCATTAGTTGTGAACCTAAAGGGTCACACACAAAATGGTTGGTGTCATTTCTTCAATCGAAAAATTAGTCCAAAAGGTAGGATACAATTAATTGATAGAGATTAATTAATTGTGGCTTGATTTAATTCAATGATTGAATTAAATATTTAATTAAATAATTAGATTATTTAATTAGATCTAATTAGATTAGGAAGTCTTTGGAGTGAAAAATAATTTAACTGATAAGATCAATTAATTTTATGAAAAGACTACATTTAATAGTTAAATATAGCCAAATAAATAATTGGATTATTTATTTGGGCCAGATGGAATTGATTTGATTAAATTAATTAAATATGGGCTGGATCAATTAATTGAAATTAATTGATGGATATTTTTAATTAAATGTCCAACCTAATATTTAATTAAGCCCATAAGGATAGGCCCATCTGGCTAATTTGAAAGAAAGAAAAAGATGGAGGGATTTTCTTGTGAATATCCGGATAAGGGTTATCCGGATATGGCAAGATATCGTAGGATCAATTGAGATTATCCTATAATATTCTCCTACTGATTTTAGGTTTTGAACCTGGACACTTTTATGAACATAGGATGAATCATATAAGTATCTTTAACAATCAGTAGAAGAACTTACAAAACAGATAAAAATAAGTAGACGTCTTCTCTCTTGAAAAAAAGCCTACCCCTTTTATTCTCTCTCCAAGTCTTTCTTCTTCTATCATCTTCGTAGGAAAAATCAAGAACCCTTCTTGGTTTAACTACATAACAACAATTCTTAATTTCACCGGTTGAATTAAGGATTGGTGTTCACTCCAAATTTGAGATTGAACATAGAAACGGGTTATAAATTACTAGCGAAATTTATAATCCGGGTGCTACCATCCATCGTGTGGACTGGCTTTAGAGGAGGGACGCTTGGACCTCTGTGAGATCGTGATTCGAGGATTTACCCTGCTGCGAGGAATTTGGATTCCTTCTACATCTTCTTCAAAAGGAAGCTTTTTAGGTAAAATCCTTATCATTGGTTTTTACCGCTTGTATAATTCGCGCGATCGTTAAATCGCTACGAGAACCCGGGGCTTTTATTATGTATAACTTGTATGCATGTTTTTAAATTTTTAATTTCCGCTGCGTTAAGTCCCGTGGTATAGCGAACCCAACACGTTCATCCGCTGCACCATCGACGAAAACCACCGCACATGTCCAAGCCTCCACCGGAGCCACACACGCCACCTAGGTATGACATTATCGATGCTTTTTCCACAAAACTCTTTTTTCAGTTATTTATCATTTGAAAATTAATGGTAGAAAAATATCTTTGAAGTAAAATATATACTTGGAACGGGATGCCCGTGGAATGCAATTTTAAGTATACAATATGATATTATCCTAATTAGGATGTTAGACAAGATTAATGAAAAGTTATTGCGGAATTTGTGTTGGGGGATTTTTAAGCCAAGTGAATTGATAATAGGTATCTGCAACTGGTTATATTCTAGATGATATTATAAAATTGGTTAACAAAATATTTAGGATACACTCTCATTCAGGCATTCTTCTTTCAAGCATTTCTAGACATATCATACACTACAAAAAAACAGCTATTTAGTGACACACACTTAGTGGCGGTTACCAAAACCACCCCGAAATACTAATGTAGCGGCGGTTACGAAAACCGCAGCTAATTGACTCAAAAAACTCAATCCGGGAAAATGTAGGGACAATTTATTGGCAGCGGTTAAACTGAACCGTTTGGAAATAAACATTAGCAACGTTTTGAACCGCTACTAAGTTATAATGGGAGTGTTTGCAAAGACTAAAAATAAGTGCTTTTTAGTTTTTTGCTTAAAAAAAGCAGTTTTTAGTGTTTGCATATATCAATTTCAGCTTCTAATTCTGCTTCATTTAATCAGAATCTAAAAGCGAGGAGATGGAGTCTTTAGATTTCTCGTCAGCTTCTAGTTTGAATTTTACAAATAAATAAGACTTTTAAGTCTTTTTCACCAAACACACTCAACTTCTCATTCTCAACTTTTAATTCTATTTTCAAATACTAGCAACTTCTGATTCTCAACTACTTCTACTTCTGCTATAATAAATCACTTATTTTAAAAGCAAAGTTTTTGCAAACACTGCCAATAACATTATTTGTTTATTATTTTTTTTATTTAAGTTATAAAAACGATGAAATTCATATTGTCAAAGAAAAGGCTTTAACATTCAAAACTGAAACAACACATAGGGACGATCTTCTATCTCGGTCTCTCGCTCGCCCACCCTTCCGCCCTTCCTCCGCCGCCGCAGCCGCCACCATTGGGACCCACGGTATACCGTCATCCACGTGACTTCAAACCATTGAAAGGAAAGACCTTATTTCGATCTGGTGGTTTGATTCACTAAGCACTGAAATTTTCAAACCCTAAGCACTTACAGGTACCGAATACTGAGTAAGGTTAGATGTAATTTATCTGATGGTTTGATTCACTATCTTTAACATAGTCCAATTATGAGAGCACTTGAAGCTATCAAAGCTTCTGAGGCAAGCCTCTTATTAGCTCTGAACAAAATCAAATTTCATCCTGTTTTTCAATTTTCTATGCGATTTCTTTGGCTGTTTTTCTAATTTATTATGTTGGTTAGGTTTATGAGGTTTAATATCAGAATTATTTTACAGAGCAGCAATTCGATATTTTTTTTATTTGAATATTGAAGTTGGGGTTCCTTGTTTTATTTTGCCCTTAGTTAGTTGATTGATGTAATTGTCCATTAACATGATAACTAAGACTGAAATGAACTGTTTATAATGATCATCAGGTCTGTTATTTCGAACTGTTTATAATAATGATCATCAGGTCTGTGAAGAAATACTTCCTTGATGCTCCTTGATGCTGATAGACTCGAACTTGAAATTAAGAATTCCATGACACATTTCTTTTAGAGCCTTTGATATCAAATGTTTTGTTTTTTAATGTGTTAATGGCATCTAATGTCGAGAGTAAATATTTATTACAGCTTATCTAATTATTTGCCTTAACTATCTTTAATGTGTTAATGGGAAGACTTTCCTTGTTTAGATATCTCCCAGTTTGAGTCATTACATTGTACACTATCTTCTAATGGAAATTATAATGCTCAGGAGCATCTTTTTACTTTATTATCAAGCTTTTTCTTGGTTTCTCATTTTGTTTATATATAGAGGTAATGTTGCTGCTCATGGTAAATATTAGTTGCAAACACATCTAAGACTCAAGGGCTCTTCTAAGCAAATCATTTATAGATTCTTAGGTATTTCATCATATGGCAAATCAAAAGACATCCCGAATCTATTTCAAGTCACTGTTGAATAATAAATGATAACGCGTTGTATGTCAAGAACTGCATGCTACTCGAATTCTGAATTGTGCGCTCAAACATGATTTCATTTTCTCTATGTTATAAAGAGATTCAAGTGTTTTATTGTTACTATGCAGCATATTTCGAGAATTAATGGAGACATACCTTCAGTTGATGAAACAACTTTTGACCATCACAGACTGCTAGATAGGTACTTCTCACTCCTCTTGTTGTTTACCACATGCCTAGTCATTGAGAAGATAAAAGAAACCTTTTATCAGAAGGCTTCCTAAATCTGATGTCCTCAAACCTTGTGTTCTTATTAAAAATTGGTCTGCTCTATACCAATGACATTCAGAAAGTTGATTTAGAGAGACAATTATTTAACAAGTAAAAGGGAATGAAATTTTTTAGATACAAAAGATTTCAGCATTTATATCCCAAAAACCAAGTAACTAATTAAAACACCATTTTCTATATAGATGTATTAAAAACTGATATATGTCTTTACATGGCATGGTCTTGACTTTGTTTCACTTTCATACCTTATAGCATGTAATGGATGAGAAAATACAGCAAAGCCAGCCATACTTGCGGGATTAGGTAAAATGCTTTACTCTCTCTATTATTCTTTTATTTTATTTTTAATATTCTTTCTTTTTGTTGTAGGTAAACACTTGGATATACATGCATACATGTATAATTTACATCATTAAGATGTATATACATAATACACATCATTAATTTGTAGAGCTTCTAATTTGTTACTTTGTGGTACTTTAACAAACTTGGTTCCTTTGTAGATTCTTATTCAACTTTCAAGTACTCTATAATTTTTGCAGTCGAAAATAAAGAGATTTGGCTGATTGCAGTTCTCAGATAATTGGTTCAATTATCAGCTGTATGCTTTTGTAAACATAAAGATGTATGTTGGACCATCTAGTGTGATTAATCCTATTCATGGAAAAAATTGGCTATGTATTTGGTTGCTCATTTATATCCTCTGGCACTCTGGATCATCTATTGCAATTCTATATTGTATTTTGTACTATGTAAAATATATGCACTCACCTGCTGGAATATCAAAAAAGAGCAAAAGAACTGAACATTGCAGTAGAATAAGATTAGAATCCAACATTTCATGTCTTTTGCAGTTGCTGCTCTAAATGCTCTGAAATCTAGCTGGACAAACCTGCCTCCAAGCTGAAAGATGAAGGTGAGGAGTTGGTAAACATTGTATTAAATTATTAGAAGTAGTTTCTATAGTTATGAAAGATGAAGGTGAGGAATTGGTAATTCATGTGTTTTGTGTTGAATCAAATCATAAGTTCCTGAACTCTGTCCAAATTATTATATATAAGTTTTCTGAATTTGGTCAGATTGAGAATGCTAAAGCTAATGTTTATTATGCTTCCTGAATTACAACTTTTGCATTGAGTACAAGTTATTAGGTATAATATCAATAATTTGGTTTCAATTGTAGGCACCAACAGATGAAGGAAGCGGACATGAACCTTCACGGAGGAACATAAGACAATATTCATCATCTAGTCATGATGTAAATGAGGATTCTCATTCGTGATGTTGCATATATTGATATTGTATTAAGAACATATACTTTTGTAGATGGTTTTTGATAACTGCATTTGAAGGTTTGTAATGACTTTAACGAAATGCTCGACTTTCATGATGTTGAATAGTTTGTGTTGGGAAATTTATTGTTTAGATTTTGATGAATGCCATGTAAAACTTAGAATAGGAAGTTGGCACCCCAATTTTGTTGTAAAGCTGCATTGTAATAAATAGAAATTTGGTCAAGTGAGTTAAGTCACTATGCCCAAACATGCAAAAGACATTTGGAGACTAGAAGGAAGACTCATTGCAAGACAAACCGTGAGTATGGCAAAGAAGAGAAGACGGAACTCTATCTTGAAGGAGCGGTGAGATGCGGTGAGTGGAGTATCGATCACCAAGTCAACTCAAGAAAAACCAAGTCTCAAGTTGAAGTGAATGGAAGAGTCATCCATGATTGGAAGTCGACTCTAAGTCACCTGGGGAAAGCAAGGAAATGCAATAAGTCGAGATAATGGAAAAAGATCCGCTGGGTACGTAAATCAAGAGAATTACTTAAACAAGTAATATCTCCATGCTACCTTTCTCAAGTGCTCCCGATCAGGAAGCGTGCAAAAGGAATAAACCAATGGGAAGCACTACACCGTGTCGAACTCGAAAATTCGGAGAACAATTCATACGAGGAAATGACAATTCCAAGGATCGCAACAAGACAAGCAAGCCAACAACCACAAGTGACTTTAAAAAATAAGCCTATCTCTTCAACGTCTGATTTTTGAAAGATCACTATAAAAGGCCGAGGAATAACTCGAGAAAAGGTGACGCAGCTACGAGAGGTTACCTTAACCATACAAGCAAGAAAGAAATATTTTGTAACCGAAATATTCTCAAGTTATTAAACGCTCAATCCTCAAGCCTACACTACGAATAACATCAATCCAACACTCACCCGTGAAGGAAAGATAACTTCAATCGGTTGAAGAGGAAATTACTAAAGAATCAAGCGGTCTACATTCCACGAAGGATTGTAGGAAGGTTCAAGTTGAACAAGTTTTGAGCTTTTGGAGGGCTTCGTGATCAAATCCAAAAAGCTTAAGCAAGTGGTCAGAGTAGCAAAGCGCAACGCCTGTGAAGAAGCCGAGTCGCACGAGAAGCCAACCGAGTGATCAAGGCGTCTCCATCGAGTCCCAAAGGATCAAGTCAATTGTGTGATCAAGACTTGTATCCGGACTCGTTACCACTTTGTATCTTGATCAATACAAAGTGGATTCCTCCAGGGAGTTGGAGAAGAGAGGAGTAGAAGAATTACCCCATCTCCGAACCTCTATAAAAACTTATCGTGTCTTTTACGTTTCAAAGACTTTAATTCCCGCATCTTAATTGTTTAAATCACGACATTGATAATTCCTAAGTACTAAAGCAAGCTTCATATCTCTCGCTTAACCATAATTAAGGGTTGTTAGGAATTTTATTGTTTAGATTTTGATGAATGCCATGTAAAACTTAGAATAGAAAGTAGGCACCCCAATTCTTGTTGTAAAATGCATTGTAATGAAATAGAAATGGTCAATCGAGTCAAGTGCTACGCCCCTAACATGCAAGAAGACAATCAAGATGGAAGGAAGACTCTCTGTGAGACAGTGAGTATGGCAAAGAAGAGTAGACGGGAACACTACTGAAGAAGCGGTGAGATGCGATTGAGTGGAGCATCGTCAAGTCAACTCAAGAAAAGCCAAGTCTCAAGTTGAAGTGATTGTAGAAGAGTCATCCAATGATTGGAAGTCGACTTTAAGTCACCTGGGGAAAGCAAGGAAATGCGATCAAGTCGAGATAATCGTAAAAGAACCGTTGCACGTAAATCAAGAGATTTACTTAAACAAGTAATATCTCCATACAACCTTTCTTGGAGTGCTCGGTCCCGAAGCGTGCAAAAGGAATGAACCAATGGGAAGCACGACACCGTGTCGAACTCGAAAAGGTGAAAAGAATAATTCATACGAGGAAACGGCAATTCCAAGAAGCGCAAGCCAACGACTACAAAGTGACTTTCAAAAATAAGCCTATCTCTTCAACGGGCAAATTTTTGAAAGTTCACTATAAAAGCTGAGGAGTTTGTTTCGAGAAAAAGGATGGATGAATGACACATACGTGAGATATACAAGCACATTAGAAAATCAAAACAATCTCAATCCTCAAGCCTATATTCAAGTACATCAATCCAACACTTACCCGTGAAGGAAAGAGAGCTTCAACCTGAGTTGAAGAGGAAACCTTTGAAAACAAGGGGTCTACTTTCCGGAAGGATTGTAGAAAAGTTCAAAGTTGAACTAAGTCTTAAGCATTTGGAGGGCTTCGTGATCAAATCCAAAGAGCTTGAGCAAGTGAGTCAGAGTAGCAAAGTGCAACTGCCTGTGAAGAAGCGAGTCGAACGAGAAGCGGTGAGTGATCAAGGCGTCTCGGATCGAGTCCCAAAGGATCAAGTCGTTTGTTGTGATCAAGACATTCGGACTGTTACCACTTTGTAAACCGATCATTACTTAGTGGATTCCTCCAGAGTTGGAGAAGAGAGGAAGAAGAATTACCCCATCTTGAACCTCTATAAAAACTTTATTGTGTCATTTACATTTCAAAGATTTAAATTCCCGCACTTTTAATTGCTTATATCTCATGACAAATGCTATCCATTTGATAATTTACAAGTACTAAATCAAGCTCTAATATTTTGTTTAATCAAACTTAAGGGTGTTAAGTCTTCCAATGAAAATAAAACCACGGTGAGTTAAATTTTAGCCTTGACTAAGTTACTCCATCAAATTTCAATTTGAATCATTTGAAAGATTAACTCTACTTGAGTGACTAATTCGATGTCCATCAAGGACACAAATTGTGTAGAATTAACTCAGAGATTTAAAAGGACTAAATCGAAAATTTGGTAAGGTTTATTCAACCCCCTTCTAAACCTTACACTTACACCCCTTGGGACCTACAAGTGGTATCGGAGCGGTTGGTTCATTGAACCCTCCGCACCCAGTTCTTGAACTAGATCTCCAAATTTTTCAAAGTCTCGCTTTAGTACTTAAACTTTCAAAACTCTTTCTATTAAAAGTCATTATCATGGAAGCAAATCTAACACGCATCCCTATGTTCACCATTGAAGAATTTGATGATTGGAAAATTCGTATGCGGGCTCATCTATCGCATTACATGATGAGATGTGGATAGTAATAGAAGATGGGCCTCTACAAATATTAAAGGTGAACACGGTGCACGCAGAGTTGCGGTGAAGGAGAAGAAGATGTTGCTCCTAGACTAGTCATGATTGAAAAACCAAGAACCGAGTGGACAAATGATGAGAAAAAGATACAACCTGGATAATGTAGCCAAGGACATCCTCTACAAAACTCGACAAAGCCATGTTCAACAAAGTCAAATCATGCAAAACGGCTAAAGAAATCTGGGACAAGCGACATTAATGTGAAGGCTCGGAAGCAAATCAAAGAAAACAAATTGTAAGCAAAGACAAAAATTTGAAAATTTCAAAATGATCTCAGGAGAAAACCTGGATCAACTAGACGCTCGGTTCACGTAAATCACAAACGATCTACACTTGGAAAGGAATATACACGAAGGAAATGTGTATGAAGATCCTAAAAAGTCTTCCATTGAATGGGAAATGAAGGTCATGGCACTCGAGACATTCCATGGACCTATCAAAGACATCCAACCATGAACTATTCTCGGACCTCAAAGCCTATGAGTTTGAGTAAAAGAAAAGACCAGGAAGAGACAATTTGTACCCAAAAAATTTGCTCTAATTGTCAAAGATGGGAAGAGATGAGGTCAAAGAAGCAATTGACCCGGAAGAAATAGCCCGATGGTCAAAAGATTTAACAAGTTCTTTAACAAGAACTACAAGAGAGGAAAGGGTGAATCTTCCGGAAGACACTCGGCTCCCTCCAAATCAAGGGATGATAGGCCAACCAAGAGAACAGATCATCAACAAGTTGAGTATCAAAGGGCCGACAACTCAAGAGTAGAAAGAGTGATCAAAAGGTGAATATCTATGTTGGAATTGTAGACAACCAGGTCACTATGCCATTGATTGCTCATATCCCGTAGTCAACAAGAGGGAATGAATGAAGAAGAAAGAAAAGTCTTGAGAAAGAAGACAAGAAAAGAAAAAGGCAATGAAGAGATCTATTAAAAATGACCAAGTCAAAAGAGACAGTGATTGAGAGCGATGAAGCCGACTACTCGAGTGACTCAAGAAGAAGCCTTGATGATCCGCTTAATGACCAAAGTACAAGATCAAGAAGATGAGGTACAATCTAATTCAACAAGCTCGGACACACTAGTGATAGTGATCGTGACACACACACTTCATCACCTCATCGATCTTTATGATTCATTAGGCAAAATGATGAAAGATTTTGAGCACATTAAATCCTCACACACACTATTGAATGAGGAAAACAAAGCCTACTTAAAAGTCAAAACTCAAAGTGACTAAGGAGCCGAGTACTCTAAGTCAAATAGTCATTGAAAATGAAAGTTTAAAGGTGAAAATGCTAAATTAGTATTGAAATTCTTCTGCTATAGAAAAGAGGAGAATGACCTCAAAATGTTATTGCCTCGTTCACTAAGGCATCTAAATCATTGGATGATCTTATTATGAGTCAAAGAGAATGTGGAGACAAGACAGGCTTAGGATTTAATTACTTTGTGCCATGTCAAACCTCAAGAGTAATTTTGGAAAAAGGATCTTCAAGCCATGAAGAGTCCGAAAAACCCAAAACTCTAAATGTTGCACACACATTCACTCCAAAGCACAATACTAAGCAAATGGCCTTGGTTACAAAGAAAAGGAAAAACGACCTGATTGAGTGTCTTTGAAAGGAGTGAGAATAGATTCGATCGAGTCCTTCAAACAAACTCCTAAGAAAATACTCAGTAAAGAAAACAGAGCTACCAAAAATTCCAGAAAATCCATAAAAGAAATACATATGATGGGAATGGTAGAAAATATCCAAGCCAAGCTGATTGGAACAATGTGAACTATCGGCATAGACTTATGGAATATAAGCCCCAAGTGGCAAAGGCCTAGAACTCAACAAAGGCCATTCCAAAAGTATAAGAGCTTTCATCAAAGCACACACATGCACCTAGGCACTACACTCAAAAGCACCACAATTACCCAAGGAAGGCAATTGCTAAAACACATATGCAGGCATACAGACAAAAGAGAGGTTTGTATGAACCTAGAATCCCCAAGCAATTTGCCGTAATTAATTATGATTATGGCATCGATAGATGGCAACCCCTTAGAGTCAAATCATTTGGCTATAGGTTGGTTGGATCATCTTACAATTCTAACCCCTCAGGACCGGACATAAGCACGGTACCTAAAACTTAATTTCCTTGATTGCAGGTTCAAGGAACAAAGTGAGTGCCAAGGAACCTGGTACATGGATAGTGGTGACATTCGGACATATGACAGAAATAAGAGAAATCTGTCAAAATTCAAGGAAGTCAAAGGAGCCAAAGTCATATTTGGGGAAATGAAGCTCTGGTGAAATAAGAGGCATTGGATCCATCAAGAGGAATGGATTAGAAATCACAGATGTTGCATATGTTGAAGGACTCAACTTCAACCTCATCGAGTCGATCGGCCACCTGTGACAAGGGCTACAATGTTGGATTCAACATGGGTGTATGCCAAATCAAGGATATTGAATCAAACGAAGTTGTCCGCAAGGAAATAGACAGAAGAATATGTATGTAGTGGATTGGTCAATCGCAACACCCAAGACTCTACTTAGCAAAGAGCATGAATCAAGTCAAGTTGTCGTGGCACAAAAAAGTCGAGTCACTGAATTTCAAAACAATTAACAAGCTAGCAAGAAGTCATCTCGGTAGAAGGACTTGAAGATACAAGAAGGAGAGTATATGTGATGCATGTCGAAGGGAAAACAAATCAAGTCGTCATTCAAAGAAAAGACATGCCCATCCTCAACAAGAAATCTGCATCTACTTCATATGGATCTAATGGAACCGGCCAAAGATAAGTGGAAAGAAATACACCTTGGTGGTAGTAGATGACTACTCAAGATATACATGGACAATATTCATGTGCAAGAAGAAAGAAACCCTACAAAAACTACCACGGTGATGAAGAGAATTCAAAATGAGAAGAGTCAAACCATTATCAAAATAAGATCGAGATAGAGAACCGAGTTTGTCAATGGAATAATAACTCGATATTGTATTGAGAATGGTATTGGTCATGAACTATCGCAGCAAGGACTCAAATGCAGAATGGAGTTGCGAAAGAAAGAAGAAAGAACCCTCAAAAAGAAGAAGGACCATGTTAGTCAAGGCGGGGGTTACCAAAAGATTTTGGTGAAGCAATTAACACGACTTGCTACACCCAAAACAGATGTATGATAAATAGGCGGTGACAAAGACTCCTATGAGATCCTGATTGGAAGAAAACCAAATGTTGCATATTTAGAATATTTGGATGTAAATGCTTCATCCATAACAATGGCAAAGACAACCTAAAGGCTTTTGATGCTAAGGTCGATGAAGGTATCTTCTTAGATACTGAAACACTCAATAAAAGAACTATGGTTACAGAGGAATCCATTCATGTAGTATTCGATGAGCCAAATGTAAATGGAGAAGACATTGAAGAGTCACCGATAAGTTGAAACATCCAATCAAGGAAGAGTCCCTACGCCTCAAGCCAAGCCGGGATTATCAACTCGAGAAGAAGATGAGATAGTGAACCTCAAAAGCGGTGGAAAATTTGCACTAAGTGACCACGAAAGAGTGACCACAAAGAACACAATCGCAAGTCGATCAATTTAATCGACTAACTTACTCCAACTCGATGTAAGATGGCTAAGAGACCATCCACCAGAACTTGTCATTGGAGATATGAGAGAAGGTGTCAAAACAAGATCGAACTCAACAAGAAGCTATGTTCACATGTTTCATTTCGCAAATAGAGCCAAAAGATGTGTCACAAGCATTGGATGACACACATTGGATTCAAGCTATGCAAGAAGAGTGAAAGTTTGAGAGAAATAAAGTATGGGAACTAGTGCAAAGACCCATACATCAAAATGTTATTGGAACCAAATGGGTATTCGAAATAAGATGAACGAGGAAGGCTCGTGGGTAAGGAATAAAGCAAGACTAGTAGCCAAAGGATATTGCCAAGAAGAAGGGATAGATTTTGATGAAACATTTGCCCTCGTAGCAAGATTGGAAGCTATAAGGATGTTTCTTGCCTATGCGACTCACAAGAATTTCATTGTATATCGATGGATGTAAAAGTGCATTCCTAAACGGTTTATTGGAAGAAGAAGTATATGTTGAACAACCTCCAGGATTTGAGCGGAAGACTCTTGGAGACAAGGTATACAAACTCAAGAAAGCCCTGTATGGATTGAAACAGGCACCCGAGCATGGTATGATACCTGTCACAATTCCTAATCGAGAATGGATTCACAAAAGGAAAAGTAGATAGAACACTTTTCTTTAATTCAAGACAAGAAGAGTATCTTTTGCTTGTTCAAATATATGTGGATGACATCATTTTTGGATCCACTAACAAAGAGCTATGTGAAAAATTCTCAAACCTCATGCAAAGCAAATTTGAAATGAGCATGATGGGAGAACCGACATTTTCCTTGGACTTCAAGTGAACATTTGAAGGATGGAACCTTCATAAGTCAAACAAAATATACCAGGGATTTAATGAAGAAGTTTGGTATGGAAGAGAAGTCTTCGTAAAAATACCAATGAACACATCATCAAAATGGACATGGATGCGGATGGCAAGCTCAGTAGATCAAACAAGATACTGAGCACTTATTGGATCATTGCTCTAAAGCGGGCGGACATCACCTTTCTTTGTAGGTGTATGTGCAAGATTTCAATCTGCTCCAAAAGAGAGCCATATGACCAGCCTAAGAGAATTTTGAGATACTTGAAAGGAAGCCAAGAAGTAGGCCTATGGTATCCAAAGGAAGGTGGATTCAAGCTAATTGGCTATTGATTCTCGACTATCTTGGATGCGAGTGGACAGAAAAGCACTTCGTGCACTGTCAAATGCTAGGAAACAGACTAATTTCCCTGGTTTAGCAAGAAGCAAAACTCAATAGCCACCTCTGGTGAGGCGAGAATACATATAGGCGGTGTTGTGCCCAAGTCCTATGGATGAGACGGTGAGAGACTATGAAGTTGAAGAAAAAGAAATTCCAATCATGTGTGATAACACAAGTGCCATTGCAATCACTCAAAATCCTGTCGGCCGCACTCAAGAACAAAACATATTGATGTCGATATCATTTCATAAGAGATCATGTTGAAAAGAAGGACATTATCTTGGAATATATCTCAACCGATAAACAACTAGTGACATCTTCACAAAACCATTATGTGAGTCAAGATTTGAAGAACTCAAGCATGAGTTGGGGTTAATTGAGTGGTGACACTCGGAGATTTAATCAAAGAAGAGTATTAGAACATAAAAGAAGTGAAAAAATTTAAAAGCAAAATTTAAATCACCAAGAATGTTGTATCGGAAAGACAAACTACACCGAGTCATTTGAGTCGCTAAGAGAAATGTGAAAAGTAGAGTTAAATCGCCTAAGAGATAAGTTTGAATAACTTATGAGCGAAGTGACAAAAACGCAAATCGTTTTAACTTAGCGGGAATGTTTTAAGGAACACGTCAAAGATAATGATGATGTGTACGTACATAAAGCCGCACACTAAGCTTATGATTGGATATAAATGCTGCCGCATTAAATACGAGACGTGAAATGCTCAATAGGCGCGAAATCCAAGCCGTTGATTTCGATCACAATTCAAAACAAATCGCACGTCCTTTCATAAACCATATTTAAAGCATTTTTCCGCTTTTCTCTCTCACACTTCCAAAAAACTGTTTCATCTTTTTCTCTCAAAAGGCAAAGGCAAATACTCTCGAAACCCTATCAACCTTCAAATCAAATTTCCGAACTTTTCCTTGAAATTATCGAGAAATGGCACCAACGTATGACTTTACCAAGTTGGGAAAACAAATCCACACGGTTCGACCGTGGATTTCGACGGAATGGTGAAGCGAGGGTCCGACGACACCCTGGTGAAGAAAATCGCGGAGAAGTTGGAAACGCCGGATCGAAACCGTTTTAACGCCGAATATCCTATGACCTATGTGGAGGAGGTCGCACAATTCCACGTGAATGCCGAGATTCACGACGAAGGAATCAAGTCATCTGTTCACGGAAGCGGTGACTATTACCGCCAAGGATTTGGTGAATATTGCTCACTACCCGGTAAGGAGCAATGAAATTAAGGAAGCCGATGTAAACTTTGGCCGACGCATGGAAAGAGATAGCCAAGTCCGACTTTGCCGATAAAATTATATACACAACAAACAAGAGATTTGTGAAGGAGGATTATCATAAATTGTTGGACATAGTTGCCAAATGCATCGACATCAAATTTGGCGGCTTTGACCAACTATCAAAGGCAAAGCTGGTTGTGATGGTCGCAATCATGGAAGAAAAGAAGATAAACCGGGCTCTTCTGTTCAAAACATGGGGAACAAGTCCTTCAAAGAAGATGGCACATTTGGAGGATCCTCGGGATATGGCCTAGTGATTGGCGGCTATGGAGGTGAAAGGAGTCCCTCTTAGACATGGGAAAGCCTTCCATGTTAACAAAAGGATGTTGAGCTAACCTCTCCGGTGCTCGAAGCGAGCTTATGCCAAGAGAGCGACACGGTGAGGGGGAATGGTGACCCAAGATACTGTTGCCTCCTCTCCCAAAAAGAAAGCCGCCCCCCGGTGCTAAGAAGATCACGCCCTGCAAAGAAAGAAAACCAAACATGCACTGCCCAAAGAGAGTCACCCGCCCCCAGAGCCATGTCACCGCCCCTGCGAGCAGAGGTCGAGAAGGACTCACAAATACCTTCTCCGATCGTCAAAAGGAGGAGAACCGACAAGCCCAGACGGCCGGCTCCTCGTAAACAAACACCAGCACTGCCCCCGCCGCCCAAGACTCGAGAGGATACCGCCCGAAAGAAATTCCCTCGGTACAAACCAGGAGAGACGAAGAAGACTAGTCAAGCGGTCCGAACAGGAGAAACCAGTGAGCCGATTATCTCGGCTAGCACAAAATCCGGGAGACTACCGGAGAAGTAGAGTCTCCGGATGTAATTGATGAAATAGCCAAGTCTGCCAAGGCGATCGCAGAGGCAACTCAAGACACAAATTGTAGCTCACACAAAAGTGAAACACAAGAAGAACCAGCCCAAAAGATAGTGATGTAATGATCCTATCTCCACCTTACCCAGACATCCAAAATCGTCTGCGTGAGTGGAGAAAATGGAAGTTGAGCAAGTCAAGGAACAGTTCCAACGGCCCGAGTTCATAGAAGAAGAAGAGGAAGCTGCTAAATTTCCTCGACTAACTACCGTGCTCTCAAAGACTTGATGAGGACAACTCGCTTAGACATCCCGCAAATCTACAAGGGGGGAGAGAGCAAATGAAGAAGCCAAGCACGTGAAAAGGCAAGACCGCCCTATCTCCGCAAAGAACACTTCCATCCTCTTTTTGATGTCTTCTCCGAAAGTGACGAGGAAAGGAGAATGTCACGCCACGGAAGAGTTACAAATGCAGCAAGCATTACATGAATCAAGAATCCTTCACGAGCAAAGACTCGATGGAGGGACTGGGAGAGTCCTCCGTAACATTTGAAATCGATCCAATGGGAGTGGTTCAAAGACAAATAGCCACCGATGTTCTTCGCTACCACTTCCTACTCACTCTGAAGAAGGCAATAAGGAATGGCGATGAAACCGGGCTAGTGGGGACCCCGGTCGAGCCAACCCCTATTGAAGGTGTGCTACCACCGCCCCAACGGTGACCCATCAATTGCAAAATGAGTCGGAGACGAGTGACCCCACTCCAAGTCACTCGGTGCGCGGCCGAGGGGGAACTCCTCCACCGCAGGCAAAGGTCGGAGGATCTGAGATGACTCCACAAAGAAGCAAGGAGGCGAAGAAGAGAAATTACAATCACAAGAAGAAAAAGAAGTTGCCATCAACGAAGCTCGCATAGGCGATTGACTGCCTCACTCGGTGAGGTGCCAACCGCTCTGAAGGCTAATGACGCTGGCGATGCGATCGAGGCACAGGAAGGAATGTACGGGAGTTAACACTGGCGATGCAAGTGCAATCCATGGGGTTGAGACTCAATGGATGCCATCAGTAGAAGACCCTAAGACAATGACTTTGTCGAAAGGGAGGACCAAGTGCCTCGCAGAAAGAGAGGCTTTGGAGGAAATGAAGGCCCACGGGAGGTTGAGACTTAGGGTAAAGAGGTCAAGTACGAACATCCCTCCCCGCAATCATCGACCCATCCGAGAAGGAGATCGCGCACTTCATGATTCCCAGGACAACCCCGATGTCACTTTTCCTGGGATCAAGACGAAGAAGAAGCCGAGTCAACCCCATGACAAATCCAAAAGACTCATTGCGGGTGTTCCAAGCACGAGTAAGTCGATCCCAAGACTACTCGTCAAACTTTTAATTTTGATGATGAGCCACCTCTAGAAATCTCATCATCGTCCGATGACGCTGCGATAAGGCCGAGGATAAGTCAATCGAAAAGGAAAAATCATTTGAGACCAACGAAGTTAAGATTTGAAAGCAAGTTCGGGTCTACTTCACAACCAAACCCGGTGAACCGAAAACCACCGCTCCGGCTCCTCAAGCTACACTGGATCGATTCCCAAAAGAAAGAACTCCACGCGCACCGCTCATCATTGAAATCGATCGGCGGTGATGAATCTTTTGTAGAATCTTTCCCTTTCTCGGAGATACGAGAACTCCACGAAGAGTCGAAAATGAGCAAGTACGATATCACAGACCACCTCCTGTTTTTCACTCAGGCACCATTGTTCCAGTGATTTTGATTTCGATTTGTTTGGCCATCACCGCAAATGAAGAATGTTGAAGTTCGAGAAGTGTTCAAGGCACTCTTTCTTTGAAGTTGAAAAGATGGAGAGGCATCAGCCTCTTTGGATATGCGCTGGACAACAGAGATGCCAACCTGACGGTGATTTGAGAGGCATCACAAAGGATAAGGGAATGGTGGCAACAACAAGAATCCATGCGTGTGGAACAGGTGAGATACTTGAACCTTGTTCAACAAGTCTTTGGTGTGGAGAGTCGAGAATGTTGATGCGAAAAACGGGCCGAGGGAACACATTGAGCATATGCATGAAGCTCACACGCCGAGATCAAGTCGCTGCGTGAGCGAAATGCAAATGATATACGGCGTTTGGAAGAACACATGACGAGAAAATTCAGCCTTCTCATGGCCGAGATGAAGCCGATTTCAAAGCAGAATCCAACGCTACTATCAATTCCGTCGTGCCGCATACAACGCAGTGAGACTTGAAGCGAATTCAACCAACAGAAGACTCGACTTCATGCTTGCCAAAGATGTTCCTGGGGTTCCTCTATCCTTTGATGATGCCAAAAAGGGGGAAGAGGAATACCTTAAAGCAAAGACAAAATCCGAAATTTGAAAAGAAAGGAGCGGTGAGAAAGAAGCGGTGAGAAGGGAAAATCACCAAGAAATTTTGAAACTAAAGAAAGGAAAATCTCTGAGGGGAAGGAACAAAAATATGACCTTGATGATAGCACAAACCCCCAACAGGGGTCATGGTGACATTATAAGCAAACAAACTCCCGTGACTGCGCCACTCCAAGACTCTTTGTATCTATAGCCGAGAAGAGAAAAGAAATTGAAGCGAGGGATGAAGGAAGTGGAAGGAAGAATGGATGCCAGGGTGATGATGAACATCTTGAAAGAACATGGAGGCATTCAGTTGACAAAGACACGTATGCCAAGATGTCGGGACCGAGCCAAGATCGGTTGCGAATTCAAAACGCTCGAATCGAAGGATATTTTGCAAATATGTCCATGGCTCAAGCTTGGGACTTATGTGGGAAAAGGGTCTCACATTGTGAAGAAGAAGCGACATGACAAGAGACTCCGGCGATCGCTCTGCTGGTCACTCGCTAGTCAATCAGGTGGGAAGAAGAAGACCCCAAGACAAAGATAATGAGAGGAAGAGGAAGAAGCGGCGAGTGGAGGAAGAAGCTTGGACCTAGGCCTCGCCCAAGAATATCGAATACGTAGATCCCGGAAAGAAAGGAGGGATCTCTTGGGCGGGCTTGACCAAGTGGCAAATTTGCGAGTGGCTAAAAACTAACGCCGAGTATGCAAAGAGAATAGAAGAAGAAAACAAAAGACAAACTCGGCTATGGCGGGAGAGAGACAGGAAAGACTAAGGAAAGATGAAGCTGCCAGGAAGGCATATGAGAAGAAAAAAAAAAGCGGTGACGACGAGAAAAAGAGAAGAAGAGAAGAAGATGCTAATCAAGATGAAAGAAGGAGACAATGAAGGAGATGAAGTGTTCTTTGTCCAACCCTTCATGTATTTTATTATGTAAATACATACAATGTAAGTCTTTACGTAATAGAGTTATAAATTTTTCTAGACAGATTTATATACTACGATACACCTTGTACTTGATTGTGTTAAGTACAAGAATGATATGATCAATAAAAAGATTGATTCGCGCATACATTCTATGTCAATACACTCTGTCTGTATGTATCTTTGTTATTTACATATTTGTATGATCTAAGTTTTGGCATCATCAAAAAGGGGGAAATTGTTAGGAATTTTATTGTTTAGATTTTGATGAATGCCATGTAAAACTTAGAATAGAAAGTTGGCACCCCAATTCTTGTTGTAAAATGCATTGTAATGAATAGAGTCGCAAGCCGAGTCAAAAACTACGCCCTAACATGCAAGAAGACAATCAAGACTGGAAGGAAGACTTCTGCTGTGAGACAAGTGAGTATGGCAAAGAAGAGTAGACGGAACACTCTCAAGAAGAAGCGGTGAGATGCGATTGAGTGGAGCATCGTCAAGTCAACTCAAGAAAAGCCAAGTCTCAAAAGAAGAGTCATCCATGATTGGAAGCTGACTCTAAGTCACCTGGGGAAAGCAAGGAAATGCGATCAAGTCGAGATAATCAGTAAAAGAACCGTTGCACGATGTAAATCAAGAGATTTACTTAAACAAGTAATATCTCCATACAACCTTTCTTGGAGTGCTCAGTCCCAGAAGCGTGCAAAAGGAATGAACCAATGGGAAGCACGACACCGTGTCAGAACTCTGAAAAGGTGAAAAGAATAATTCATACGAGGAAACGGCAATTCCAAGAACGCAAGCCAACGACTACAAAGTGACTTTCAAAAATAAGCCTATCTCTTCAACGGGCAAATTTTTGAAAGTTCACTATAAAAGGCCGAGGAGTTTGTTTGAAAAAGGATGGATGAATGACACATACGTGAGATATACAAGCACATTAGAAAAACTGGAAACAATCTCAATCCTCAAGCCTATATTCGAAGTACATCAATCCAACACTTACCTGTGAAGGAAAGAGAGCTTCAACCAGTTGAAGAGGAAACCTTTGAAAACAAAGGGTCTACTTTCCGGAAGGATTGTAGAAAAGTTCAAAGTTGAACTAAGTCTTAAGCATTTGGAGGGCTTCGTGATCAAATCCAAAGAGCTTGAGCAAGTGAGCTGTAGTAGCAAGGCATTGCCTCGTGAAGAAGCCGAGAACCGGTGAGTGATCAAGGCGTCTCATCGAGTCCCAAAGGATCAAGTCATTTGTTGTGATCAAGACTTGTATCCGGACTGTTACCACTTTGTAAACCGATCATTACTTAGTGGATTCCTCCAGGAGTTGGAGAAGAGAGGAGTAGAAGAATTACCCCATCTTGAACCTCTATAAAAACTTTCTTTTGTGTCATTTACATTTCAAAGATTTAAATTCCGCACTTTTAATTGCTTATATCTGTGACAAATCTGCTATCCATTTGATAATTTACAAGTACTAAATCAAGCTCTAATATTTTGTTTAATCAAACTTAAGGGTGTTAAGTCTTCCTGAAAATAAAACCACTGTGAGTTAAATTGTAGCCAACATATGTTACTAATTACTCCATCAACAGCTCAAATTTGAAGTCATGTTGAAAGATTAACTCTACTTGAGTGACTAATTCGATTGTCCATCAAGGACACATTTGTGTAGAATTAACTCTGTAGATTTAAAGGGACTAAATCGAAAATTTGGTAAGGTTTATTCAACCCCCTTCTAAACCTTACACTTACACCCCTTGGGACCTACAAGGGTGTTAAGTCTTCCGCCGAAATCAAACCACGGTTGAGCTAATTGATCTTAACAACTGAGTTATTCTATCAACAGCTCAATTTCGAGTCTGTTGAGTGACTAACTTTTCTTGATTAACTAAATTGGTCATCACTAAGAACACAAGTGTGTAGTATCAACTCGAACTTTTAAAAGGACTAAATCGAAAAACTTGGTAAGGTTTATTCAACCCCCTTCTAAACCTTACACTCACACCCCTTGGGACCTACAAGTGGTATCGAGCGGTTGGTTCATTGAGCCTTCCGCACTGGTTCTTGAACTAGATCTTCAAATTTTTCAAAGTCCGCTTTAGTACTTAAACTTTCAAAACTCTTTTTATCATTAAAATTTATTATCATGGAAGCAAATTTGACACGCATCCCTATGTTCACAATTGAAGAATTTGATGATTGGAAAATTCGTATGCGAGGCTCATCTATCGTAATTACATGATGAGATGTGGATAGTGATAGAGGATGGGCCACTGCTAATCTTAAAGGTGAACACAATGTAAGAAGAGTGCGGTGAAGGTGAAGGTGAAGAGGATGTTGCCCCTAGACTAGCTATGGTTGAAAAACCAAGAAGCGAATGGACAAATGATGACAGAAAAAGATACAACCTGGACAATGTAGCCAAGGACATTCTTTACAAAACCTTGACAAAGCCATGTTCAATAAAGTCAAATCATGCAAAACGGCTAAAGAAATCGGGACAAACTAACATTGATTTGTGAAGGCTCGGAGCAAATCAAAGAAAATAAATTATCGGTGGTTGTACAAAAATTTGAGAATTTCAAAATGATCGCAGGAGAAAACCTGGATCAACCGGATGCTCGGTTCACGTAAATCACCAACGAGCTATTCGCACTTGGAAAGGAATATACACGAAGGAAATGTGTATGAAGATCCTAAAAAGTCTCCGGTGAATGGGAAATGAAGGTCATGGCACTAAGACATTCCATGGACCTATCGAAGACCTCCAATCATGAACTATTCTCGGATCTCAAAGCCTACGAATTTGAGTGAGAAAAAAAGATCGAGGAAGAGACAATTTGTACCCAAAACATTTGCTCTAATTGTTAAGGATGGAAAGAGAGCCGAGGTCAAAGAAGTCATTGATCCGAAGAAATAGCCCCGATGGTTAAAAGGTTCAACAAGTTCTTCAATAAGAACTACAAGAGAGGCAAGGGCGAATCCTCCGAAGACACTCGGCTCCCTCCAAATCAAGGGAAGATAGGCCAACCAAGAGAACAGATCATCCAAAAGTGAATATCAAAGGGTCGACAATCCAAGAATGGAAAGAGTCGATCAAAAGGTTGAATATCTATCTTTGAACCGTAGGCAACCAGGTCACTACGCCATTGATTGCCCATATCCTGTAGTCAACAAATACAGGAATGAAGAAGAAAGAAAGGTCTTGAGAGAAAGAAGACAAGAAAAGAAAAAGGCAATGTTGGGCTTGAGATCGCCGAGACTGCCAAGTCAAGAGAGACAGTGATTGAGAGAATGAAGCCGACTACTCAAGTGACTCACGAAGAAGAAGCCCGACCTGTTTGATGGCCAAGGAACAAGATCAACTCGACCAAGAAGATGAGGTACACTCTAACACATCAAACTCGATTCTAGTGATAGTGATCTGTGACACACACACTTCATCACCCACTCGATCTTTATGATTCATTAGGCAAAATGATGAAAGATTTTGAACACATTAAATCCTCACACACACTACTAAATGAGGAAAAACAGCCTACTCAAGAGCCAAAACTCACGGTGACTAAGGAGCCGAGCACTCTAAGTCAAATAGTCGATGAGAATGAAAGTTTAAAAGGCGAAAATGCCAAGCTAATAAGCGAGAAATAGCTGCCATAGAAAAGAGGAGAATGACCTCAAAAATGTGATTGCCTCATTCACTAAGGCATCCAAATCATTGGATGATCTTATTATGAGTCAAAGAGAATGTGGAGACAAGACAAGGCTTAGGATTTAATTCCTCTCGTGCTATGTCAAACTTCAAAAGTAATTTTGGAAAAAGGATCTTCAAGCAATGAAGAGTCTAAAAATCCAAAACTCTAAATGGTGCACACACATTCACTCCAAAGCACAATTACAAGCAAATGGCCTTGGTTATAAAGGAAAAGGAAAAAATACCAGTTGAGTGTATTTGAAAGGATAGCCGAGAAGAGATTGATCGAGTTCTCAAAGAAACTCCAAATAGAAAATACTCAGTAAAGGAGAAACAGAGCTACCAAAACCCTAAAATCTATAAAAGAAATACATATGATGGGAATGGTAGAAAATATCCAAGCCAAGTGATTGGAATAATGTGAACTATCGAATAGACTTATGGAATATAAGCCCAAATGGCAAAGGCCTAGAACTCAAGAAAGGCCATTCCAAAAGTATAAGAGCTTTCATCAAAGACACATATGCACCTAGGCACTACACTCGGAGACACCACAATTACCCAAAGAAGGCGATTGCTAAAACACATACACAGCATACGAGACAAAAGAGACAATTTGTATGAACCTAGAATCCCCAAGCAATTTGCCAAGATTAATTATGATTATGGCATCGATAGATGGCAACCCCTTAGAGTCAAATCATTTGGTATAAGTTGGGTGGATCATCTTACAATTCTAACCCCTCGGGACCCGGACAAGTATGGGTACCTAAAACTTAATTTCCTTGATTGCGAGTTCAAGGAATAGCCGAGTGCCAAGGAACCTGGTACATGGATAGTGGTGGCATTCCCGGACATATGACAGAAACAAGAAAAATATGTCAAAATTCAAGGAAGTTAAAGGAGCAAAAGTCATATTTGGAGGAAATGAAGCTCGGGGAGAAATAAGAGGCATTGGATCCATCAAAAAATGGATTAGAAATCACGGATGTTGCCAAATCAAGGATCAACTTCAATTTGAATCGAATGAAGTTGTGTTGCAAGGATGCGACAAAAGAACATGTATGTAGTAGATTGGTCAACCGCTACACCCAAAGACTGTCTATTAGCAAAAGAGCACATTTGAATCAATGTGGCACAAAAAGCCGAGTCACCCGAATTTCAAAACGATTAACAAGCTTGCAAGAAGTAATCTTGTGGAAGGACTTTCGGACTCAAGATTATACAAGAAGGAGAGTATATGTGATGCATGTCGGAAGGGAAAACAAATCAAATCTTCATTCAAAGAAAAGACATGTCCATCTTCAACAAGAATATTACATCTGCTACATATGGATCTATTTGGCCCAAAGTGGAACCGGCTAGCATAAGTGGAAAGAAATACACATTGGTGGTAGTAGATGACTACTCAAGATATACATGGACTATATTCATGTGTAAAAAGAAAGAAACTCTACGAAAAGCGCCACGCGATTGATGAAGAAAATTCAAAATGAAAAGAGCCAAACCATTATCAAAATAATATCGAGGCGGAAGGAACCGAGTTTGTCAATGGGATAATAACTCAGATTGTATTGAAAATGGCATTGGTCATGAATTATCTGCAGCAAAGGACTCCCTGTGAGAATGGAGTTGCGAGAAAGAAGGAATAGAACTCTCAAAGAAGAAGCAAGGACCATGTTTTCTTTGAAGCGGGGTTACCAAAAAGATTTTGGTGAAACAATCAACTGACTTGCTACACTCAAAACAGGATGTATGATAAGCAGACGGTGACAAAGACTCCCTATGAGATTTGGACAGGAGAAAACCAAATGTTGCATATTTTAGAATATTTGGATGTAAATGCTTCATCCACAACAATGGCAAAGACAATCTAAAGGCCTTCGATGCTAAAGGCGATGAAGGTATCTTCTGGGATACTCGGTGAAAGCAAAGCCTACAGAGTACTCAACAAAAGGACTATGGTTGCGGAAGAATCCATTCATGTGGTATTCGATGAGCCAAATGTAAATGGAGAAGACATTGAAGAGTCGGTGATAAGTCAATCATCCAACCATATAGAAGAGTCCTATCTTTCAAGCCAATTTGGAATTATAAACTCGAGATGAAGATGAGATAGCCGAGTTTCATAAAATCTTTGGAAAATTTGCGGCCAAGTGATTACGAGAGAGCCGATCAAAGCAACAACTACTAGACGATCGAATCCGGCTAACTTACTTCAACCTGATGTAAGATGGTGAAAGACCATCCACCAGAACTTGTCATTGGAGATATAAGAGAAGGTGTCAAAACAAGATCCAGAACTCAACAAGAAGCTATGTTCACATGCTTTATCTCGCAAATAGAGCCCAAAGATGTGTTACAAGCATTGGATGACACACATTGGATTCAAGCTATGCAAGAAGAGCTGAATCAATTTGAAAGAAATAAAGTATGGGAATTAGTTCAAAGACCCACCCATCAAAATGTTATTGGTACTAAATGGGTGTTCAGAAACAAGATGAACGAGGAGGGCTCTGTGGTAAGAAACAAAGCAAGACTAGTAGCCAAAGGATATTGCCAAGAAGAAGGAATAGATTTTGATGAAACATTTGCTCGTAGCAAGATTGGAAGCTATAAGGATGTTTCTTGCCTATGCGACTCACAAGAATTTCATTGTATATCGATGGATGTAAAAAGTGCATTCCTAAATGGTTTATTGGAAGAAGAAGTGTATGTTGAACAACCTCCAGGATTTGAGAGAAGACTCTTGGAGATAAGGTATACAAACTCAAGAAAGCTCGTATGGATTGAAACAGGCACCCGAGCATGGTATGATACCTTGTCACAATTCCTAATCGAGAATGGATTCACAAAAGGAAAATTAGATAGAACACTTTAGAATCCAAGACAAAAAGAGTATACTACTTGTTCAAATATATGTGGATGACATCATTTTTGGATCCACAAACAAAGAGTGTGAAAAATTTTCAAACCTCATGCAAAGTAAATTTGAAATGAGCATGATGGGAGAGTTGACATTCTTCCTTGGACTCCAAGTGAAACAAGCGAAGGATGGAACCTTCATAAGTCAAACAAAATACACCAGAGATTTAATGAAGAAATTTGGTATGGAAGAGAAGTCTTCGTGAAAATACCAATGAATACATCATCAAAATGGACATGGATGCGGATGGCAAGCACTGTAGATCAAACAAGATCTGAGCACTTATTGGATCATTGCTCTATCTCACAAAGAAGCAGGCTCACCTTTCTTTGTAGGTGTATGTGCAAGATTTCAATCTGCTCCAAAAGAGAGCCATATGACAATGAAACTAAGAGAATCTTGAGATACTTGAAAGGAAGCCAAGAAGTTGGCTTATGGTATCCAAAGGAAGGTGGATTCAAACTAATTGGCTATTCGGACTCGACTATCTTTGGATGCGAGTTGACGGGGAAAAGCACCTCGAGGCACATGTCAAATGCTAGGAAACAGTGATTTCTGGTTTTAAGAAGCAAAATTCAATATCCACCTCTACAAACAAGCATAATACATAGCTGGCATTTGTTGTGCCCAAGTCCTATGGATGAGACGGTGAGAGACTATGAAGTTGAAAAAAGAAAATTCCAATCATGTGTGATAACACAAGTGCAATTGCAATCACTCAAAATCTGTGTTGCACTCAAGAACAAAGCATATCGATGTCGATATCACTTCATAAGAGATCATGTGGAAAAGAAGGACATCATCTTGGAATATATCTCAACCGATAAACAATTGCCGACATCTTCACAAAACCATTATGTGAGTCAAGATTTGAAGAACTCAAGCATGAGTTAGGGTTAATTGAGTGAGTGACACTTAGAAGAATCAAAGAAAAGAAATGGAACACAAAAAGGGAAAAAGAGTGAACTCACAAATCAGCTAAGTAAATCGATCGATCGTAAAGACAAATGATATCCGAGTCACCGACAAATTGAGTCACAAAGAGAATCGTGAGAAGAAGAGTTAAACCGGTGAGGGTAAAAGTTGAGTCATTTATGAGCAAAGTGACAAAAACGCAATCGTTTTACTAAGCGGGAATGTTTTTAAGAATTACGTCATCATAATTATGCGTGTATAGGCAAAAGCGCAAACCAAGCTTATGATTGGATATAAATCTTTGCCGCATTAAATACGAGACATTAAATGCTAAATCGGCGTGCAAAATCTAAGCCGTTGATTTCGATCACATTTCAAAACCACCCGCACGTCCTTTCATAAACCATACTTAAGCTTTCTTTCTTCTCTTTCTCATATTACCAAAACCGTTCATCTCTCTCGAAGCAAAGGCAAACCTCTCTCAAAACCCTATCTATCTTCAAATCAACCTCTAAGTTTTCCTCGGTGAAATCTGAAAAATGGCATCCACCTATGATTTTGTCAAGTTAGGAAAGCAAATCCACACCGGTCTCTTTGTGGATTTCGACGGCATGGTGAAACAGGGTCCGATGACGCCCTCATAAAGAAAATCGCTAAAAAGCTCAAACGTCCGGTGAAACCATTTTGACGATGGAGTTCTCAATGACCTATGTGGAAGAGGTCGCACGTTCTACGTGAACGCCGAGATTCACGATGAAGGGATAAAGTCATCTTCACGGAAAGAAGCTCACCATCTCTCGCCAAGGATTTGGTGAACACCGCTCACTACCGACGGAAGGAGCATATCGAGAAATCAACGAGGCCGATGTAAACCTGGCTCGCCGCTTGGAAAGTAAATAGCCAAGCCCGACTATCTTTGATAAAATAGTTTACACACGAACAAGAGGTGGCCTTGAAGGAGGATTACCACAATTTGTTGGACATAGTTGCCAAATGCATAGACATCAAATTTGGCGACTTTGACCAATCACAAAGCAAAGTTGATCGTAATCATTTTGCGATCATTGAAGAAAGGAAAATAAAAATGGCTGAGTTTGTCTCAGCAGACTATGCGAATGTAGGGAACAAATCCTTCAAGGAAGATGGTGCATTTGGAGGATCCCTAGGATATGGCCTGGTGATTGGCCGGTGATGGAGGTAAAATGAGTCCCTCTTAGACATGGAAAGGCGTTCCATGTAAACAAGAGGATGTTCGAGATCAAACCTCTCGGCGCACGTAAGAGAGCCTACGCCAAGAGAGGCGACACGAGTGAGGGGAATCACTAACTCGAAGATACTGATTTTTCTCTCCACCAAAGAAGAAAAGCCCTGCCGGCCGCTAAGAGAATTGCCCCTGCAGCTACTAAGAAGATCACGCTTCTCTGCAGAAAGAAAAACAAACTCGCTCCCGCCCCGCAGCCTGAAGTCACCGCCCCGCAGCCGTGTCTCCCGCCCCAACAAAGCAGGTCGAGAAGGACTCTCAAATACCTTCTTCGATCGTCAAAAAGAGGAGAGCGATAAGCCAAGACGGCCAGCTTCTCGTAAGAAAACACCAAAGACACCGCCCCGCCGCCCAAGACTCGAAGATACTCTCTCGAACCGTAAATCCCTCGGTACAAACTAGGAGACGAAGAAGAATCATCAAGCACTCCGAGCTTGAGAAACCGGCCGAGTCACCACTCACCGGGAGCAGAGATCTGGGAGCTGGCTGGAGAAGTAGAGTCTCCGGACATTATAGATGAAACACTAAGTCTCTCAAGGCGATCGCAGAGGCAAATCAAGACACTGTTGTAGTTCGCACACCGTGAGACACAAGAAGAGGTGATATAGATGATAGTGATGTGATGATCCTATCCCCACCTTATCCGGACATCCAAAATCGTCTGCGAGAGTGGAGGAAGTGGAAGTTGAGTCGATCCAGGAACAGTTCGGCGCTGAATTTATCGAAGAAGAAGAGCAATGCTGAACTTCCGGGATCGACCTATGTGATCTCAAAGATGGATGAAGAAAATCGCACGGATATCCCTGCAGATCTTCAAGGATAAGGAGAATGAGAGATTGGCGAGAGGAAGCGAGGCAAGAGAGAAGGCCAAAGATCTGTCCTCTCACCGGCACCACGTAACATACGCATCCTCACTTCGACATTCTATCGAGAAAGTGATGAGGATCTCGGACCCTCCGCCGCCACGAAAAGTTGCAAATGCAGCAAGCAATGCATGAATCCCGAATTCTTCATGAGAAAAGCTTGATGGAGGGACCAGGAGAGTCCTCCAAAACACGGTGAAATCGATCCAATGGGAGTAGTGCGGCAAATCGCCATCGTTGTTCTTTGCCACCACTTCCCTGACTCACTCGGAAGAAGGATTTAAGGAGGCTGGCGATGAAACCGGGTTAGTGGGGACCCAAGTTGAGCCAACCCCTAATAAAGGTGTCTTACCACCGCCCCAACTGAACACTCAAAAGAGAAACAGCCGGGAGTTTGGAGACGAGTGACCCCATTCAAGTCACTCGGTGATGCGCCCGGTGAGGGGAAACTCCCTCCACTACAAAGACAAGGTCGGAGGATGTCGTAGATGACTTCACAACGAATCTAGGAGGCGAAGTGGAGAAAGTACAAACACAAAACGAATAGCAAGTTGCCATCAACGAAGCTCGACGATTGAGGTCGTGTCTCGGTGAGGTGCCAATCGCTCGAAGGCTAATAATGACGCCGCGATGCAATCGAGGCACATGAAGGAACAACCCCGGGAGTTAACACTGGTGATGAAAGTGCAATCCATTGGGTTGAGACTCCAATGGATGCCACCTGAAGACCCTAAGACCGACACCTTTGTCGGAAAGGGAGGTCGAGGCCTCTCTGCGATCGAGGCTGCAGGAGGTAATGAAGGCCCACGGGAGGTTGAGACTTCCGGGGTAAAGAAGTCTGAAATAGATAACATCCCTCCCGCTATCATTGATCCATCCGAAAAGGAGATAAGCGCACTTCATGATTCCCAAGATAATCCCGATGTAACCTTTCGGGATCGGAAGGCGACGAAGAAGCCGAGTCATCCCCCGTGACAGATCCAAAAGACTCATTGCGGATGTTCCCAAGACGAGCAAGTCGATCTCAAGACTACTCGTCAAACTTTCAATTTTGATGATGAGCCACCAATGGAAATCTCATCATCGTCCGATGACGCTCGATAAGGCCGAGGACCGATCCACTCAATTGGAGAAACCAGTGAGACCAACGAAGGCTGTTGAGACAGTGAGGCTCGGCAAAAGTCGGGTCCACTTCACAATGACCCGATTGAACAGAGTCCACCGCGCAGCTCCCCTGCCGCAGCAGAGTTCGACTCAAAAGGAACTTCACGCGCACCTCTCATCATTGAACAAATCCCGGTTGGCCGTGATGATTCCTTTGTAGAATCATTTCCTTTCTCCCTAGAGGTACCCGACCTCCCCGAAGAGTCGAGAACGAACTCGCTTCCTCCACAGACCAGCTCCTGTCATTCCGTCAGTACCATCGTTCGGTGACTATGACTTTGACATGCGTGGCCATCAACCGCAACGGAAGAAACAAATTGAAGTTCGGGAGGTGTTCAAAGCATTATTTCTTGAAATTGAACGAATGGAGAGGCACCGAGGCCTCTATGGACATGCGATCGGACAACAGAGATGCCAACCTTGCTGGCGACTTAAGAGGCATAACTTGTCGAGGATAAGGAATGGTGGCAACAAAGAAGAAACAATGCGTGTGGAACAAGTTAGATACTTCAGGACATTGTTCAACAAGTTGTTGGTATGGCAAGCCGAGAATGTTGATGCAAAGACGAAATTGAGAGAACACATTGAGCACATGCATGAAGCTCACACTGGCTTTGAGATAAAGCTGCTGCGTGAGCAAAATAAGAGTGATCTCTGCGTGCCGGAAGAAAATATGGATAGAAAATTCAGTTTTTCTCATGGCTGAAATGAAGCTAATTTCAAAGCAGAGTCCAACGCTACTCGCTCGAATTTCGTGCCGCATACTCGCGCGAGACTCGAGACAGAACTTCGACTATCGCAGGCTCGACT
Source organism: Rehmannia glutinosa (assembly GCA_016081115.2). Taxonomy (NCBI): domain Eukaryota; kingdom Viridiplantae; phylum Streptophyta; class Magnoliopsida; order Lamiales; family Orobanchaceae; genus Rehmannia; species Rehmannia glutinosa. The sequence continues at coordinate 81,043,702 of CM071926.1, forward strand.
TCCCGCTACCAAGATGTATGTTTCAGTGTTCTCTCTCCTTTGATGATGCCAAAAAGGGGGAAGAGGAATACTTTAAAGCGCTAAAGAGATCTCGAAGTTGAAAATGAGGAAAATTTGTGAAGGGAAAGACAAATTTGAGGAAGTGTCAAAACAAAAGAAAGGAAAGTCCGTTGAGGGGGAATGATCGAAAGATGTGACCTTGATGATTGCACAAACCCCCAACAAGGTCTTGTCACGGTGAGATTATCGGCTGACAAACTCCCTGTGACTCGCCACTCCAACACTCTGCTATATCTATGGTGAAAAGAGAAAGACAATTGAAGCGGGGATGGATGAAGTGGAAGGAAGAATGGATGCCCGGGTTATGAACATCTTGAAACAACATGGAGGCATTCAAGTAGACAGAGAGACACTTATGCCATCTCGGATGTCGGACCGAGCCACGATCATTTGATGAATTTAAAACGCGTTCGCATCGAAGGATACTTTGCAAATATGTCTATGGCTCAAGCTTGGGACTTGTCTTGGGAAAAGGGTCTCACGTTGTGTGAAGAAGGCGACAGCAAAGCGAGACTCAAGCGATCGCTCTGCTGGTCACTCCGCCGATCACATTTGGAAAGAAGAAGACCTGAAGACAATACACGCCCGAGAGGAAGAGGAAGAAGCGAGTGGTGGATGAAGAGGTTTGGACCCAGGCCTCTCGCCCAAAAACATTGAGTACGTAGATCCGGCAAGAAATGAGGGATCTTGGGCTGGTCTTGACCAAGTAGCCAATTTGCAAGTGGCTAAAAGCAATGCTGAGTATGCGAAAAGAATAGAAGAAGAAAATAAGAGACAAACTCAGCTATGGGAGGAAAGCCAAGAGAGATTAAGAAGAGATGAAGCTGCCCGGAAAGCATATGAAAAGAAGAAGAAGGCGGCTGGAGATGAGAAAAGAGAAGAAGAGAAGATGACAGAATCGAGGAAGGAAGATGAAAGAAAGAGGCAGTGAAGGAGATGAAGTGTTGCTGTCCACCCCTTCATGTATTTTACTATGTAAATACATACTATGTAAGTCTTCTGAAATAAAGCTGTAAATTCTTTATTTTTTTGTGTAGACAAATGTTTGCTCTGATACACCTTGTAAATGATTGTGTAAAAGAACAAGAATGTTATGATCAATAAAAGAATTGATTCTACGCATACATTCTATGTGAATGCACTATCTGTATGTATCTTTGCTATTTATTTTTTGAATGTTTTAAGTTTTGGCATCATCAAAAAGGGGAAAATTGTTGGGAAATTTATTGTTTAGATTTTGATGAATGCCATGTAAAACTTAGAATAGGAAGTTGGCACCCCAATTTTTGTTGTAAAATCGCATTGTAATAAATAAAGGTGGTCAAGTGAGTTAAGTCACTATGCCCAAACATGCAAGAAGACAATCGGAGACTAGAAGGAAGACTCATTTGCAAGACAATTTGAGTATGGCAAAGAAGAGAAGACGGGAACTCTATCAAGGAGCGGTGAGATGCGGTGAGTGGAGTATCAATCAAGTCAACTCAAGAAAAGCCAAGTCTCAAGTTGAAGTGACGGAAGAGTCATCCAATGATTGAAAGCGACTCTAAGTCACCTGGGGAAAGCAAGGAAATGCAATCAAGTCGAGATAATGAAAAAGATCCGTTGCACGTAAATCAAGAGAATTACTTAAACAAGTAATATCTCCATGCTACCTTTCTCGAAGTGCTCATCCCGAAGCGTGCAAAAGGAATAAACCAATGGGAAGCACTACACCGTGTCGAACTCTGAAAAGTTGGAGAACAATTCATACGAGGAAATGGCAATTCCAAGGACTGCAACAAGACAAGCCAACAACCACAAGTGACTTTCAAAAATAAGCCTATCTCTTCAACGGGTAGATTTTTGAAAGATCACTATAAAAGGCTGAGGAATAACTCTGAGAAAAGGTGACGCAGGCTACAGAGGTTACCTTAACCATACAAGCAAGAAAGAAATATTTTGTAACCTGAAATATTCTCAAGTTATTAAACGCTCAATCCTCAAGCCTGCACTACGAAGAACATCAATCCAACACTCACCTGTGAAGGAAAGATAACTTCAATCAGTTGAAGAGGAAATTAATGAAGAATCAAGGGGTCTACATTCCACGAAGGATTGTAGGAAGGTTCAAGGTTGAACCAAGTTTTGAGCTTTTGGAGGGCTTCGTGATCAAATCCAAAAAGCTTAAGCAAGTGGGTCTGTAGTAGCAAAGCGCAAATTTACGCCCTGTGAAGAAGCCGAGTCGCGAGAAGCCGGTGAGTGATCAAGGTGTCTCTCATCGAGTCCCAAAGGATCAAGTCATTTGTGTGATCAAGACTTGTATCCGGACTGTTACCACTTTGTATCTTGATCAATACCTAGTGGATTCCTCCGGGAGTTGGAGAAGAGAGGAGTAGAAGAATTACCCCATCTTGAACCTCTATAAAAACTTATCGTGTCTTTTACGTTTCAACACTTTAATTCCTGCATCTTAATTGTTTAAATCTCTGACATATTTGCTATCCAACTGATAATTCCTAAGTACTAAATCAAGCTTCATATCTCGCTTAACCATAATTAAGGGTGTTAAGTCTTCTTCCAATAAATCAAACCACGAGTTGAGCTAATTGAGTCTTAACAATCGAGTTATTCTATCAACGGCTTAGTCGAGTCTGTTGAGTGACTAACTTTCTTGATTAACTAAATTGGTCATGTCACTAAGAACACAAATTTGTGTAGTATCAACTCTGAACTTTTAAAAGGACTAAATCGAAAAACTTGGTAAGGTTTATTCAACCCCCCCTTCTAAACCTTACACTCACACCCCTTGGGACCTACAGTTTGACTTTTCTATAATTGAGTGATATTATGCCTCTGATACTAAAGTGTCAAAAAAATATAAAACTTTATGACACAAATTTAGCTATTATTAAAAAATGGTGGATAACTGTTATTAAAGCATATATTATTTTCAATTAACAGCAGTTATATTCACCACTAAAAACCAAAAAAAAAAAAAAAAAAAATTTTGCAAAAAATATTTTTTATATTTAGCGGCGGTTTGAACCGCTACTAACAATATTAAAATTATTTTATTTCCGTGGCGGTTTCAAACCGCTGCGAAATTTAAATTAGTGGCGGTTTTGAACCGCTGCTAAAAAACCACCGCTAATATACCCAATTTCCAGCATTTCCAAAAAACCGCCGCAAATTCTATCGCGACACGCGTATGGACAACAATTTTGAAACTGCTGCGAAATGCTTTGTCGGCGGTTTTAAACCGCCGCTATATTTAAAATAAACCGCTGCTAATTAACTGGTTTTTTGTAGTGATAGTAGATGCTCTCTGAAGTGATTGTTCACACAATACCCCATTTTTAGGAGATGGTACTTAGTTGGTGGAGGGTCTTTGACAAGTATACAAGTATGCCTAGTTTTTCTTCAAAATAAACAAGGGACACAAAATTATAATTTAAACTTTGGCTCTTTAACCAGACAAATTGAAGGCGAGAGAACTTAGGCCGCGATTGGATGTGAACGAAAATTGGAAATTTCCATCTAGCGAGCCGAAAAAATGAGGAAGGGGTGAATGGATATGAAATTTACGGAAATTTTCATTGACAATTACTATTACAACAACCCACTTATTTTCAACTCAACTTTGTTGTAATCATTACTTCTATCAGCATAAATTCTTCCAAGGAAATAACTGATAAGCATTGTCCCATCATTAATATAATATCAATTAGGATGAGCTCAGTCCTTTCCTTCCTCTTACCAATATGTTTTTAGTTAATTAAAAGAGTGAGAATTCTTTTTATGAATACTCCATACATTATCTGATTATCATTTATTTAGTTATAAAGCATATGGTTCTTATGTGTGTCTATATATATATTAATTGGATCGTCCAACTAGTAATCTATATATATATAATATAGAAGTTCGGAAATTGCATTTTCCCGCTCTTTTTTGACATTTATATTAGGAAATATTGTAAAAAATATAAATGGTAATTATTATAAATTATAAATAATAATTATTATAAATTTTTATATTAGGAATGTATTATAAGAAGATCATTGTAATTATATAAATTAGGAAAATATTATATAGTATCAATTCCATCTATATATAATATATATAGATTTTAAAATTTATAAATGGTATTTCACCATTATTGTTGATAAACCTAAACGTCAGTTCTTCTGTTCTTCTACATATCTTCTTCAATTTTATTGTTTCGGCCAATTTCAATGGATTAAATTATATTTAGCTTATTATCTTATTTATTTCTGTATAAATTTTAAATTAAACAAATTATCATTGGTTTATTTAAAATCAATCCGAAAATTCACCTAACCAATGAGTATTTTGGAGTTATCCAAAATTGGTGGTGCTTTTGCTTTGGCGAGTCAATAACAAAAAAATTTAGTAACAAAAATATTTTTATTGGCTAAATATTTTCCCGCTCATAATTGTAGTAATTTTAGTGATTTGAAATTTAAAAATTATATACTAAATCCTATAATTTTCCCAAATATTCAAAAAATTGACGATAATTATACCAAACTATTTTATGCACATTAGTAAGGAAAAAACTGAAAACAAAAATTATTGACATAATTAGTGTCATTTGTGCGGAAAGCGGGACCATATATGGCAAGGATTTTATTTAATATATATTGATAATATCTACGGCTTGAATTTTGTAGTAAAATTATTCTTGATTGTGTGGAGTGACAAGAAATGTAACAAATATGCATAATACTTTTGAGCAGTCAACTATTTGTTACCATTTTGAGTTATGTAAATTTTTCAACCAATTCTAGCTAATTACTATTCATATTTGATTTTTCTGTGAGGATTATTCATATATGATTTATTATAAGAACATTTGGCATAAAGAAAGAAAAACAATTATTTTTAAATTTTGGTAAGTTCGCAATGATTAAATAATCAGATAATTATTAATCCATATACATATATATATCATAGCAGTTGTCCGGAGAAAAAAAATCCTGCTCATTTTTGCTTCCTATATTATGAATTATTTTATCATAAAATCCTAACCGTAGATCTTGCTTTGTTCAAATATTTTGTACATAAATTAGGAAAATATTATAAATGGTATGGTATTCCAACTTATTATAAAATGGTATTCAAAGATCTTGCTTGCCATTTATCAATATACACAAATTGGCTTTTTTTTGTTAGGAAAATATTATAAATGGTATGATATTCCAACTTATTATTAAATAATATTCAAAGATCTTGCTTGTTATTTATCAAAATACACGTATTGGCCGATTTTTTGGTATTGTATTTCTCCGATTTTTTGTTCAATGATTTCTTTTTTAAGTAGAAATTAATTGATAGATATATTAATATATTTTTGTTAAGAAAATATTTAATTGAAAAATATCAAGTATTCATTTTTTCAACAATATAAGTTCGATATGAAAATATATGTCTCACGAATATATACATGTAATTTTTTATAGAGAGGTAGAGTATGCGTGAGAAAGAGAGTGATGATCTAATATTAATATAAAGACAAAAATATACTCAGATAATCCTAAACAAGTTTTTTGATATATAAGTCTATAACTGAAAATATAAATTTGATGTATAATTTTTTGTTTTTATTTACTTTATATGAATATTATTTCTAAAACAAAGTAATAAACATCAGCTCATGTTAATAGATATTTTCATTATAAATTTAATTATATTAAAATAATAATAATACACGTGCAACGCACGTGCGGGATTACTAGTATATATTATATCAAACAAGGTATAAATAAGAGCATTAATAAGCTATAAATACAAAATTAGAACAATAATAAGTTATAAATACAAAATTATTGTTAAATAATAATCTGATATTATTCTCAAAAAATATCTGATACTAGTTTATGGCATAATTGTAATATATAGAATAAAATAAAATTTCCTTAAATTAATTTTTTACATGGTGTATAACATTAATTTATGTACAATTCGTATGAAGACCCCATTAAAATAAGTCATACTTTTAATTCTTAGTAATTTGTTCATTCGTATTATACCTGTAAGTTAACAAATCCGTAAATTTATCAATTTCGTGTTTTTGACAAATAACACTTTAAGATAACGTTTATTGTACAAAATATTATTATGAGAAAATACTTATCACTTATTTAATTAAGCACTACGAATTATCTTTTAGATAACGTTTTAGGATAATGCTTGTTGTACGAAGCATTATTCGAAGAACATATATTGCACAATCATAATCATAATCATAATCTTATAAGTGCATTGAAATCAACAATAGATATTTTTTTACAATATTAAATTATAACTATCACATCCAAACACCGAAAAATTCTCATATCCAATCATAATTCTCCAAAAAAAAAACATTACATCAACTGCCATCATTACATATCCAGTCACACTCTCAAAAAATTTCAATCATCATTTCCCCATAATTTCTTTTCACTATCCTCTAGTAAATTTTTTTAAAATGAAAGCATATCCAGTCTCGACCTTAGCTTTTTCTTTCTACAAAACCTAGTGAGCAAATAAGAAAGGGAGTGTAAAGAGTGCACAAGAATGAAAGCGTAAGAGACAATAGACAGCAACCAGAAGAGAGGGCAAAGCAGTCTGTAGATGATCACAAGGAGCAGAATTGAAAGAGAGAGATATAAAGAAAGACCACCTGAATGACTAATGAAAATGAACACCAGGTTTCTTTGAGGGGAGACATTAGCTCAAGTTCTTCAAGGCTTCTGCTCTTTTTTTTCTCAAAAAAAAAAAAAAAGAAAAGAAAGAAAGAACAAGAAGAAAAAGAACAAACGAAAGAAAATGAATGCTGGATGAATTTTTTTCTTGGAACGAGCAAATCTCCACAAAGCTAATATTAAAATGCAATTCTGAAGTTCAAATAACTGGTTCTTAGAAGTGAAAATTGAACACATAAGCATGTAAGTCTAAGATGAGTAATAGCAAGGAAAGGATCGGAATTCTGATGAACAAACTCTTGGAATTTGGTCTTTAAAAATGGGTGTTGACCCGATTTTGACCAAATAATTAAGTGGTTTCCATTAGTGAAAAATGGAATTAAATTATTTGTAAAATTTCTACTAAGAGAGTAGATGAGAATAGCATTTGGAATTTCTCAAAACCGATTCCGGGTAAATGAGAAATTAATGCTAGAAGTTAGCCACTTAATACAAATAAATGGTATGGAAAATAGAAAATGTGGGGAAGGAGAAATGCTCCATCCCACATAGGAAAATGAGGATAAGTTTGCACATTTAATATATCCAAGTTGGACTTATGGGTTTGGGCCATTGGGGACACCCAAGTTTTTAAAGAGGTGATGACCTACATGCTTGTGGGTTTGGTTCAAAGCACACGCGCGCGCGCCGGCCGGCACGGCCCAGGTCGTGGTTCGCGGGCCTGGGCCTGGGCTTCAAGGCTCTTATTCTTTTTGGACCAAAAATCTTTAAAAATAAATGTTTAATTAATTTTTGAATTAATTAAACGGATTTAATTAATTTTTGTAATTAATTAAATGGATTTCAACTGGGAAGAGGTTCGCACCCGAGCACGGGCGGACGTACGGCCCGTGCGTCCGTGTCGTGCGCCTTGCCTTAAATGTGCGAACTAAGACGGCGGGGGCGACGGCCGTCGTCGGGTCGTGCGTCTGCCAACCTTCAGCGCACTGGCCGCAAACAAGACGGGCAACGACCCATGCGTCAAAGTCGTGCGCCGTTGAACAAAAAGGCCTGTTCAGTGCAAATGTGTCTTTTCGAGCCTAAAGACGTGATTTTCGTACGAGCACTTGCTTGCCTATATTATTAAAGCCCCTGCAGATTGAAATGGACACGAAATCCACAAGATAATAACCTGTCATTTTGCATACGAGCATATTGACATTTTCTCTTCATTCTAAGCTTGAAAGTCAGAAACTCTTGCTGTTCGCTGTTGTTCCAGTTTGGTAGTGCTGCTAACCGGGACTGTAAAAGTCGTTGTATCTTAGAGACGAGCGCCGGAACCATAAGCACTCGGTATACGGGGCGTTTTCGTCTTGCGGAGACTGAATCAAATTCAAGCCTCGACTTTAGCCTAAAAGCCATACACTCAGCCATTTTCTTCCTATACAGAAACCACACAATATTTTACCCAACACAAACTATATATTTTGATAACTTGTTTCGTGAGATTCAGATGAGTACTACTTAATTTCATCTGAATATTGAGAACATCTGAAAGCACGGAAGAATATTGGCATCATAAGTTCGTGATTTGTTCCCCAAATCTGATGTGTTCTCAGAGAAAATAAAGTACTAAATTTGCTTGAAAACGAACTACTTCACTGGATTTGAGACAAAAAATGAACAATTTCTAAATGTAAAACTGAATCCAGTATGCGGAAAACAAAGAAAAGAAAAACCGGGGCATTTTCATTGTTTTGTTAAATTGACAGTATTTTTGTAAATACTTCAATATATATGCTTGTGCATAGTAAACTGTCTAATAGTTTTAACCAATATGAAAACCTCTGTTTTTTCGCCATACTCCAATGCTAGTATCCATGCAGTTTATGTTGTAGTTTTCTGGTTAATCAGCAATGTATACATAGCTATGATGAAGTAGGAAAAGGATAGATGCTTTAACCTGGGCCAGAGTTGAGTGGTTAGAACCACCCCGCCCAAAGCGTTGATTCCTGGTGTTGTAAAGTAAAAACTAGGTTGTTTCACGATGATCCATGTGGTATTGTTTATTTACTGGCTAAGGAATCTAACGGCTATTAGTTACTGTGATTCTTTTCAAAATAACAATGTTCATGGTGATCTTAGAAGCTTTGTATATGAACTTTCTGCTGGGTATCCGAGCCAATTTGATTATTTATTACAAGCCAATTATTTATTAACAGGACAGATAATATCCGAGCCGAGCTGGCAAAAAATCAGTCCACGTGGCTGTTCAGCTGGCAATAGAATGGGACCACCAGGATGACGTGGATCGAGATGATGACATGGCAACTGAGCTGATGACGTGGCATGAGGCGGGCTCGGATGGCGACCTGAGGTCCTGTTGGTAGGAGATTCGAAGGTAACCAACTTGCTAAGTAAGGTCAATGCCTTACTTAACAAGTCAAGGTGCCACTTGTCAACACTACAACAAGATGAGTCAGTAAAGTGCACAGTACACGGCCAGCATGCATGTCCAGAAGAAGACACGTATCCCCTTATAATCACTCTACAACTAGGTGTAATGATGATTAAATCCACTAATTGCATGGGTATAAATAGGGCTTCATTTTACTAGAAGAGAGAGAGAGGGAAAAAATCCTGAAAAACACACTGATAAGATTCAGTTGTAAAGCCCATACCGACCAAAAATCCTCTGCTTGAACTTTTTAATAGAAGGCAGAATTAGCCTATTTTCTAAATTATACTAAGTGTTGTTTAATTTTCACGTCATAATATGCATATATTTTCCCTGTTGAACCAAGACGCAAGTCAACAAATTGGTGCTAGAAGGAGGGCCCGTCTTGGTCCAGTCATAATTTTCAGTTAAGCCATTCCAATTAAGGTAATTTAGTTTTACTTTCTTATAAAAATGAGTCAGACCACCAGAAACGCGCGTGGGACTGAGGACCCACCCCAAAATCATTAAACTGGCCAAAATACTAACGGCCAGACCGTGCTCCCAACAAAAGCAGGGGGTGCGGCTTTGCTTCCCTTCACTCAACTGTTTACGAACCCTACGTTCGTTCAACAAATGAACCAGCTTATTTCCCAAACTCTTGCGAATACTCCCCCGCAAATACATCCTCCTCTACCCGTAAATACTCACCAAGTCAATCCACTATTAGATGCCAATCCCCAAGTCCCGGCACCTCCAAATAATGAAAATCATGAAGCTAGTTCACATAATGGGCAGCCCATCGAGAGGCGTGACAAAAGACGACCACGGGATGATGTGGGTGAGCCAAGCCAAGTAGCAGAATCATTACCGGTACTCCCGCGCCCCCATCGTGCTCGTTCAGTAGTTGTAGGTTGTCTGGGGCTTGACCCGATTCGGCCAGCTCGGTCGATCAACTCTAGGCTTCAATTTCCAGATGACAGGGAACTAGTCAGGGCCAATCAGGCTCAGGACCCTAGTCCTGTGAATGAGCGAGAGGCGGAGATACTATGCCTCCGCCGCCGCCTAAACGAATTGGAGGAAAGTCCCGACGATGTTCAGTACCAGTGACCAAACCTCGTGGGAAGCCAGCCTGGCAACGTGTCACCTTTTGCTTCTTGTATTTTGTCAACCCCTTTGCCAACTAAGTTCAAGGTCCCTCAAATTGGCCTGTATAATGGAGAGACCGACCCCATGACTCATGTCCACAAGTATCTTGCGTGGATGGAGTTATATAGCCCCAGCGACGCCATTTTGTGCAGGGCGTTTCCGCTGACTTTGGGCGACCGAGCCCACCGGTGGTTCTGGACCCTACCACAAGGCTCTATACGATCCTGGGGCGATCTGATGCCCGAATTTACGACCCACGTTTTGACATCTAAAATTCGTGCTGCGCCCAAAGACTCCATTGTCAATATCAAACAAGGAAAGGACGAGCCTTTGAAGACTTATATATTGCTTGGTTTAATAAGCAAGTCCGAGAGATGGAGCCCATCTCGGATGATGCAGTCCTTATTGCGGTTATGGCCGGGCTCGCACCCGAGACTTGGTTTAACTACTCTATTCATGAGTCGGGGGCGACCTCGTTTCAAGAGTTCCTCATCCGTGTAGAACGGTATATCTGCGCCAAGGTGGCCATGGCTAGTCATCGTCCCGAGCAGAAAACTGGGGGCATGAAGAAGGATAGTAGGAAGGAAGCTGCTTCCAGCTCGGGGTCGGGGTTCAAATCTTTCTCCGAGAACCCGACCACTGGGTACAAGTCATATAAGGAGTTTCGTGCCGAAGTTGCAGCGCTGAGGAGTGCTTTGATGCACACTCCATCAGCTATATGGAATGACATACAAGGTCTCAATCTACTGCCACCAGCCCGTCCTCTAAGGTTGGATCCCGCCAAGTTGGACGCTAGGAGGTATTGCTCATATCATAAGTCCATAGGGCACGAGACAGATGAATGACATGATCTGATTCGGGAGATCATGCGGATAGTACAGAAAGGCGGCCTCAAGCGGTACATCCATGAATGACACGAGTGGCGAATACAGCTCGCTTGCCGCTGCTACCTAATGAGAACCCGAGGTGGGAGATTCTGATGTTTTCCAATACTAGTAGGATAAACACAAAAGCGGCCGAAGATATCCGCTCCAATCGAAAAAAGAAGGCCGATATTAGGGAAGCTGCTCATGCAGAAAGGCAGGTCCGGGTCACAGAAATCTGGGAAGGCCAACCGATGTGTTACTTTACTTTTTCTGACCAGGATGCCGACCAGTCCCCATTCTGACCCCCTGGTCGTCACAGCACCAATTCTGGGCATTCCAGTGCACAGAATTATGGTCGATTCAGGTAGTTACTCTTCCGTCATCAACATCCGAGCCTTCAGAAAGTTGAATGTGGATGATAGCTATATTCGGCCATGCAATGACAATATTTTAAGGGTTGGAGGTGGGAGAATCATCCCACTCGGAGAGGTGGACCTGCCCATTCAGATGGGACAAGGAGTGCATAAACGGACCGTGATCACCATATTTAAGATAATCAACTCCGACTCCGAGTACAATGCCATAATTGGAAGACCACTACTTTATCACTTAAAAGTAGCCGTCTCCATATATCATTTTTGCATCAAGTTCCCGACCACGGATGGGGAAGCAGTCCACAAGGGAAACTAGATGGAGTCTCAGGAATGTTCTCTCAAACTCCGACCCATTGAGATCAATGTGATGGAGGAAGGTGAGTCCACAGATCAGCTGAAGATGACTTGGGGAAGGTGTTTGAACCCGAGCCGAGTAAAATTGCCACAACAAAAACCGACTTGGGAAGGAAGCCCGGGAAAGAACCAATGATCGAGGAAGAACTACCTCTACAAAAGAAAGAAGGGCAGAGTAAAAAACGAAAGCACGCGGAGCCAGTGGAACAAATCGACATAGTAGATGTTGATAAGCAGCAAGGAGGACACCAACTCCGAATTGGCCACGACCTCCAAGAACCATTCAGGTCGGAATTAATTGAATTTCTGGGTAATAATCTTGATGTTTTCGCGTGGACACATTCAGACATGCCAGAAATTGACCCCAAACATGCCTGCCATCGTATGAATATCGATCTCACATTCCGACCGATAGTTAAAAAATGGCCTAAGCTAGGCCCCGATAGGCAGGCTGCCCTGGAGGCCGAAGTCAGCAAGCTACTGGATAATCAGTTCATAAGGGAAGCCCTCTACCCTCGCTGGGTGGCCAACCCTGTTTTGGTAAAGAAGAGCAACGGGCAGTGGCGTCTCTGTGTTGATTTTACTGACCTCAACAAGGCGTGCCCGAAAGATAGAGACCCCTTACCTAACATAGACTACATGGTGGATGCCACGACATGCCATGAACTTATGAGTTTTATGGATGCATATTCAGGCTATAATCAGATCCAAATACATCCGGATGACGAGGATAACACCTTCTTCTTTTCGCGTCGTGGAGTGTATTGATATAAGATGATGCCGTTCGGACTAAAAAACGGTGGGGCGACCTGTCAGAGGTTAGTCAATAAAATGTTCAAAGAATTGATAGGTCATACCATGGAGGTTTATGTAGATGACATGTTGGTAAAGTCTTTGTATGCACCTGATCATCTTGTTGATCTTAATAAAATGTTTGGAATTTTGCGCGAGTATAAGATGATGTTAAACCCAAAAAAATGCACCTTTGGGGTCGGCTCGGGAAATATTTTAGGATACATGGTTAGTCAAATGGGAATAGAGACCAATCCAGATAAAATCAAGGCGATAATCAACCTAGAACCCCCTAATTCTGTCAAAAAAGTACAAAGCTTAACAGGGCGTCTAGTCGCCATAAATCGATTTGTTTCAAGATCCACGGACAAGTGTAAACCATTCTTCGAAATAATCAAGAAAAAATAAGAACTTTGAATGGACTGAGCAGACACAAGTCGCTTTTGAGTCACTAAAGCAGCACTTGGTGTCAATTCCTGTCTTACAAAAACCGAGCCGAGGTGAAAACCTGTACTTATATCTCGCGGTCTTTGAATACGCCGTCATTTCTCGGTACTCAAAAACCGGGACAAGGTGAAACACCCCGATCTAGTATATTATGCACTACATGATGCTGAACTTAGATACCCGCCCACGGAGAAGCTGGCATACTCACTAGTTATCTCCGCTCGCAAATTGCGACCGTATTTTCTGGAGCACAAGGTTATGGTATTAACTAATTATCCATTGAAGCAAGTATTACACTGACTAGATACCTCAGGTCGCATGATTAAATGGGCTGTTGAGCTCAGTCAATTTGACATCTCATTTGAACCCAGAACAACAATCAAGGGGCAAGCATTAGCAGACTTCGTCGCGGAATTTACTCCATCGATCCAGTTGGATATTATTGAGGACCAAGAATGGAAGCTATTTGTTGATGGTTCCTCAACCGCAGGCCGAGCAGGGGACATGATTGTGATAATCGATCCAAAACTCTAATTATCCATTGAAGCAACTAATAATGAAGCCGAATATGAAGCACTATTGTCCGAGTTGGAAATGGCAGCATCAATGGTCCTGAAGTGGTTGCTCGTTCATAGCGACTCCCGATTGGTCGTCCATCAAGTAAACGATGCATACGAAGCAATAGAGCAGAAAATTGCTCGGTATTTGGAATTAGTGAAGAAGAAACTCTCCCATTTCAAGGCGGAGGTGTTGCATATCCCCAAAACTGACAACATGCAGGCAGATGCTTTGGCACGCCTAGCTTCCAGCCTGGGGACCGACACGATTGCAGACATCACCGTCACTCAGCTATCTACTCTGTCGCTAAATGCACATAAGATACATGCCGATGAAGCCGCCGAGCTGATCTGAATGACTCTAACAATCCAATACTTGGAGACCAGACTTCATCCCGAAGATAAGGCCAAGGCCACAACACTGCGAACCCAAGCTACTCGGTAGACACTGGTTGACGGTGTCCTATATAAACGCGGGTACTCAGTCCCACTCCTCCATTTCTTGTTAGAAACAGATGCTGACTACGCTCTTCGAGAAGTACATGAGGGAATATACGAAAATCATGCTGGGGCCAGACGCTCGCCTACAAGTTAATACGACAAGGATATTATTGGCCGTCCCTAAAGAGACATACGATCTCACTGGTTAAGAAGTGCGAAAGATGCCAACGGTTTGCACTGCAAGTCAAGTATCACCCTGAGTAGCTCACTTCTATCTTCACTCCTTGGCCATTTGCCAAATGGGGAATGGACCTCATCGGACCACTTCCCATTGGCAAAGAGGGCGTGAGATATGCCATTGTGGCAGTTGATTATTTTACAAAGTGGGTTGAAGCTGAACCCTTGGCAAAAATAGACGAAGAGAGAGTCGTCAGTTTTGTTTGGAAATCTATTATATGCAGATTTGGGATACCGTATTCGATTGTTACGGATAATGGGAAGCAATTCGATAATCAGAGATTTCGAAATTTTTGTGAAGGTATTCACATTAAGAATCATTTTTCCATCCCGTACCATCCACAGTCCAATGGGCAGGTCGAGGAAGTGAACAAAATACTCAAGTATACATTGAAAGCAAAGCTAGAGAAATCAAAGGGGAACTGGCCTAAGGAGCTCCCCGGCGTATTATGGTCCTACAGAACGACACACCGAGCGGCTACGGGGAAACACCCTTCTCACTAGCCTATGGGGCCGAGGCCGTCATTCATGTGGAAATCGGAGCCCCAACATTCAGAGCTGCAAATTTTTCTGAAGGGGGCAATGAGGACGCTCTCCGAGTTGAGCTAGATTTGTTGGATGAAAAAAGATGTAGTGCCGAAATGAGGAATGTATGTTAGATAAATGGTTTTATCATGATTTTGATGATTTTATTTTTACACAAAAATAATGTTTTTAAATGTTGTCCAATTAATCCTAAATGATTTAAAATATTTTTACTAATTTTTCGGAGTATTTCACCAAGTTTATTTCCGACAAAATTGGACAACACTTTTGATGATTTTGTGTAAAAGTATTTTTACACCAAAATAATATTTCTAAATGTTGTCCAAATACTCCCGATCGATTTAAAATATTTTTACTAATTTTTCGGAGTATTTCTTGAAGTTTATTTTCGATAAAAATTGGACAACACTTCTGTCTCGTGTTCAACTAGTCGCCCTATAGGGCAACCCATGTCTGAAAGATGATTTCCAAAATAGAAACGAGACATTTTGAAAAAACCTGGAGGTCAACCGGTCGACCAAAAGGTCGACCTGGTGCTTGAAGAGAAAACAAAATTTCTGTTTCTCTAAAAAGAACTGGGGGGACCGGTCCACAAGGGGGGTGACCGGTCGGACCCTATGTCGACCGGTCCAACCCCCCTGGACTGGTCCAAGTGATGTTTTTTGCTGCGTTAAAATGTTTTCTGTATTTGTGCGTGACCGGTCGCCCTATATGTTTATCAGCAAATTCTAACCGTTGTGCAGCAAACAACTTTTCCTTAAATTGTGTGGTTGATTTCTAACAACTATAATCTTGATTTTAATTGCATTTTTCTGTAGATTTTGAATCCCCAAGAGGAGCCTATCTATGATCAATCATCTCCTATAAATACAAGAAGATTTGAAGCAACACAACAAGAGAGCATACAACACAACACAACAAGAAATCTGCAAATTTGTCTAAGTTCTTATTGTCAACATTCTTGTTCTAATAGCTTAAGTATTTCACTTTCACATATTGAGGTCTAGGCTTATTTCTTAATTACACTTGCACTCAAAATTATATTACTCATTATCGAGTTGTAATCTTGAATTTTTGGGTTCATCATTCAACACAAGATATCCTTGTGAGTGTTCTTGTGGTAAGAACACACTTGGGTGATCTAGGTGTTAAGTGCAAGAAGATTGTGGTAATCTTCTTATTAAAGAGTTTGGTGCTCTTTGAGTGTTGAAGAATTTGGTGTTCTTCAAGGTTGAAGATTGTGGTAATCTTCAAGAGAGATTGTGGTAATCTCCAAGGTGGTGTTGAAGAAGAGTGTGGTGCTCTTCAAAGAGGTGTTGTAAGGTGTTGTTGTATTAATTATGGTAATTAATAAAATCTTTTTTTCTTTTTGAAATCCATCCCGGAGATACTGGGGTGGTAGAGGATTAGGCCCTAGGTGGGTTGAACCTCTATAAATCGACGCGTGTTATTTACTTCCCGCACCTTCATTCTTGTCTTGGCTTGTTTGATTCGAAAAAGAGGGCATAATCGAGAAAATGGAGATAATCTATTCACCCCCCTCTAGATTATCGTAGCCGCTTGGACTTACAATGCCATGTATAAACAAAGAAGTGAAAGGTACTACAATTCAAAAGTAAGGGAAAGAAAGTTCCGGGTTGGTGACCTGGTCCTGAAGAGGGTCACCGGGGTCGATCCCAGGCCACTTAAGCCAACCTGGGAGGGTCCTTTCAGAGTTAGTAAAACCTTGTTAAATGGGGCATACGAGCTCGAATATCTGAGTGGGGAAAGATTTACTCACCCATGGAATGTATCTTACTTGAAGAAATATTACCAGTAAAATCTCGGGTTCTGGGCATTTTACTTGATCCATCTTCCTAGATGTTACTCCAACGCAGTGGAGATACTTTGAAATGAAATTATCTTTTCATCTGATATTCCGTGAGCTCTCCTCGAAGGCTATTTTCTATTCGCAACGGTCAAATGCCGAGCGCCGTTCTACTCGCCTCGGCCAAGTGTCGAGCGTCATTCCACTCGCCTCGGCCAAGTCCTGAGCGTAGATCACTCATCTTAGCTAAGATCCGAGCACATTCAAAAAAGGGGAACTCGACCTAGCATCGAGCTAACCCTCAACAAAGACTCGGCCTAAGCTCCGAGCACAATACTTGGTAAAAATATACTCAGGCGCTCAGTCTATCACTTAGACCATATATCTGGACAAAGGGAGACAAGCTCAACACTTAACAAAAATTTCAAAAAAACGAAAGCATGGCAGTGTAAAGACACGACCAAAAAAGGAAACTTCATTCATTGATAAATTATTTACATAGGGGGCGAAGCCAATTACATCAAAGACCCAAGGCCGACTATTCTAGAAAGCAAAAAAAGCAAAAAAACACAAAAAATGCCTTAAGAGGCAGGAGGATAAGTCCCGGTAGGAGGAGGGATCTCGATCGGCTCACTGGAGGCCACTTCTTCTTGATCAACCTGAGGAGCGCCTTGTTCGCCGGCAGTATCAGGGAAACGAGGGCGTAGAGTGGCCAAATCTGTGTTCAGTTGCTCAAGCTCCTTCTCTACCTCGGCCACTGATTTTCCTTCCTTAAGATCTTGAAGGATCTCCCCAATGCTGGTAGCATGCCAACAAGTCAACATGTAGGCATACTCTTCGGATTCTTTATAAGCCCGGATGCCCTCCAGGCGAGTCGCGGCCGGAGCTTCCTCTATCTACTTCTGGGAGGTTTTCTCCATCTCCTTACGCACTTCGGCCTCACGCCTTTCTAATTCCTTGGCGTGAGCAGTGGCCTCCCTTCTCAGATCAACTACCTCCGCACGAAGTTCCTCTCGGCCTTCCGTGCTTGATCCCGGTTTGCCCTGGCCTTTGCAGCAGATTCCTTCTCAGCATCGGCCGCTGCCGTGGCCTCCTTAGCTTGAGTCACCAAGGACTCCTGAACTCCTTGCAAGGTGGCATTAGCATCCTGCAGGTCGGTATGGCTCCTTTCCAGGTCGCACGCCCCTCCAACCATGTGCCACAGGATGCCGATGATTCTGTCGGACAATCCCATGGCGTACTTGGCCTTCTCTTCCCATCCAGTCTCCTGGAAGAATTGCTCGATGCACGTTGTCCAGGCACGGGCCGGCACATCCCTTGCTGCTCGCCCAGCATCCGGCAAAGCCTCAACCTGCTCCTCGGTGGGCGTAAAACACTTAGCAAATTCTACGAACCACCTGGGCCGCGACCCAGCCACCCTTTCACATGTCTCCTCCCTCTCCCGACATAGTGGAATGAAGTCTTCTCCCCCCAGATCGTCTGAGAAGGCCCGTGGTCCCCACCTGCGGGAACTTTTCAGAGGGTACCCGCGGGGTTGGCCTGGTCCGCTCAGTTTGCCCAAGCTCGTTGATGACCACACCACCCTTCCACCTCTGCAATGGGGGTTCCTCTTCTTCCTGGTCGCCCTTAGCTGGGAGCTTGCCTTGGCGGATCTCTTCCCTCCTGGCTGCTTCGGCATCAACAGTTTGACCCGCGGTTGCCCCAGCCCCGCGGGCATCAGTCTCTCTCACCCGGCGAAGGTGGGCAAAAACATCCACTCCTGGGCCTACAACAAAAAGACCAAGTGAGAAACAGAAACGATGGTCCAAAGACAGAAAACTCTAAAACTATATCTTAAAAACATATGTTCCTCGGGCCTCAGTCTACCCTGGCCGTTCAGTTTGTCTGGCCTTTTTGGCCGCCAAAAGGCACTTGCCTCTGGAGTTCAGGCCTCATTAGGGACGGCCTGGTTTGCCCTGCCCGAGCCGGCTGCCGCTCTAACTCTGGGGTCCTTCCTTGATCAGCCCGCGGAGGGCTTCTTTCTCTTTGCTCCTCCTGAGCCTCCTCTTCCTCCTCGGCCACTTCCTCGGCCTCAGACTCGGTTGGCAATCTCTGCCGCAAACTGGCCTCCGACAATCTTGCCTCAGTGGCCAATGCCTTGATTTTCCTATCCGACTGGGCCAAAGCTTGAATATTCTCCAGCCGGCGTGCGAAGGCCTCCGAAGGACGACCCGTGGAGGGGCGGTTCCCTGAGCCAAGAAGATGAAGTTAGTAAAAAAAAAGAGAGAAAAAATGAGAAAGCAAAATGTACTTACGGAAGTCATATCGAAAATTAGACGGGGGGAGAAGGATCGACCTCTTCTCCCCCTGGCGAGTCTGCCACTCACCTCCTACCCAGAACCACTTTTCCTTCCACTCCTTCAGGGACTGTGGAAGGCCAAGGACCAGCCCATCTGGGTAACTGGGTCTGGTCTGCACATAGTACCACCCTGACGGCTGCCCCAGGCCCGGAGTTGACGGAGTCACCTTCCAGACGAACAACTCGTTCATGTCGTTAAAATGGGGGCGCTCATACTCCATTTGATGAAAAAGGATGAGCAGCCCAATAATTCGACCCCAGGTCAGCGAGTGCACATGGGACAAGGAGAGGTCCCATTTTCGGAACCATATTGTGATTAACCGCGGCAGGGGGAATCTTAAACCGTGCAGCAGGTTGTCAGTGTATATGGCTATGCACCCCTCTGGTGGGTGCTCGGGCACCTCAGCGTGGTCCGACAACCAGAAATTCATAGTCCCTGGAATCATATAAGTCTGGTGGAGAGTGTCCAGCTCCTGTCGCATCAGCATACTGGGCTGGTCATTCTGGTCGGACGATCTCCACCCATCCTCTACACGTAACGGGGGCCCTCCTCCTCGCCTCGCATCTCCGTTTCTATGGCTTGCCCACTCGTCAACCCCTTGGCCTTGCCCAGTTGGTCTTACGGCCTCCGCCCCCTCGGCCGCTCTCACCACCTCCTGCTCACGCCTTCCAGGATCTATGTCTTCTCTCTACTGACTGTTTAGGGGAGAAGAATTCCTAGCTTCTTCACTAGGCTCCTCTTGAACTAGCCCCGGTTTGTACACGGTGCCTTCGCGATATATGGTGAAGGGAACTGGGTCAATGATCACGTGCGTCTCCTCGAGAGGAACCTCTGGTTCGGGGGTATGCTCCGAACTTGAAAGCTCTACGATACTGGGACTGGAAGGCGGTATCTCTCTAACTGGAGAGAAGGAACAGAAGGAGGATCCTCTATGACAACTTCGACACTAATGTTTTGATTTTGACTGTCCTCGGAACTGGGCATATCTCTTGAAGAAAAAGAAGAAAAGATGAAAGAAAGAAAAATTTGGGAAAATACCTAAATGGTCTTGGGACTTCTATACTCTAGGCCGACCTGAAATTTCTGCTCGGTCTCTGTTGATACTGCTCGAAAGATTGTGAATGCAAAAGTATAGAATGGAAGAAGAAAGGGGGTATTTATCGGTTAACCTCCCTTGAAAGTAACGCACCAACCCAAAAGATGCGTCTTTTCAAATTCGAAAAGCTATCAGAAACGTCACAATCCTCTACAGCAGCAGTCACGTCTCCCCGTATCCTGTGCAGAGAGGTCCAACAATAAGACGCCACGTGTCTACCATCATAACTTCCAATTAATGCGTCGTTTCAAGCATTAATTGATAATTGACAGCTGTCAGGGACTTTGGACTTTTAAGGTTTCTTCTTTCTGATTAAGATTCATGATTGACATTAAAGTTTAAGTCCGACTTAAAGAATTTTCTCCTTGGAATTAAACTTGGGGGCCATTGATGATACACGAGCCGAGCTGGCGAAAAATCAGTCAACGTGGTCGTTCAGCTGGCAATAGCATGGGACCACCAGGATGACATGGACTGAGATGATGACGTGGCACGAGGCGGGCTCGGATGGCGACCTAAGGTCCTGTTGGTAGGAGATTCGAAGGTAACCAACTTGCTAAGTAAGGTAAATGCCTTACTTATCATGTCAAGGTGCCACTTGTCAACACTACAATAAGATGAGTTAGTAAAATGCCAAGTACACGGCCAGATGCATGTCCAGAAGAGATAAAAACCCACTAATTGCATGGGTATAAATAGGGCTTCATTTTATTAGAGAAGAGAGAGAGAGAGAGAGAGAGAGAGAGAGAGAGAGAGAGAGAGAGAGAGAGAGAGAGAGAGAAACCCCTGAAAAACACACTGATAAGATTCCAGTTGTAAAGCGCATACCGACCAGAAATCCTCTGCTCGGCCTTTTTAATAGAAGGTAGAATTAGCCCTATTTTTAAATTATTCTAAGTGTTGTTTAATTTCCATGTCATAATACGCATCTATTTTTCTGTTGATCCAAGGCGCACGTCAACAAGGACGAGTTGGTTCTAATTTAGACACAGGTTTACGATTTTACTGATCACAATTAAACTCTGTTAATAAGATGAGAGAGTTTTGATATGTTAATGATATATTTCCAATGTGCATTTTTGGCAAATAAGAAATAAAGGGACAAGACCTTCTTGATATTGTTCCTATTCAGTGATCAAAAAACACCAAATGAGGATTTTTTATATATATTTTTGAATTTCAAAAAGGCCGGGCCTTTTCTAATCAAGTGCATAAACCAGGTGAGTACAAAAACGTAATCTAGGCAAAAATGTCCTGTCAATCTTGATTGAGTGCATAAACCAGGTGAGTCTGAGTTGAGGCAACACTTTATTACTTTTCAAAATTCAAATAAAAAAATGTTCTATGTCAATTGGTACTCCAGTAATATCACATCAGAAATACATGGACTTTTCTTGTGAGTTATAAACCTAATCCACGTTAAACACTTTATTACATTGGGCATGCTATTTCTTTTGTAAGTTATTTTAGTTTAAATTATAATTATTTATAGTTTTTATAAAATTATTATGAGGTTTTTTTAATACTTGTCTTTTTGGATGCAGGAGAAGGAGACTGGGCGGACTCCTACTACGTATGATACTTTTTGGCGTACGTATGTGAAGCAAGATGGTAAATTTGTGGATGGGAAGTCTAAGCAAGTAGTTGTAAGTATAATTTTATAATACTTTTAAATTGTTTATAAATACCTTTTTATGGTTTTTTGTAATGTAAGTTAATGTTTTTTGCAGATGGATATGGAGACACGTTAAGCTGTTGCACCGGATGCCAGAGAGGAGCCCACAAAGATAGATGGGATTTTCCTCGATGTTGTTGGGATAAAGAAGCTGCGGGTGTACGACATTGGGTCTCAGGCATATTTGTTCACCAACATTGGTGGTCTCAGCGTTCCACCATTTGATGAGGAGGCATTGAGGAGACAGGTCACACAGCAGGTGACCGAGCAAGTCACGCAGCAGGATATTGTGCAGTCAGTAATGAGATGACCGAAAGCGGTGTCGCGCATCAGCCGAAAGCGGTGGCGGCTATCGAGAGAAGCGATTGGAGAAGGAGCATCATGAGCGCATTCAGTTGCAGTCACAGGTTTTGGAGTTGGTACGTATGATGATGGAGTCGCGCCGCCATGGACATTTGCCTCTACCTTGACAACCATGCACAAATTGAACAAATTCTATAGACATTTGTATTATACATTTTAGATTATATATGGATGTATTGCGGATTTCTATAACAATAAATGTTTGGCATGGATTTTTCGTAAAACAAATATTATATTGGATATTATTGATAGTTTATGTAAATGAATTTTTATAATTTGAACATGAATTGTTTTTACAGGTTTTTAATTATAAAAAATAAAATAAAAAATAAAATAAAAAATAAAAAATATTATAAAAATAGCGACGGATACAATCCGTCGCTATTTGCTAAGTGTAAGACATATTTAGCAACAGATTAATCTGTCGCTATCTTCAGAGACTGACTAATCCATTGCTATTTAATCAAATTAGCGACGGAAACTTCTGTCGCTAATGTTAAAACCAAAACGTTAATTGACGCCATTTAGTGACGGAATAATCCATTGCCATTTAATTAAATTAGCGTTGGAACTTCCGTCGCTAATGTTAAAAATAAAAGTTAATTGTCGCAATTTAGCGATGGATTATTCCGTCGCTAACTGTAGCAACGGATTTATCCGTCGCTAAATTCGTCGTCCATTCTGTCGCTCCAATTCATGATTGACAACAGACTTTTAATATTTTAGCGACAAAATTTTCCATCGCTATTTAGCGACGGATAATCTAATCCGTCGCTAAGGAATTAACGACGAGTGGAAAACATCCGTCGTCTAAATATTTTAGCACGGATTTAATGGGTTTAGCAATGGAATTTTCCGTCGCTATTTTGGGATTTTCTTGTAGTGATGTAGTTCCTAATTTCTGGTGAAATTAGGAAAATTATTGGATTTTCACATAGTTACAAGACTATTTTACAAACCATGAATTTCGCAAGACTAACTGAAATGTCTATAGTGTTACATGACTTTTTTGCAAAATTTGATTTTTTCTAGACTTTTTTCTACCGCCTTGCAGTTGTAGGACTAATTTTACAATCATCTTGAGGATTATATAATAGTAGAATGTACTGGTCATTTTACTGATGTCTTTTCTCCAAACTAAGCACGTCTGTTGGAAAATGTCCCCAATCAGAACCCCATTGAAAAGGAGATTTTGTCAAATTTAGAAAATTTGTACGTGGGGCGGTGAAAACTGGAGGGCCGAGTCACGGAAAAGATGGGCATGGAGCCACAAGTCCTGGAGATGGAGACTCTTGCATAGGCTTAATTTTCTTAATTTTTTTTTTGTTTTTGTTATTTTGAAGGATTAAATATTTTTATATTTTAAATTTATATTTGTCATTCTTTCATTGAAGTTGTGACTTATTTTGGTAATTTCTAATAAGTCACAACGTGTAACTTATATTGTACTTTCATATATATATATATAGGATATGGATCAAATAGGTCCTCCTACTTGGGGTGAGTCCATGGGGACACATCCTAACCATAGATCAACAATTTTGGGTGGTCCAGATTTTTAAGGCTTTTTTATGTTTATTTTTTTATTTCAGCAATTAAAAAGGGTAGGGTGGTAATTTGGCACTTTAGAATCAGTTACTAAGATTTCATTCCATCTTTCACGCAATTTCACCCACTCTTCACGCATACTCTCTCTCCAGCGTTTCAATTTCAAAAAATTTTATCTGTTGCTTATGTAGTATAGGGTTGTTGCTTATGACTTGCTTATGTAGTTAATGTATCGTGATGCATGTGTAGTGTATATTCGTTGCTTATATAGTATATGCTTATCGCTTATGTAGTATGGGTTTGTTGCTTATGACTTGCTTATATATTAATGTATTCGTGGTGCATACGTAGTGTATATTTATTGCTTATGTAATATAGATTTGTTGCTTATGTAGTATGAGCTTGTTGCTTATGACTTGCTTATGTAGTTAATGTATCCGTTGTGCATACGTAGTGTATATTCGTTGCTTATGTAGTATAGGCTTGTTGCTTATGTAGTATGGGTTTGTTGCTATGACTTGCTTATGTAGTTAATGTATTCGTGGTGCATACATAGTGTATATTTGTTGCTTATGTAGTATAAGATTGTTGCTTATGTAGTATGGATTTGTTGCTTATGACTTGCTTATGTAGTTAATGGTATATAAAAACACCATGGCACATCTACACAAGCAACAAATTACATCTTCATAAGCAAACTTCGAACTGAAGTCAAGCTCTAGCAACTATGGCAAATAGTGCGTTGATGAAGAACGATGAATGATTTCTCACAGTAGTGAGCTGAAGAAGAAGGAGGATGGTTGTTCACATTGAATTGCTACGAGACTTGGAAGGATTGCATGTGTTCTATACAAGCTGAGGGTGACTGGTTCTTGTTCTCTCATGAACAGCATTCGGAGAAGAAGGAAGATGAGATTTGTTCACGTTGAATTTGATGTGAGATTTGGATAGATTGTGTGATCATAATGTGAACAGAATCCCATGAATATTGGGTAATTTTGTAGGATGACTAATTGACCCCTTTCTCTAATTACCACCATTTAATCTGAATTTTTAGCTCTAAAATCACAACCATTAAAAAATCTAGATATGTGGCTAGGATTGGTCCCTATGGACTTACCTTATGAGGTGGTCTCATATAACACCCTATATATATATATATATATATATATATATATATATATATATATATATATAGGGGAGGATCAAGTGAGACCATGTCTCTAGGTGAGACACAATGGACTAATCTCAACCACCCCCCCACTATTAATCAATGGGTATGATTTAAAGGATAAAAAATGTATTAAAATATTAATTTAATCAACATAAGGGTAGTAGGGTAAAATAACATAACAAGGTAGTTACAAAAATGAAATCAAATCTCTTTCTCTCTCATACATCTCCCAATCTCACGTGTCTCTCCCCCCTCCTCTCACATCTCTCTCTCTCTCTCTCTCTCGTATAATTCCTCCATTAACGCAAATAAAAAAACTGTGAAGAACTTGAAAATTACAGTTCATGAAAATTACAAAGAAAAAGCAAGAAAAATCGGTGCAATATTACAGAGAAATAACGAACAGTGAGTTCGAGACATGATGATGAATCATCAGTCGTGCAAAAAACTCTATCCAACAGCATCAATGGTGTAGACATCGATGGAGAACTCGAAACTGACCATTAACATAAATTCTTGAAAAAACTATAATTTTCACGAATCAGACGATGCATAGATACTTATGAAATGATGTATAGATATACTTATGAAACGATGCATATATCTGTAGGATATTATTACATATTTGAAAATATGCAACAAAAATCAACTAAATATGCATTATATGAAAACTATCTATGCATCGTAAAAAAACTAATATGTAGTACATTATACCTAACTATGCAAGGCGTCATAAACTATGCAACAAAATAACCCAACAATGCATTATCTAGAAACTATCTATGTAGTGTGGAATAACTAAATATGCAGTACATTATGTAACATCCCATTTTCATAACTAAATATGCATTATATTGAAACTATTTATGCAGTGTAAAATAACTAAATATGCAGTATGTTATATTCAATTATGTCTTGTTTCGTAAAACAGTGCCAACAAAACAACTAAATATGCATTATTTGATAGCTAATTAAGTAGCAGAAGAACCCTAACTATACTATAAAATAAAAATATTTGGAAAGAAATTGCTTCCTTAAATTATGCTACTAAATCCGGCAGTTTCAATCTCAGCCCATAAAAACAGTTTCAAAAAGTCAAATATACCAGAAAACCCGCTGGGACCACTAATTTGAATTACAAAATTACAACCTTACCTTTAAAATCAACGAAAATTAGGAAATAATTAAAAAAACTGAATTAATCACGTCCCTTCCTTTTTTAAGATCAATGAGTAAGATGAGTCCACACTATCTCACCTAGGGAGGGTGGTCTCATTTGAACCAAATCCTATATATATATATATAGGGATAAATACATTTAACCGCCAAAATTTTCGAATTTTTACACTTAACTATCCGACTTTGAATTCCAGATTTACCCCTATGGACATTAAAGTTTGTTTTCAATTTGCCCTCTAAACTTTAAGAATCGTTGCACTTTAACACTTAAGTTATAAATATTATTGAATGGTATCAGAGCCTAGGTTTATTAAGAACTAATTAACAATTGGTGAGGAGATTTTCTCCAAGAAAATGGATCTGGACGAATGTCCAAGATGTATACCTTACAGGAGATATCGTCAAATTTTGACGATGTATGCACAAGAACACCATGAGAAGATAACATATTGGAACAATCAATATGTTCAAAAAGAACTCGCAGGAGACGATAGGGAAACCTTGAGACAATGCGATAAACAAGCATCATATTATCAGAGTTTCCTTAATGTAAATCAAATATTATATGTCGATCTGATGAATCGTCAGGAAGCAGCCCATCAAAATCATGAGTCCTGATGGAATACCAAAATGAAACGAGATACTTCCACACACATATAAGTTCTCAAAAGATCTTAGAGAAGTCCAGAAGACGGTGCAGAATTATGGCGACCGCCACATAATTATCTACCAACACAAGTTCATCAGTTCCAAAACCAGATGGAGACGATGGTGAAATATCAAAAGGAAACTCTGGAAATTCTTCATGACATTCAGAAACGAGTCAAGAATTTGGAGGACAAACCAAGTTTATCCGGAGGAAAGAAACGTATTGATTTCAGAAGAAAAGACACTATTTACATCAAAATGGGAAACCAAACAATGTTGTACGAAAAATAACAATCGATGTAAATCTCTGTGTTATTATTAAAGGAAAATCCATCACAAACTAAAAGTGATGGTTATGGAGAAGATTAAACTTAAAGATATACAAGACCTTGCAAAATTCTTCGTAGGATTAGAATTTGTAGATTTAAAGATAAATGCAGGAGATGAATCAACTTTGGTTACTCGTGACCAACATCAAAGACCACCTTCACCACCACCGGTTGATTCCAATGTTGTAGAAAGTACAGGTTCACATCATGGGGATGAACCAATACCGCACGCTGGAGAGGAGAATCTGTTGTTTTAGGAACTCGACAACATTCCAAAAGGCCAGATCTTTATGATACTACTTATGAAATATCGTAGCGGGATTCGATACATCCATATGGATTGTTGCTAAATCTGGATATCCAAGATTTCAAAAATTGAGAAGTGTTTATTAATGATTGGGCATCGGCTATGAGGATTGCAATAGGTACCCTCGATCTTACAAAGGACATATTCATGAGTCTTGAAGGATCTATAAAGATGCATGAGATATGACTAGATCAGAAATGAAAAGCAAAGTCACAACTGGAGAATTATTGAAAGGAATTGTCGATAATATGGAAAAATTATTTAAAATCTATTTTATCGACATAGGCTATTTTGAGGGATTGAAAAAAGGAAATAAAGAAAAAAATATATACAAACAAGCCCTCTACTGCCTCGAGTTACATGATATTTGTCATATTAACGAATATATCATGTTGTTCACCAGGTATCTATGGAAGTCCAAGGTGGAAGATAAAGAAGCTTCGCAATTATTCTTTGCGAAGATACCAAGTCCCTGGAGAGAAATGCTTATCAGGGAATACGAGAGTGCAGCTGATTTACATACAGTGGCCAGAAGAAGTCCAAAGTCTCGATAGTTAGCTCTCGGTCTTCCATGTCTTTCCAAAGCCAAAGTATCTGAATGGTGCAACCAGGCAGCACTTTATAGGAACTATAAGAGACTACGAAGAATTAATAAAATGGTTCCTCTATGTTGCGAAGATGATGACATCTCAACAATTGTGGGAGGTCAACCATGATGGCATAAGAAAAAAAGTATAGAAGCCATCCATACAGCCGTGGAAGTAGTAGGAAAAAGAGTAGGTCTTCATGGAGACCTAGAAGGTTTTGTTCAAAACAAAAACCAGAAGTTATAACTCAGGGTAAAGACCAACACCAAGCAGGAGTAGAGCCTCTTCATCAGGTTCTAATCAAGGAAGTACCAGCAGGACCCCGGAAAAAAGAACTTTGAGATGAGCTCACACTTGAGCTAATGAAAATTTTAAAGATTGTAATTACTGGACGTGCAGAGCGAGAGGTCATATCTCGACTGACTGCCCAAAAAGTCAAAAGTGATGAATCAGACAGTTCGAAGCTATATCAGATTTCGAAGAAGCTGTCTATTATCAAGATTTGATCCAAGTGTATCAATTTGAGGATCTACCCTCAGATGAAAGCATCTATGAAGAAGAGATCTATTATGACTTTGGAAATGAATCTAGTTCAGAATCAGAGTGAGGAAGAAATTCTTCAACAGAAGGTCAGAGAGGATATGTCAAAGTTCCTCCCATATACTACGGATTCTCATAAGTCTCTAATGAAGATTACAAAATAAGATCCAAAGCTTTAGATATATGATGGTTTTACAATCGAAGAAATGGAGAAATCTTTGGATAAGATAGGGTTTCATAATAGAAAACACCAAATTATCCATAGAGTTACTACTGGAGAATTTGTCATCCCAATGGAATTCACGGGTAACTTGATCGAGATGTAGTTGGTTCCTCACTGAGAAGTTCAGGAGATCAGAAATAGAGTAAAGAGAGAAGTTGCAAATACACTCTCATGGATTCATATTGGAGCCATAACAATTATTATTAAGGCAACATTCAAGGAAGGAATTGATTCGTCACTCAATCTTACTATATTTGACAAGCGAATCTCAAATCTCAAGAAAATGCCTTTGGATTTACGAAATTTTTGCGGGAAAATGGCATTTAATGTCTATCCTAGAATTGCATACAATTTGGAAGATCGAGATTTCATTAGGGTTTTAACCTTTCATC
Organism: Rehmannia glutinosa; assembly: GCA_016081115.2. NCBI lineage: Eukaryota > Viridiplantae > Streptophyta > Magnoliopsida > Lamiales > Orobanchaceae > Rehmannia > Rehmannia glutinosa. The sequence goes on from CM071926.1 coordinate 81,072,837, forward strand.
AAGATTTCAAAAGAGTCGATTTGATGAAAGAAGGAAATAGAACTTACTTGATCACATACAAGATTTCCTATCATCTCTTGAATACACATCATTCAGAAGTACTCTTGAGAAAGGAATTTATTAACGTCCCAAGAATGTTTGAGGACTTTGCCATGGTGGTTCTACCAGAACCTATTGAATCTTCAACTATAAAGGAGATCGATATGAAAATTAAAGATCAACCAGTCTTCAACGAAAATCAAAGTCTCAGAGTTGATCGAAGGAGGATATCTTTCCAATAAGACAAAATGATAAGCAGTAGCCATTGGGAAGAAAAAAGACCGAGTACAGTTCAACGAATCCCAGCTGTTTTCAAAACTCAAGGAGAGCAGAAATGTCCAGAAGGGTGCAGAGAAAGTGAAGTAATATTTTGATTCACCTTCTCAATTGGCCGCTTTGACATCACTCAAAAAGAAAACATTTTTCCTTATGATGTTTTATATTATCTCCAACAACCTATAGTTGGAAGTAACAAGAGGCCTAAAAAATGGGTGAAATCGAGCTGACTATCACAGGAACAACAGGAAATATCTCAGAGCAATTAATACTGGGTATTGAATTTCTTGAGGATCATAAACCTTGGAAAATATTACAAGATGGAATGGAGTTCACAGTGGCTAATAAAAAATACAGAATCTGATGACCACTAGCCAATTCTCTACATACATTTCTATAGGAATGTTATATGTTTAATACAAGCCCGAGTATTTTGCCGCCCATAATGATTCAAGTGCTGGAATATGTACTGGAAAGCCGGATGTTTTTCCTAAAGAAAATGGAGAAGATTTGCCAACTATTGCAGGAAGAGATTTCTCTAAAAAGATTCTTATCCTTAATTGAGGAATTAAACAAGCAGAAATCATGACCAGAGGCGCAGGCGGTAGCCCATGGTACAAAGTGAAGATTCCACCAATCTATTTCTATGATACAAGAGCAGATGTTTTGCTAGGAAACAATTTCGTACAAACATTCAAACGATTTACACAAGAAAATGAGACAAGAAGACTTATTTTGACAACATTATGTGATCATAAGATTATTGTCCAAAGACTGCAGGAAGCATTCTACAGAAAAATGCCAATTAATTTTCACAGCAGGCGTGGTGATGAAGCCAAACTTTAAAATCCAAAAATGGAGGATAAGAGAAGATTTGGTGATGCATTATTATCCTTTCGGCAATATGGTTCAAAGCAGAAATATATAAAGAGATAGGATAATAATTTGTATTCATTCAGAATACAAGGAGAAGAACGAGTAACTCCAAATGCTATTGCAAAATTGATGATGGGCCTAATGGAGAATCCACAGAGTAATGTTATCATAGAAGAACAAATATCACTCGAGGATGTCAAGAAGAAGATCCAAAGGAATTACAATGAAAATCCTTTGTCATGGTGGGATAAGAACGAGCTCAAAGCGTCCGTAAAGGTCAAACCAGGGAAGGAATACGAGTTCGTAAGATTCAAACCAATCCTTATAAACCAGGAGGATCATGAGGATATGCAGAAAATACTTAAGGAACATCTTGAGCTAAAGTTGATTTTGCTAGGAGTTTCTCCATGCAGAAGTCCGAAATTCTTAGTTAGGAATTATGGAGAAATCAAAAAAGGAAAGCCAAGACATGTTGATAATTACAATTGGATTAATAACATGTTGGAGTTTGACGGATACTATATCCCAAGTAGACAACATTTGGTTAACCCTATCAAAGGTGCCAAGATATTCTTAAAGTTTGATTGCAAGTCTGGATTTTACCATATTAAGATGGAGGAAGAAAGTAAGAAGTTCACATCTTTATCCACACCACAAGGACACTATATCTGGAACGTTATGCCTATGGGATTGGCTAACGCACCCTGATATATCAGAGGAAGATGGATAATCTATTTAAGGATTATTTCAGTTTCATGTTCGTATACATTGACGATATTCTTATTGCATCAAAGAACATGAAGGACTCAAATATTTGGAAATATTTTCAGATGTTTGTCATAAAGAAGGATTGGTGCTTTCAGAAAAGAAGACAGTGATTGCTACGACACAGATTGAATTCCTCATAATTGAAATCGATAAATCTGGAATCATCCTACAAAGCCATATTGTAGAGAAAATACTACAAAGCCATATTGTAGAGAAAATACTTCAAAGTTTTCTCGGAGTTGTTAATTTTGCTAGAATGTTCATAAATAATCTGGCACATTACAGAAAGGTGTTTAGCCCATTAATTAAGAAATATGCTATATTCAAATGGGAAAATGAACATCAAGAAGGGATAAAACAACTCAAAGAAGTTGGTAAAAAGCTTCCAAAACTTACAAATCCACAAGACGAGGATGAACTGGTTCTATATATAGATGCCGATGATTATTCGCGGGCAGTAGTCCTTACGAAGGCCACACCAAACAGACAAGTGTCATTTAGATATTGCAGCAGTCTATTTACATCCAGTGAAACAAATTGGTGGCATATTAACGAGAAAGAATTCTTTGCAGTCAGAACAGCTTTTAAGAAATGGCCTCTGTTTTTATTGGCTAAAAAGTTTACTTTAAAAATTGATAATTCAAGTGTCAAGGCTTTTCTGAAAAATAAAATTGAATCAAAACCAGAAAAGGCTATATTAATTAGATGGCAAGTTAAAAGTCAATATTATGATTATGATATTGTCATTATTAAATCTCATGAAAATGTTCTTGCAAATTTCTTGACACGAGATGGAAGAATGCCTTGCAGACGAGGTCCTTAAACGAGTAAGACATCTCAGGAAAAACCTGGAAAGTCTAGAATGAGATTTTGGAACGTTATGTCTCAATGTAGAAGTCACTGGATGATTCCAACAGGCCGACCATAAATCCATTTTTAGTCAAATACGAGCATGCTAGTTCTCTCAAGGAAAATTGTTCTTAGCACTGCAAGGGCCTCTCCTCTAGGCCGCATCTCCTACGATGCATAAAGGGGTGATTAGATAATGGGGCTCTAACCTAAAGGTTATGGATTCGAATACCATAATCATAAGTGTTGTAGGTGATGTATCTCCCGAGGATGTACAAACTGTAACGAATGTTGAAGCTCCAGTGTCACAACCCGAGTCTTCAAGTCAACCGAGCACCTCTAGGGTTAAAGATGGAGAGTTGAATTTTAGGCCATAGACAAGCAAATCTAAAGTTCAAACTAACGAGATTAAGATTTTTCTAATGCAGGTTTATCAACGACAATGGGCGAAATTGATTACAAGAAGAGGTATTAATTAACCTAGAAAAAAACAATTGTGGATATCTCAGGAATATACCCAAGAGTTTGGAAACCGGGAAGTTATCCAAATGAAGTACAAGAATCGTATACTTTTGGAGCTTTACCTTCAATATATACTGTGTCACTAGGATTCCCAGAAATTTCAAAGTTACCAAAATGGATTGGGGAAGCAATTTACGAGACTTGGGCCAATAATCCACATTTGGCCAGAGGAGATATTTTGGAACTGTATATCATCAGCGCAACTCTAGAACCAACAAAGAAAAGCTTTAATGAAGCTTTCCACTTCATCAAGCTTACAAGACCAGATGAAAATGCTTTAAAATACATTAAAGCAGCTTCACTGGAAGAAGTACCATTATTAGTAGGAGCAATCTCAGAAGACGAAGCTTCTACAAGGCGAGCATGGGGACTTTGGGTTTGTCTAACTGAAATTGTAGGTCCCAAGGGGTGAGTAGTAATGTTTAGAGGGGGGAGGGGTTGAATAAACCTTACCAAATTTTTAATTTAGTCATTTTAAATATTTTCAGATTTAACGCATATCAGCTTAGTCCTTGAGGGACACCTAGGTTGCTTTACTCAGCAAAGTTACCCACTCAATAGACTCGACTGAGCTGTTGATAGTATAACTCAGATGGTATCAACTAACACTTAAAATAGCAATTGAATTGGTTTTTGTTCAGCGGAAGACTTTTCAACCTTGTTGTTTTAAACTTGTTTTGCAACACTTGTTTTAGCAATAGTTATTATCAGCAGAGTTCAGCAATTATAACTTAACAATAGATATAATAGATATGCAAGAAATGAAAGTGCTATACGTAAATAAGACACAAGCAATTTTTATAGTGGTTTGAGGATGGGGTAATTCCTCTAATCCACTCTTCTCCAACTCCTGGAGGAAGCCACTAAGTAACAAGATCTTAGTTACAAAGCAGTTAAAAGTCCGAGTCAGCCTTGATCACATAACTAGCTGCTCCTGGGACTCAGCTTCTTCACAAAACATCTGTCCTGCTACATCAGCTCCTTCGAACTCTTGGAATTGATCACACAACTTTCCAACGAGCCCAAAGGTTCTGGTTCGACCATGAACCTTACTACTTCTCCTTCAACCTTAGAAAGTAGACCCCTTTTTGTTCTTCAAACAAATTTCTTCTTAAACTGATGAAGTAATCTTTCCTTCACTGAACGTGTTGTATTGAGTTTCTTCGAATTTGGGCTTCAGGATGTCTTTGAAAGCATGATAGTATTTCCAGGTTATTGCTTGAATGCTTGTAATGAACTCGGTAACCTTCTCACACTTGCTTCCTCAGCCCTTTATAGTGCACATTTAAAACTTTTGTCGTTGAAGAGATAGGCGATTTTAAAATAGCACTTCTTGGTCGTTGGCTTGTCCTTTCTTGATCTGCAGCTTGTGATGACATTTCCTTATTTTAATGAAGTGTGCGGTTTTGATTTGCTTCCCATTGGTTTATTCTTTTGATCCAGCACTTTTAAACATGGCGGCATGGACATATTCCTATAATAAGTAATTCATTCTTTTGCACAATTTATCCTCGACTTAATGAGCACTTTTAAACATGGCAGCATGGACAGCTTTATTGACTTGGTTGTCACTTATAATAAGTAATGTCCTTGGTGACTTCAACATACAACCCTATCTATTACAAGTTGAATTTATAGAAAATGGGGTGCCAACTTCCTATTCTAAATTTTACATGTATCATCAAAATCTAAACATAAATTTTCCTAACAATTTTCCTCTTTTTGATGATCAAAACTCCAAATAAATATAGCAAAGTAAATAAGAAAGAATGTATGCGTAGAATATGTCAATTTTATTGAACATATCACTTAGCTTTACAATTACATTGACTTGGTTTTCAAAGTATCCACTATTCACTATAAAAATGTATCGAGCTTATGATAATTTGTATACATGTATCGAGCCTTAGCTAACAATTTCTTGTAATCTTCAACTTACAAATTTTGACTTCAACTAAGTAAACTACATACAACCCTATCTATTACAAGTTGAATTACATAGAAAATGTGCCAACTTCCTATTCTAAGTTTTACATGGTATCATCAAAATCTTAAACATAGCCGTGCCTTGTTCTAGCCACTTCATTCTTTTTTCCTAATGTTAGAAAATGGGGTGCCAACTAGTAGTTGACTCCTTCGTCGTGGATCAACATATCTTACGTCTGTGGGTCTTGGGCCGTGATGGAGTACCTCTGCCTCTTCCACCACTTCCAAACATTCCCTTCCTCGGTATGACTCAGCTCCTCCTCTAGGAGTGTACTGTGCGGATGTTTTTCCAGTCGACTGACTGCTTGAACTCTGCTGCCTCTCAGCTGATTTACATAAGTCGAGTCCTTTCCCCTAATAAAAGTCCCACGCCTGGGGTAGAGTCATGTTCATGAAGTAACCTTCTATAGCAAGAGTTTGAAATACCTCTAGTGATCAAGGTTCAGATCCTACATCAGGCATCATGATTTCTCGAGGGGGTCTTTCAGCTGGGGAATCTTTCAACAATCTAGTTGGGGGGCCTTTGAACCTTTCTTTAATGTCTTTGATTCTTCGGAGTGCTTCTTATCTACCTTCTTGAATTCAGCTTCAATGGCTTGTCTCGACTGTTTGAATGCCAAATCAGCTTTGTCTTCTACGGATATTTCTTTCGGTAGTTGGCTGAGAATGGAGTCTGTCACTTCACCTTGCTGAGGGGTCTTAGCAAGCATGATTATCAAGGGTGGCTTCTTCACTTCACTGTCTTCCCCTTGCTTGCTTCCCCTTTCTTTCAATCCTAATCACTCATTTGATGTTCTTTACTTTCGTCTTCCCACTTTTTGGCATCATCACCAAGAGGTAGAGCCAACTAAGAAAATACTCCACTTAGGAGTAGATCAATCTTACTATTTGCCATATCCTGCTTGTCATGAATTGTGGAGAGTGCTGCTTAGAATTCAGATCTCAAAGCTATTATCTCAGCTGCCATCAGCTTTATTTCATTTTGGAGCATTATTATTCGTTGCTCCATATTGCCCTCCATTTTCTGAATTTCTGACTTATGTTGAGCTTTGAGCAACTCCATGTCACTCTTATGAGATTGACCCATCCTAAAAATGTGGTCCCTATGACACTGTTGGAACTTGGCGTTGTCTAAGCTCCAAATCACCATTTTTGCGAATAAGGACTTGCAAGTGACATGCCCACGCCTTAATGCCTTTGTCTGCCCGATCCATTCTCTTATTCTCAAATTTACTCCTCGAATATCTCCAGTGATGTGTAAGTCCAAGCGGCTACGATAATCTAGAGGGGCAGGTGAATAGATTATCTCCATTTTCTCGATTACGCCCTCTTTTACGAATCAAACAAGTCAAGACAATAATAAAGGTGCGGGAAGTAAACAACACGCGTCAATTTATAGAGGTTCAACCCACCTAGGGCCTAATCCTCTACCACCCTAGTATATCCGGGATGGATTTCAAAAAGAAAAAAGATTTTATTTATTACCCAAATTAATACAACACCTTACAACATCACCTTTAAGAGCACCACACTCTTCTTCAACACCACCTTTGAGATTACCACAATCTATCTTGAAGATTACCACAATCTCCAATGACACCTTGTGAAGATTACCACAATCTTCAACCTTGAAGAACACCAAATTCTTCAACACCTCAAGAGTACTACACTCTTGAATAAGAAGATCACCACAATCTTCTTGCACCTATCACGTAGATCATCCAAATGTGTTCTTACCACTAGAACACTCACAAGGATATCTTGTGTTGAATGATAACCCAAATTCAAGATTACAACTCGATAATGAATAATACAATTTGAGTGCAAGTGTGATCAAGAAATAAGCCTAGACCTCAGGATGTGAAAGTGAAAGACCTTAGGCTATTACAACAAGAATAATAACAATGAAGAACAAATATGTTTGCTTGAGTGTATCTTGTTGTGTTGTAGTATTCTGTCATATTGTGTTGCTTCAAATCTTCCTCTATTTATAGAAGATGATTGATCATTGATAGGCTCCTCTTGGGAACTGATTTCTACAAAAAATTGCAATTAAAATCAAGTTTATAGCTATTAGAAATCAATCCCACAATTTAAGGAAAAGTTATGCTTTGCACAACGGTTAGAATTTTGCTGTCAAACCATAGGGCGACCGGTCGCGCATAAATAATCGTTTGAAAATAAGAACATATCTTTACACAGGGCGACTGGTCGACGGGGGGTCCGACCGGTCGACCCTGTGCCCAGCCGGTCCGCCTGATTGATTTGCAATACAGAAAGGTTCAGTGAAAAAAATTCTTCCCAGACACCAGTCGACCAAGGGGTCGACCGGTCGACGGCAAGGTGTCGACCGGTCGATGGTACCGGTTGACACAAAGGTTGACACACAGGTTGCCCTCCCTCAACATGTTCTCTGTTTTTCAAGTTTAAAACGCGCGTTTGCGGGTTGCCCTCTAGGGCGACCGGTTGACCTCAAAACAGAGGGGTTGTCCGATTTTAGTCGAAAATAAACTTCAAAAAATACTCCAAAAAAATAGTAGAAACAATTTAAATCATTCAGGAGTATTTGGACAACATTTAAAAATATTGTTTTGGTATAAAAACAAAATCATCAAAATCATGATAAAACCATTTATCAAACAATCTCCCCCTTTTTGATGATTACAAACCAAAACAATTTAAAGAGGTCGGTTTTGAAAACAAAACAATTTTACCGGTTAAAAATGAACTATCCGTTGTGAGCGACAACATTTCACGCAATATAAACACAAGGATGGGAGTATAGATATTCAAAAACATTTAACCAAAAGCTCCCCCTATCAACATGCACAACAAGAGTAATATAGAAGCAATCAACCAAAACCTAAAAGCTCAGCTTTTACAACTTGAGCTTAAGTATCAAGAGCTTATAAGCTCCCCCTGTCATCAAAACATCATTAGACATGAATATGAGTCCATAATACATCAAATGGACTAAGTATAACCCACAACTTATGGCTTTAAGGAGCCATAGCTTATAGCTTCTTTCACGAGCTTATATTAGCTTTTATGAGCTAATGAACTTATAACCTGTTTCTCTCCCTTTGGAATCATAAAAAAGAATGTTATCACGATAAAAACATCATAATATTATATCAAAGTGCGCAACTTAACCAATTTATCGAGCTATTTGAACATTGAAGCTTATAAACCAATTACGAGGGAAAAGTCGAATATATGATTTGTAGAAGCTTATGAAAACTCATTTGATTAGCAAAACATGATCTCTATAAATATATAAGACATTTGAAAATGAGAGAATCATGTAGGTGATGAATTTTTCATTGAAATATTTTATCGAACACTTGGCCGGCGTAAAAAATTGAAGAAGATATATATAGTCCTTGTAAATATAATCAAGCCAAGTTCTTCATCACCAAAAGCAATTTTACAAATATAATCCAACAACAAACATCATTCACAACACAATTATATAAGAATTCCATCAATATATCAAGTAGAAACATTTTCTCAAGGGTTCAACCCAATTGAGATAAAAGGAGTAGAATTCTTACCATTTAATCGGTGAGGATGAGTAACAATGATGATAAATGAGCAGGATAATCCCCAAAATATAATTTATGCAACAAAACTCATTTGAAGTGAATTGTGTGTGAAATTTGCAAAGGGGACGGAAATAGAGTTGAAAGGGCCAAAATGGTTAAGTATAAGAATAGAGACAATTTTAACCAAAATCTTTCATTGGGCGACCGGTCGGGGGTGTGGGCGACCGGTCGAGGTGATGGCCGACCGGTTAGCCTCACCCCAGTTAGCCCACTGGTTCGTTCTGTTTTCCAAAATTCGAAGTTTGAACAAAAAATCCGATTTTTCGCCCCTAAGTTTTAAAAACGTGCAAAATGCAAACATAGACCTCATTCAATATACATTATGTCATGATCAATCTCAAAAGAGGTAAAAAAAACTCGGCGGTAAACGATTGAAAACAAATGTCCGTGAGTTATCCTTGAGACAGAGTTAAACACATCCCAATTTTTCGTTAAAACAAACACAATCCCCGAAAAAATATCGAATCTCAATATGTTTATTATGACGAACCATATTTTGAGAAATTGTAATCACCGGACTTGTTATCCCGAGAAAATATGCACGTTTTAAAACCTTGGATAAACAAGCTATTAGAGGAGGTGCCTTTCAAATATTTGAAAATTTCTTTTAACGACACTTTAATGAGATTCGTTGGGATAGTTTTGAAGTCGAGCATATAGACATAAGGTATAGAAAATGTCGAGCCTAAAGGAATAAGAAAAGTTAATGAACATACCTCGAATATGTTTGTCAATCAATATGCCCTCCTCAACCTTTGTCAAGCTTTACATTGGTAGCCATAGAGGTTGAGATGGTTCTTCCTTCTTCAATGCCTAACTTCTTCAAAGGTACTTTTGTATACTTTGATTGTGAATTATAACCACCTTCTTGGCATTGATTAACTTGAATTCCAATGAAGAAATTGAGCTCCCCCATCATGCTCATCTCAAATACACCTAGCATCAACTTAGAAAATATCTTGCACAAAGATTCATTAGTAGCACCAATAATATCATAAATTTGCACAAGTTAGTAATCTTGCCCTTTTTTTTTAAAAAAAAAACAAGGAGAGTAGATCAACTTTACCTTTTGTAAAATCATTTTGCAAAAAAAAAAAAATAGCTAAGACTATCAAACCATACACGAGGTGCTTGTTTTAAACATACAAGGCCCTTAAAAAATCATTTGGCCTAGACAAATTTTCAAACCCCGGTTGTTGTTTTACATAGACTTCTTCTAGAATAAAACCATTAAGAAAAGTGGATTTAACATCCATTTGGTAAAGCTTGAAATTTCCTTAAAGCAAGAATAGGCAAGTAAAATGCGAATAGCTTCTAAATGTGCTACGGGTGCAAATGTATCATCAAAATCAATACCTTCTTCTTGACAATACCTTTGAGCTACTAACCTTGCCTTGGTCATTAACTTGTTCCAAAATACCAAAACATTTCTGCAAAATCTTAACAAGATATCTTTGTACAAGAGCATAGTAATATCGAATAATAGAGATACAATAACAAGTAACACATACTATGCTTTCAAACAATTCATCAAGAGTTTCATAAAACAAGTAAGTTCAAATAAGCTTATAGGAAGCTATATAAGGTCTCTTTTGAAATTTGAAAAATTCAAGAGCATATAAGTTGAGACCTCATTTAAAAGAAGCATTTGAACAAGAGTTTTGACAAGAATGAATATGAGCAATCAAATGCATAATTTTGAGATAAGGATGAAAATCAAATGTTTTATCAAAACAAAATATATCCTTTACAAGTCTCAGACAAAACAAGCTTTATCGAATAGTGCCTTTCAAAAATCGAAAAATCCTTTTAATGGCACTTGTATGAGATACTTTGAAATATCTTGAAAAATAAGCACATAGGCATATGGCAAAAATATATCGAGTCTAAGAGATGAATAACAATGGTAAGCGTACCTCGATAGTTTATGTCACTCTTGTCAAATAATGAGTAGATAACCATTGAAGAGGATATATAAGTCCTACACAATTCTTAAAACAAATATTGCCCAAAAACATAGCAATAGAAGTGTAGGATAAAGAAATAAAAGATATCACAAGTATATTATGCATAATGAGTCCATAAGAGATGATGAACATATACAAGTCATTGTAAATACACAAGAGTTTTTAAAACATCATGCAAGGTCTTCTTTTTCAAAGAATTTTAAAACCACAAATATATATATTGAAGACCTTAATTCTAAAAAATTTGAAAACTCATTTTTGACAATTAATGCACAAATAAAAACATGCATAATCAAAATAAAATGCATATTTAAATAGGTAGATACGGTTTACCAATTACGCCATTTCCATGGGTTGTGTCTTTCCCATTGTTGATGATATCTTCCCCTTTAAAAATCATCTTGTTGATGATAGCTCTCTGATTGCTCCATTTCCAAGGATTATGTCCTTCCCATTGTTGATAATGTCTTTCTCTTGGAAATTCATTGTGGTGATGTCTTCTCCTTTGATCAAATGAGACGGTCATTTGATGTCTTCTTGGCGGTATTAATTTTCTTTGAATGCCATTCCGCCGGGTACCTAATATGACATCACTTTGTGGTACCCTCAAGTGTTTGTGTCCTTTGGGATTAGCTTTGAGACTTTTAGGTCTCCAACAATAATTAGAGCTATTTCTAGCCCGACAAGTATTTATCGTATGACCCTTTTTACCACAATAGAAGCAAGTAATAATTTTTGGAGCATAATGACCAACATGCATAGGGACTTGATTTCTTTTCACATAATTAACAACACTAGGCTTATGATAAAGTCCTTGTTTCAATTTATCACAACTATGAACATCAACAATATCGGTCATTTTATCGGTACTCAAGTTGGATTTTGATAAATCCTTTTTCATGCAATTAATATCCTCAACAAGAGTACTATTTTCTTTTTCAAGGTTTCTAACCTTGTCAAGTGTGGTGGTGTGAGCACATGATAGTGATTCATAGGAAGTAAATAAACTATCCTTTTCATTTTTCAAAACATTGAATTCCTTTTTCAAATTTTTGTATTTAACAAGTAAGCTTTGGAATTCATTTTGAAGCTCATCATAATCATTTTGCAAATCACTATACTCATTTTGTAATTCATTATCATAAGAAATAGAAGGTTTAGAACTTACATCGTTTTCTTCTTCGAAGCCCATAAGACATCGTTCATATACATCATCGTTGGAGGTTATAGGAAGCTCATCCCATGTTGTTGGATTTGATGTTGTACCCAATTGAGAGGTAGATGCTTTTGAGTGGCTCCTTTCATTTGCATATACTTCTTATAATTTTCTCCATACTTCATGTGCCGATTTAATTCCTAGAATATGATCATATTCCAAAATGGTAATTGAACAGTACAAAATATTAAGAGCTTTACCATTTAAAGAGATGATTTTCTTCTCTTCATTATTGAGCTCTTTGAAGCATTTGGAGGTGTGAGGTGTGTCCTTCGTCGGAATATATTCTCCATTGACGACCGTGCTCCAAATGTCGAGCCCGCAACCTTGTAGATAGCATTCCATTCTTTCTTTCCAAAATGTATAATTTTTGGAATCAAATAGTGGTGGCTTGGTGGTGGAGGCGCCAGTAAGGTAGACTTCATTAGTAGCCAATGATCGTTCCTCTTTACTCGCGATGTGGAACGAGATTGCCAAAGAGTTTGGCTCTGATACCACTTGTAAGTCCAAACGGCTATGATAATCTAGAGGGGGGTGAATAGATTATCTTTTCCCGATTACGCCCTCTTTTTCATATAAAACAAGTCAAGACAATAATAAAGGTGCATGAAGTAAACAACACGCGTCGATTTATAGAGATTCAACCCACCTAGGGCCTAATCCTCTACTACCCCAGTATATCCGGGATGGAATTCAAAAAGAAAAAAAGATTTTATTAATTACCAAAATTAATACAACACCTTACAACATCACCTTGAAGAGCACCACACTCTTCTTCAATACCACCTTTGAGATTACCACAATCTCTCTTGAAGATTACCACAATCTCCAACGGCACCTTGTGAAGATTACCACAATCTTCAACATTAAAGAACACCAAATTCTTCAACACCTCAAGAGTACCATACTCTTGAATAAAAGATCACCACAATCTTCTTCTTTGTGTTCTTACCACAAGAACACTCACAAGGATATCTTGTGTTGAATGATAACCCAAATTCAAGATTACAACTCGATAATGAATAATACAATTTGAGTGCAAGTGTGATCAAGAAATAAGCCTGGACCTCAAGATGTGAAAGTGAAAGACTTTAGGCTATTACAACAAGAATAATAACAATGAAGAACAAATATGTTTGCTTGAGTGTATCTTGTTGTGTTGTAGTATTCTCTCATATTGTGTTGCTTCAAATCTTCCTGTATTTATAGGAGATGATTGATCATTGATAGCATCCTCTTGGGAACTGATTTCTACAAAACAATTGCAATTAAAATCAAGTTTATAGCTGTTAGAAATCAATCCCACAATTTAAGGAAAAGTTGTCTGCTGCACAACGGTTAGAATTTTGCTATCAAACCATAGGGCGATCGGTCGCGTAGAAATAAACGTTTGAAAATAAGAACATATCTTTACACAGGGCAACCGGTCGATGGGGGGTCCGACCAGTCGACCCTGTGCCCAGCCGGTCCGCCTGATTGATTTGCAATACAGAAAGGTTCAGTGAAAACCGGTCGACGGCACCGGTCAACACCTTGGTCGACCAGTCGATGGTACCGGTTGACATACAGGTTGACACACAGGTTGCCCTCCCTCAGCATGTTCTCTGTTTTTCAAGTTTAAAACGCGTTCAGGTATGGGTTGCCCTCTAGGGCGACCAGTTGACCTCAAAACAGAGGGGTTGTCCGATTTTAGTCAAAAATAAACTTCAAGAAATACTCCAAAAAAATAGTAGAAACAATTTAAATCATTTAGGAGTATTTGGACAACATTTAAAAACATTGTTTTGGTATAAAAACAAAATCATCAAAATCATGATAAAACCATTTATCAAACATGATGTTGGCATTGTGGTTTAGTCGTTGGTCTAATGATGCAAATCCATGCTCCATATGTTCTATCTCTACACAGATGAGTTTGAAGGTTTTGTGAAAGTCGGTTGCATCAGCTGACTGCTCTTCTGGCCATACAACATCAAAATCAAAACCAATCGGCACCATAGTTGTATCAGCTGGAGTTCCATGTTCTTTAGGGGAGACTTGGACGATATATTTGGCACGTTCCACAGCTGACTCTGCTTCTAAAGGTATATGTGCCTCTAAGGGAAAATATTCAGCAAACATATCTTTAGGAAAAATAGGAATCTCCACATCCTCGACCTGTGGAGCTTTACCCTTTTCCTTCAAAAATTCCTCAGCTCTATGTGCCTCAGTTGTTTCAGCGTCACCGGCATCTTGTGTAACTGTGTTAGCCTATGGAGTTGACTGATCTTCGGCTGTCTTAACAGCTTCCTCGGTATTAGTCGTATCTTCCTTTTGAGTGGTCTTTTCCTTGGTTGATTTATCAGCGTCATTGGATGGTGATGGCACCATTGGGGGTGGGCCATCAACCATTGTAAAGTTCATAGGAATAACCTTTTGAATGGCTTGTCTCCTCTGTGCATGTGCCTCCTCAACGACTTTGTCCTTGGTTGATTTTGCAATAGGGCTAAACTCAGCTTCATCATCAGTTCCCAGGAACTCAACATCGACGTTCTCTTGAGAGTCGTGAAGAGAATCGATCTCTCTTCTCGTGATATCTTCATGAGGGGCATACATTTCTTCAACAATATTCTTACCTAGGGAAGTCTCAATCTCCTCTAGGACTTCAGTACCCTCAGCAGTCTCAACCGCAAATGGGCCTTGTGCATTCCTTTTGTAGTCTGCGGCAGCCTAGGGGTGGGCATCGGGTCGGGTAATTGGGTTTTCGGGGTTTGGTCGGGCACGGATGTATCGGGTAGCAAATATAGCTACCCGCGTCTCCGACCCGATAATATCGGATACCCGACATGTCGGGTATCCTTGCACCGACCGATCGGGTTTCGGGTACCAACGTTAACTTCTTGTAAGGTCTTTTTTATCGGTTTCTTTTGATTCCCAAAAAGTATGTTGTTTCGGTCAAGATGAAGGGGATTAAAGTCATGAAAAAACCCAACTTCTATTTTAAAAAAAAAAAAAGGTCTTGATCCTCCCAAAAACAAAGGTATATTGTCGGCTAAAGTAATAGCAAATGGGTTTAGGCACCCAATTTGATAAATCAATATATTAAAAAAACTCGGAAGAGAAGGCATTAAAATTGGTAAAAGGCGATCATTAAATGGGCAATGGCTAGTCAACATAAGTTTTTTATTTTTATTTTTTAAAATCGACGGCACTGATCGGGTATACGGGTTCTACTTAAGGAACCCGATCCCCGATCCGACTTTTTAAAGTCGGGTATCGGGGTACCCGAACACCGAATTTTTTTAAAATACCCGATCCGATCGGGTAATTTCCGACGGCCTGTCGGGCACCAAAACCCGATCCCGAATGCCCACCCTAGTCGCAGCAGGTCTTGAGATATCCCTTCAGCAGACGGAGCTACATTAGTGTCTTCAGTGGCATCCTTCAGAGTCCCAACTCCTTGTATCACACTTTCATAGCCAAGAGTCTCAACTCCCATGGCCTCACTACCATATATCCTTTGTCTTAGCTTCATCAGCAGCTTCATCGTCCTGCATGGCCTCAATACCATATATCCTTTGTCTTAGCTGCTCTTCAATTGAAGTTTCACCATCGCCTCCGAACTTCTTTTGTGGTTGGTCTTCCACAGCCTCCTCCAACCCAGTTGTGGTGGTTTGAGTTTCCCCCTCAGCTGGCGCACCAGCTGAGTCTCGAGCAGTGGGCTCACTCAAAACCTTAGACACAACTGTTTGTCCAATTGAGTGTTCAACCATTGGGGCAGGTGTCTCAACACCTTCTTCAAGGAGTGGCTTGGCTAAGTTGCCCTCTACACCACCTTCCTTAGCTTCATCGGAAAATTTCCTAGAATTGTCATCCTCAGAGTGCACATGAGATGGGTAGACTGAAGGTTTCTCAGCATCTCCATTATGTCTGGGCTAGGAGTAATCATGACTGATGAAGATTCTCCAGGACCCCTAGTCCGGTGTTGCTCGTGCATCTCTTTGGATTCCTTTATTCCTTGGATGAACTCAACATTCTTGAATGCAACAGCAGGATAAATTTTCTGAACATCGCCGTCACTGCTGTCAGCTGGTTCCAAGGCATATTCAGGTGCATCTGTGAAGGCGCAAGAATGAGGCTTCTTCGACTCTTCAACAACCTTGGCCTTCTCAATAGCTCTTAGCTTCTCATCATCCTTCTTTTCATAAAGGATACATGTGCTCAGATCAGGGTTAAGGGCGGAGCTAACTGAGATGTTTCCTAGGAAGCTTAAAAGCTCTTCTTTCTCCTCAATAAATTTAAGACTCTGGAACTGATGCCTAGCATAGCTCAGCTTCCAATGCCTCCAGATCCTTAATCTTTCCTGGATGTCAGGGTAGGCATGGGACAACATTTCGACATCATTGTCCTCCTACTGGATAGGCGCAAGGGCAGCCTGTTCCTCCTCTATCGTTCTAGCATCCTTTTGAGGGGACTTAACAGCTAACTCTTCAAACTGGTCAGCTGTGTCAACTTCTTGATCCTCAGTTGTCTCACGATTAGTTGTTTCATGTTCAGTCTGCTGACCTTCATCAGTAGTCTTTTCAACTTCAGTGGTGATTCCCTCACCACCCTCTACTTCCTTAGACTGCTGCTCTTCAGCTTCAGCAGTCTCCTGTTAGATAAATGTTTTTATAATGATTTTGATGATTTTATTTAACGGTGTTTTTACACCCAAACAATATTTCCAAATGTTGTCCAAATACTCCCGATTGATCCAAAATTTTTTTACTAATTTTTTGGAGTATTTCTTGAAGTTTATTTTCGACAAAAATTGGACAATACTTATGTCTCGTATTCGACCGGTCGCCCTATAGGGCAACCCGTGTCTGAAGTTGAGTTTTGAAACAGAAACAAGACGGAGGATTATTTTAAGGAGGTTGACCGGTGTCTGAGAATTGCAAAATCTCCCTGTATTATTTTTTGAAGAGGTTGAACAGTCCAAGAAGGGTTCGACCGGTCGAACCCCCCGTCGACCGGTCGCCCTGTGTAAAATTGTGCATTTATTTTCAAACTCTTATTTCTATTCAACTAGTTGCCCTATAGTTTTAACAGCAAACTATCCGTTGAGCCTGCAGACAGCTTTTCCTCATTTTAGGGGGTTGATTTCTAACAGCTATAATCTTGATTTTAATTGTATTTTTTGTAGAAATCAATCTCCAAGAAGGAGCCTATGTCTGGAAATCAATCCAAAACCTCTCCTATAAATAGAGGAAGCATTGAAGCAACAAGACACAACACAACAACACAAGCAAATACATACAAGCAAACACTTTGTTCTTCATTGTCATATTTCTTGTTGTAATAGCCTAAGCTCTTGCACTTGCACATTTTGAGGTCTAGGCTTTTATTCTTGATTACATTTTCACTCAAAGTTGTATACTTCATTATTGAGTTGTAATCTTGAATTTGTGTCATCATTCAAACACAAGATATCCTTGTGAGTGTTCTTGTGGTAAGAACACACTTGGGTGATCTTAGGTATCGAGGAGTGTGGTACTCTTCGTAGGTGAAAGAAGATTGTGGTAATCTCCTTGGTGGTGTTGTAAGAAGAGTGTGGTACTCTTCAAGGTGAAGGTGTAATAGTTTTAGTGACTATTAATAAAATTCTTTTTTCTTTTTGAAATCCACTTCGGATATACCGGGGTGGTAGTGGATTAGGCCCTAGGTGGGTTGAACTACTATAAATCATCGAGTGTTGATTATTTTCTTGCATTTACATTTTTGCTTTCATCTTCACATTGGAAAAAGAGGGCGTAAATTGAAATATCGGCATAATCTATTCACTCCCCTCTAGATTATCGTAGCCACTTGGACTAACAAGTGGTATAAAGCCAAACTCTTTGGCTAGCTCGTTCCACATCGCAAGTAAAGTGGAAATATCTATGGCTACAAACGAAGGCTATCTCACTACTGGCACATCCACCAACAAGCCACCACTATTCGACGCCAACAACTACGCATTTTGGAAAGACCGAATAGAGTGCTTCCTACAAGGGTGCGGGTTTGATATTTGGAATGCGGTTATTGAAGGGGTATACCAACCAACCAAGAAATTGGAAGATGGTGCCACGGCCCCAAAGACACTCAAGGAATTTGATGACAACGACAAGAAGTCATTCTCTATAAACAGTAAGGCATTAAATATTTTACATTGTTTACTCACCGCCAACGAGTACAGTCGCATTAGACGGATAAGGTCTGCACATGAAGTATGGGAAAAATTAGAAACCATCTATGAGGGCACAAAAAAAGTAAATCAAGCAAGAAAAACAATGTTTGTGAAAGACTTTGAAAATTTCAATATGCATGATGGTGAAAGCATATCAAAAATGGTGGAATGGCTTGACAACATTGTCAATCCTCTTGTGGCTCTCGGGAAGGTCACTCCGAAGAAGACAATGTGACTAAGGTATTGAACACTCTTCCCGGCTCATGGTCCAAAAAGGTGACGGCTATCACGAAAACACAAAATCTCGAAACACTCAAGTTCGATGAGCTCATTGGGGACCTCCTCATTTATGAAGTCTATCTCAAGGAGAGGAAAAATTCCAAACCATCCACCACTCAAACGGGTATGCAAAATATTCCTAAAGGTTTATCATTTTCTTCTAATAATTCATATTATGTTAGTGATGAAGATGATGAGGAGACCGCCGCCCTTGTCCGAAAATTTGCAAAATTTGTGAATAAAAATAAGGCAAGAAAACCGAGAGACAACTCTTGTTTTAAATGTGGAAAATACGGCCACTACATAGCCGATTGCCTAAAACTAGCGGAGGAGGAACAAAAAAAGAAAAAGCCTTTTCCGAAAAAGAAGGCTCTAAATGCGGATGGCAAAACTTGGGATGAACTACTCGCCACATCCGACGAGGAAGGAGAAACCGAACATAGTCTTATGGCCATAGACGATGAAAATAACGAGGTATGGTCTAACTCTTCAACTTCTTCCTTAGTTGATGAATTGCAATGTGATTTTGATGAATTGCAAAATGAATTTCAAAATTTGATTGTTAAATACAAGACTTTGAAAAAAGAGCATAAAGAGCTTAAAATTGAAAAGGATAAATTATTTACTTCTTATGAATCTCATGATAAAGCTCATGCTATTACTCTTACAAAAGTCCGTACTCTTGAAACCGAAAAACAATCGCTCACAAATGATATTGAACATTTGAAAAAAGATGTGCATCGATTTAATTTAAGCACGGATAATGTTACAAAAAATTTAGATGCACAAAGAGGTGAGCATTTAAAATTAGGACTTGGTTACAAACCTTTTCAGAATGCTTTCAAGAAAAATGACCAAGGTCCGACTTTCATACGTGCTAGTAGTTCCAATAATCTTATTTGCTTTTATTGTGGTAAAATTGGATACTATGCTAGTAATTGTAAATTGAAAAAACAATTCTAGCTATTATTTGAGACCCAAAGGTCTCCAGGCTAACCCCAATGGACCCCAAAATTATAGGGTACCTAAAAATAATTCAATTGTTGGCAATAGAGGCTATAACAACACTGGAGGATTCAAAATAGCTCGTGGACAATGGGTGTTCGTTCCATATGACCGGAAGGAGAGAACTTTTAACCAACATCAAGCTCCAAGAAGAGGGTATTGTCATGTTCGAGAATGGCAAAGGAAGAATTCTTGGAAATGGAGAAATTGGTAACTCTTATTTCTCTCTTAGTAATGTTCTTTATGTTGAAGTGCTTAAGTTCAATTTGATATGTGTAAGCCAACTTTGTGATTCAAATTATAATGTTATTTTCAATAAAGAAAAAACATCTTATTGTTAAAAATGATGTAATTATTTGTGAAGCAAATAGAAAAGACAATCTTTACAAAATTTGCACAAGTGATTTGGTTAGTTAAAATGTTTCTTGTCTTGTCGCCAATAATAATTTAACTAGTCTATAGCATAGGCGACTTGGACATTTTGGATACAAAAATTTGCAAACTATTTACAAAAACCAACATGTAAAAGGACTGCCCAAATTGAATTTTGAAAATCTTGGCTTATGTGACACTTGTCAAAAGAACAAATTAGTTAAAAGTAGTTTTAAGCCCAAAAATGAAATTTCTACAACCAAACCCCTACAATTACTTCACCTTGATTTGTATGGGGATATTGGTACGACTAGTTTAGGTGAAAAACATTACACCTTTATTATAGTCGATAATTTTTCTAGATATACTTAGGCTATTTTTCTTACAAATAAAAGCGATGCCGTTAATGAGTTTGTTAAGTTGTGTAGACTTATTGAAAATGAAAAGGAAGATACTATCAAACCTATTCGAAGTGATCGAGGTGGAGAATTTGATGGAGAATTTAGAATCTTCTGTGAAACCAAAGGATATGCTCATAATTTTTTGGCTCCAAGAACTCCTCAACAAAATGAAGTAGGCGAAAGGAAGAATCGGACACTTCAAGAAATGAGTCGCTCTAGGCTCAATGAATTTTCACTTCCAAAATATTTTTGGGCCGAAGCCGTAAGAACCGCATGCTATGTTATTAATCGTGTTTATCTTCGTCCTAAATTGAATAAAACACCGTATGAGCTTTGGAAAGGAAGAACTCCAAATATTAGTTATTTCAAAATATTTGGGTGTAAATATTTTATTTTGAATACTAAGGATCAATTGGACAAACTTGATCCTAAGGCCGATGAAGGAATATTTATGGGGTGCTCAATCAAAAGCAAGGCATATTGGGTTTACAATAAGACTACTATGGTTGTTGAAGAATCCATTCATGTCAAATTCAATGAAGCCTCGGGTGTTGAAAGGATACCCAATGATGAAAGTGATGAAGATGATATTATTGAACCAATTGTTTAAGATGATGCTCAAAATGATACTTCAAATGATCAACCATCAACCTCAAATATTCCTCAAGAAGACAAAGGTGATAATTTGGATCTTCCCGTGGCATTGAAATTTAAGGGAGATCACCCAAAAGATCTCATTATTGGTGATCCCCTTGATAAAGTGATGACTAGAAGAAAATTTGTCGAGAAAGCTCTTATATCTTAAAAGAGCCTAAAAATGCTAAGGAAACTATTGAAGATGAGGATTGGTTTTTAGAAATGCAAGAGGAGTTGAATCAATTTGAAGGCAATGATGTTTGGGAATTGGCAACTTGTCCTCCATCAAAAACAAATATTGGTACAAAATGGGTATTTCGAAACAAACTCGATGACCGAGGCAATATTGTTCGAAACAAGGCAAGGTTAGTAGCTCAAGGGTATTGTCAAGAAGAAGGTATTGATTATGATAAAACTTTTGCACCCGTAGCTCGTTTAGAAGCTATTCGCATTTTACTTGCCTATTGTTGTTTTAAAAATTTCAAGGTTTACCAAATGGATGTTAAATCCGCCTTTCTAAATGGTTTTATTCAAGAAGAAGTCTATGTAAAACAACTTCCGGGGTTTGAAAATTTTTCTAGGCCTAATGATGTTTATAAACTTAAAAAGGCCTTATATGGTTTAAAACAAGAACCTCGTGCATGGTATGATAGACTTAGCTCTTTTCTTTTGCAAAATGGATTTACAAGAGGTAAAGTTGATACTACTATCTTTGTTTTTGAAAAAGGGCAAGATTGCGTACTAGTTCAAATTTATGTTGATGATATTATATTTGGTGCTACTAATGAATCTTTGTGCAAGAAATTTTCTAAGTTAATGTAAGTTGAATTCGAGATGAGTATGATGGGGGAGCTCAATTTCTTCCTTGGACTTCAAATTAAGCAATGCCAAGAAGGTATTTACATTTCACAATCAAAGTATACAAAAGAACTTTTAAAGAAGTTTGGCATTGAAGAAGGAAGAACCGTCACTACTCATATGGCAACAAATATCAAGATAGACAAAGACGAAAAAGGGAAGTCGGTTGATGAATCCAAGTATCGAGGTATGATTGATAGTTTACTTTATTTAACTGCAAGTAGACCAGATATTCTTCATGTTGTATGCCTATGTTCTCGTTTTCAAAGCAATCCCAAAGAATCTCATATGAGTGCCGTTAAAAGGATTTTTCGTTATTTGAAATGCACTATTCAATATTGTTTATGTTATCCAAAGAATGAAAATTTTTCTCTCAAAGGATATAGTGATTCGGACTATGCGGGAAATATTGATGTTCGCAAAAGTACTTCCGGATCATGTCAATTTTTAGGCGATTGCCTAGTGTCTTGGTTTTCAAAGAAACAAAATTGTGTTTCACTTTCAACTACCGGGAAGCCGAATATATTTCTCGGCTTTTTGTTATACTCAATTAGCGGATATTTTTACAAAACCGCTATCCTCCGAGACTTTTGCTTCAATACGAGCTCGGTTAGGCATAATGCATATTGAATGAGGTCTATATTTGCAATTTGCTTGTTTTTAAAACTTTGGGGTGAAAAATCGGATTTTGGATCAAAATTTCGATAAATGTCAGAACAGAAAACTCCAGTGACCAGTGGAAGTGAGGTCGACCGGTCGACCTCACTGACTACCAACCTCCACCTTGACCGGTCGAATGAGCACAATTTTTGGATAAAATCTGTTATGTCCCAGACTTAGCATATTTCACACGATTTTCACTATTTTCGCACCCCTTTGCAAATTTCACACACAATTCACTCAACATGATTTATTTCTTGTAAATTCTATATTTTTGAGTTTATATTACTCGTATTTCATCAGTATTACCCGACTTCTCCAATAAATTGGTAAGTTTATTTCCTTTTTAATCTCAATTGGGTTGAACCTTTGAGAAAGTGCTTATCTTTTGATTTTTTGATGAACTTCTTATATAATTGTATTGGGTATGATGATTGTTGTTGGATGATATTTATAAAATTGCATTTAGTGATGAAAATTTGGGCTTGATTACTTTTACAAAGGCGATATACATCTTTTGTTTTATTCAACGCACGCCATGTATTCGATGAAATGTTTCAATGCAAATTTCTTCTATTACATGTCTCTCGATTTCCAAAGTTTTATAAGTTTATAGAGATCATGTTTTGCTAATCACATGAGCTTTTTCAAGTCAAATGATCAACTTTTCCTTTTTATTTGGAATTTAAGCTTAATTATTCGAGAAGCTTGATAAATCGGTTCAAATGCGCACTTTGATATGATTATATGATGTTTTTATCGTGCTAACATTCTTTTTGATGATTCCAAAGGAGGAGAAATAGAAAATAAGCCCTTTAGCTCAAAGAAGCTAAAATAAGCTCACGAAAAAGGCTATAAGCTATGGCTAGTAAAAGCCAAAAGCTGTGAATAAGAACTAATCCATTGGATGTATCATGGACATGTTATACTTGATTAATGATTATTTTTAACAGGGGGAGCATCTAAGCTCTTGATAATTGAGCTCATATTGTAAAAGTTGATCTTTTAGCTATTGTTTGATTGCTTCTATACTATTCTTGTTGTACATGTTGAAAGGGGGAGCTTTTGCAAAAACAAAAAGGTTTTTGAAAATCTTTACTCCCATCCTTGTGTGTATTATGCATGGAAAGTTGTTGCTTAAAATGGATAGTTATTTTTTACCAGAAAATTTTTTTGTTTTCAAAATCGACCTCTTAAAATTGTTTTGGTTTGTAATCATCAAAAATGGGGAGTTTGTTAGATAAATATTTTTATCATGATTTTGATAATTTTGTTTAAATATGTTTTTACACCAAAACAATATTTCTAAATGTTGTCCAAATACTCCCGATTGATCTAAAATATTTTTACTAATTTTTGGAGTATTTCTTGAAGTTTATTTTCGATAAAAATTGGACAACACTTGTCTCGTGTTCGATGAGATCGCCCATAGGGCAACCCGTGTCTAAAGTTGTGTTTTGAAACAGAAACGAGAAGGAGGATTTTTTCAAGGAGGTCGACCGGTTTGGTCGACCTGGGAATTGCAAAATCTCCCTGTATTGTTTTTTGAAGAGGTTGAACGGTCCAAGAAGGGTTCGGCCAGGGCCGAACCCCCGTCGACCGCCGCCCGTGTAAAATTGTGCGTTTATTTTCAAACTCTTATTTCTATTCGACGGTTGCCCTATAGTTTTGACAGCAAACTATATGTTGAGCCTGCAGACAACTTTTTCTCATTTTAGGGGGTTGATTTCTACTGCTATAATATTGATTTTAATTGAATTTTTTTTTGTAGAAATCAATCTCCAAGAAGGAGCCTATGTCTGGAAATCAATCCAAAACCTCTCCTATAAATAGAGGAAGCATTGAAGCAACAAGACACAACACAACAACACGAGCAAATACATATAAGCAAACACTTTGTTCTTCATTGTCATATTTTTGTTGTAATAGCTTCAAGCTCTTGCACTTGCACATTTTGAGGTCTTGGCTTTTATTCTTGATTACACTTGTACTCAAAGTTGTATACTTCATTATTGAGTTGTAATTAGGGGTGTGCACGGGATTTGGAGATCACCGAACCCGAACCGAAAAATATCCGAACCGAAAATATCCGTTGAATTTTTTACTTTCTCCGAATCGAACCGTACCGAAAATATCCGTTGAATTTTTGATTCGAGATCAAGCTTTCAAGCCCTCGAATTAACACTATTGAAGTTCAAGTTTAAGTTTGGAGAGATCAAACTGAAGAGTTCAATTCCAAATTCTCAAATTTTGAATATTTTGTTCTTGAAGAAAAAAATCACAGGAGAAATATTGATTGTAACCTATATAGTTTCATTTTGATTCATATATATAATTTGTACGCTTTTTCTTGTATATTAATTTGCAGACAATAAAAGTTTGTGTTACAATTACTGAAAGCTTACAGGACCCCAGAGACCAGTAAAACCAGCAAGCTCCAATTTCTCCAATATGCTTTCTTCACCAATTACATATACCTGCGAAACAGTGCATGGAGATGACCATTTTACATCATGATTTAATCAAAGTGTGAGTTTAAGCACCTTGAAAGTCTACCATATTAGATCTGACAATTTGACAAAATATTCGTTTGATATGTTCAAGAGAAGTACAGCTCTAATATTTGGGCTTTGTGGCTATTTCTTTCAGCTATTTTGAGGTTAACTTAACTTCTGCATAATTCTTTCTAGATGTTTAGTAACTCAAATTATATTTTATTACAATAATTTTAAATCTATCTGAGCTAAAATCAGGAGCATGATCTTGATAGAGAAATCTCAAAACATGAGATGCACTTACTCAGAGTAACAGAAATTGTCTTAATTAGTATAACAAAAACCATTGATTACCCTCTACTTGACTTATAGAATAACTAACACGCACACACACACACACTAGAAAACCTTGCAGTTTAAAATTGCACTGAAAAAAAGAAAAAGAAAAAGAAAAAGAAAAGAAAGTGACAGAAAGACAAACCTTTTTTTCCTTAGGAAAGTCGTTGACTTTGAAATACATGGTCGCAGCAAATGATGAGGAGAAGATCTCATCCTGCAATCAGCGAAAGATTAATAACAAGCACACTCTGAATTCTTCTTAAAAATTGATGGAAAGAACAAATTAACCTCAGAGACGGAAATGCCTAGGGACTGGTACTTCTTGGCATATTGCCTTCTGGACTTTGTCAAGTTATTGGTTACGAAGACCATGTTGCTGAAAGCAAATATCAACATGATTCTCAAATCCTTTAGAGTTCCTCAAATCAGTTGGTCCAATTTCCTTAATCTTATTGCTCATAAAGTACACCAGGAATAAAGTCTCACGGATTAGTCAAAGGTCCAAACTACTTCCAATCCAATCATGACTAACCTATGCATGTACATTTCGGGAAATCAATTCCAAGGAACAGCAGAATGTGTTGGGTATACATATTAGACGTATTAGTGTCATATCCGTGTTCTAGTCATGCTTTAGGTGCATAGGTGGTTAGTTGGTTAGTTAGAAGTTGTTACTTCATTTCAGCACTTTTTTCCTTTATGTTTTCTGTTGTTTTCTTCCTCTCTATAAATAGAAGACCACTGTAGCTCTTCATTCATATGGAAATATACATAATGTAGTTGCAAGTTTAAGATGTTGGTTACAATGCACGTTCTTCATGGTATCTAGAGCGTTGGTTCGTTCCACTGAAGTTGCTTCATTCATCTCAGAGCACTGTTAATGGCGAAAGTGACTCAGTTGCAGACCTCTAGCAGCTTGATCGCACCTCGCGAGGATGATCTGTTCCAGCTGCACGGTTCTGATCATCCTGGTCTTATTCTCATTTCAAATATTTTGAATGGAAATAATTTCCTCTCATGGAGCAGATCCATGGTGATTGCATTATCTGCTAAAGCTAAGCTCGGTTTCATCAATGGCAAGGTGATTCAGTCGGCTGAAGATTCCGCAGAGTAAGAGCATTGGAAGAAGGTAGATTGTATGGTGGTAAGTTGGATATTGAACACTATTTCTCGTGACATTGTTGATGCATTCATATACGCTGACTCCACGTGCACTCTATGGGAAGACACTAGACAACGTTTAGGTGAATCCAATGGACCGATGATCTATCAGATCCAAAAGGAAATTGCGACTGTTGCTCAAGGCAATCAATCGATTGTGGCTTACTTTACGAAATTAAAGAGACTTTGGGATGAATATAGTTTCTTAGTGCCTAAATCGATCTGTTCCTATGAAAATGGAAAGATCACTGCGGATAATGAGATGAATACGAGACTCATGCAGTTCCTCATGGGTTTGAATGACTCATATTATCATGTGCGCAGTCAAATACTTCTTATGGATCCCCTACCTTCAGTTAATCGAGCATATTCGATGATCTTATGCATTGAGAAGCAGAGGAGTGTGCAAGTAGCTTTTCCTGTTGTTCAGGAAGATCTAGCTATGGCTGACAATCCTAGTAGAGGTAGAGGATCTTATCCTGGTGTAAGAGGCCGTGGTGGAAGAGGTTTCACGAGGAGATCTAAGGAAGAGAAGGCCAAATTGACTTGTGATCATTGTTGAATCCCACGACATGAGGCACATGAGTGTTTCAAGCTACACGGCTATCCTGATTGGTACAAGAATTACAAGGAGAAACGAGATAAATCCATGGCTAATCATGTAGATGCTGGTTTTACTCAGCCTATCAAAGCAGCAGTCTCAGATAAGAATAACGATGCAGGTAATGGATATTTGTATGGGATTATACAGAAGGAAATTGCTAAGAATCTTGCTACGTACGCAAATGCCTTCAGGAGAAGGTGGTGGATATGAGGCACATGTGGACTATGTTCACTGTGTTGGTCATGCATGTATATCACATTTTGCTCTATCTACTTTTGACAATGTGAAGAATGGTGAATGGATAATTGATACAGGTGCTAGTAGGCATATGTGTGCTAATAAGGACTCTATGGTTCATCTTTCTACTCTTGCTACTCCTGTTTCTGTCTATCTTCCAGATGGACCAGTGATTAGTGTATCTCACACTGGAAGTGTTATCATCTCTCCCCTCCTTACTCTTACAGATGTTCTATTTGTTCCTACTTTCAGATATAACCTCTTATCTGTTTCACAGCTCAATCAATCTTCGAATCTAAAATGTGTTTTTCTTCCTACATATTGTCTTTTGCAGGACCTATGGACTGACAAGGTGGTTGGAATGGGCAAAGCCATTCGGAGAATATATGTTCTTTCTATTCAATCTGTTTCTTCGTCTATTAATCTTTTTCCTTCAGATGTTTGTAATTCCTCTATAGATTCTTGGAAGCACTTGAATTAAATCACACTTGGGACCTATCCCCTCTCCCACCAGGAAAAAAAACAATTGGTTGCAAGTGGGTGTTTAAGATCAAGATGAATTCTGATGGATCTGTTGATAGATATAAGGCCAGGCTTGTGGCAAAAGGGTATGATCAGGTGTATGGGGAGTCCTATATGGACAACTTCTATCCTGTAGCTAAGCAGGTCACAGTAAGGATGCTTATTGCCTTAGCTACAAAGAAGTAGTGGATTTTGGCTCAACTTGATATCAACAATGCTTTCCTCCATGGGTACTTAGAGGAGGATATATAAATGGATCCCCCAGAAGGGTATTCCTTACCTATACCAGGATAGGTGTGTCACTTGAAGAAGAGCTTCTATGGTCTTAAACAGGCCTCAAGACAGTGGAATGCTAATTTTGCGCTAAGTTTAATGATTTTGGATTCCAGCAGTCTCCCAATGATCATTGCCTTTTCATCAAATCCTCTGCAGATTCCTTCATGGCCTTGATTATTTATGTGGATGAAGTGCTAGTCACTAGATCTAATCCTTCTGACATTGAAGCTTTGAAATCCTACCTTCATGAGATGTTCACTATTAAAGACTTGGGTCATGCCAATTATTTCCTGGGATTAGAGATTGCCAGGAGTTCTACAGGGACATATGTGCATCAGAGAAAATATATATTGGATATACTTCAGGATGTTGGTCTCCTGGAATGTAAACCAGCCTCCACTCCCTTACCTCAAGGGTTGAGGCTGCAAGCTAAGCATGGGACTGTGTTACATGATGCAAATGCTTATAGAAGGTTGGTAGGTAGATTGTTATACCTCAATATGAGCAGGCCTGATGTGACTCATGTTATTCAAAGAATGAGTCGGTTTATTAATCACCCTTACTCCTCACATTGGGATGCAAAGAATGCATGTGCTCGAGATATCTTAAGGGTTCTCCTTCCAAAGGTGTTTTTTATGCAGCATGTGATTCTTATGATTTTGAGGCCAATTGTGATGCAAACTGGGCTACTTGTCTTGATAGTTGGAAGTCTTTGATAGGTTATTGTGTGTATTTTGGAGGTGCTCTTGTTTCCTAGAAAACTGAGAAGCAGCTTACTATCTCTAAGTCTTCAGCAGAGGCAGAGTACAAGTCTATGAGCCAGACCGTTTGTGAATTACTTTGGTTGAGCTATCTTGCTACTGATTTGCATGTGTCATTCTCTCTACCTATTCCCTTGTGGTGTGATAATCTGGCGGCTCTTTATATTGTGGCAAATCCTGTATTTCATGAGAGGACTAAGCATGTGGAGATTGATTGTCATGTTATGCGCAACAAGTATAAGGAAGGTTTTGTGCTCCCTCAGAAGGTGTCTACTAAGTTGCAGCTTTCAGATGTGTTCACTAAGTCCCTTGGTCCTGCTGTGTTTCTTTCTCTGTTGTCCAAGCTTGGAATGCAGGATTTTCATTGCCTTCTAGCTTGAGGGGGGCATGTTGAATATACATATTAGACGTATACGTGTCATATCCGTGTTCTAGTCATGCTTTAAGTGCATAGGTGGTTAGTTGGTTAGTTAGAAGTTGTTACTTCATTTTAGCAATTTTATTTTCCTTTATGTTTTCTACTGTTTTCTTCCTCTATAAGGAGAGGACCACAGAAGCTCTTCATTCATATGGAAATATACAGAATATAGTTGCAAGTTTAAGATGTTGGTTGTATGCACGTTCTTCAAAATGGACATTTGATATTGGGGTTCCCTTTCCAGTGAGATCCTTCCTCTAAAAACAACATAACTTGTTGTAGGAAGTTTTCTACAAGTTCTAAAATTTGAAATCCTAGTAATTCTCAATTTATCAATATTAAACAGTTGCTGAACAAGATAGTTTCAGCAGCAACGAGATGAATATTCAGACATATTCTCAAAATACATCGCAATCTAGGCTTGTTACCTTCATGGGTAACTTGTCTTATAGATTTCATCTACTTACAATATACACATTTTGGAGCAAAGGTCAAAATCCATTTACTTCCCTATACAGATATCCTAAGCATGGTAGCAGTATCCTGCGAGGACAAGCTACCCGAAGTGCCTTCAAGTTTTTGAAAACTTGTAGAATTTGTAAACACCAAACTTTTACAATAACAATTTTTGAAGTCAATTTAATAGATATCAAGAATTTAACAATGTTCATCTACATAAAACCAAAAGAAAGAAAAGAGAAGAGATCCATACCATAACCAAAAAATTTGACAGGAAATGAGAATATTGTCCAGATCTGGAAACGCAATACCGATCAAGGATCCAGTGCACATTATAAAATACAAAAGATGAAATCTAAAAGTACGTACCTCATCATTGAGTCCTGTAAGACTAGGAGAACTAGAGTCGGCGCTAGATCCAGGAGCTTCACTTGGTGGCGCCGGTGGGCCAAGCAGCTTGGGAGCCGGAGCTGGAGCCATATGCTTCCAGCTCTTCTTCTTGTTAGGTTTTGGCACATTAGCTAGTGCCTCGGTAGGAGGGGAAGAAGCCGGAGCCGGAGGAGACGACTCCGGCGTCACGGCTTGAGGAGCTGGAGATGGTGGCGCGAGAACATGGGCGATCGTCGGTGGTGAGCTCGCTTTGGGTTGGGAGTTGGCGGGGAGCTCACTTGCACCGGTGGAGAACTGATAGGAGCTGGAGTCTCTGTAGAAGGCGAAACGGCGGGTGGGGTGGAGCCTAATATATGACCAACTAATACAAACTTTTTTCTTTTTATTTAAAATGTTTTTTTAAGGTGTTAATACAATATTATTAACAATGGTTGTTAATATTATTGCTTTTTTTCCATTAAATAGATAATAAGTTTTGTAAACTGTTGTATGTCACCCAAAAACACTGTTGTGGTAGGCGTTGACCACAACAGTTGCAAAAATATGTTGTCTTTAACAGATAAATTATGTTTTCAGACAAAATTTTTCTGATAAACTATTGTGCATACTTTAACAGACAACAAATTAGTAAATAACTGTTGTCCTTTTAGTGTTGTCTTTTTGCCTTTTTCGTGTAGTGATAAGTTGTATTGGGATCATGCTCGTGCTGTTGGGTTCAGTGTATGGAAATCAACTACTAGAAAATCTACATGCATTGCTTACCACATAAAAGTATCACTTTTTACATAAAATGTATCACGTTTCACATAAAAAGTATCACTTTTATCCATAAAAGTATCATAACTTTTCTTCCACCATTTTTTTTTTAATTTTTGCAACAAGAGTATTGCTTTGTACTTAAGAAGTACCACTTTTATCCATAGAAGTATTAATTTTCTGGAAAAAGTATCATTTACATATGTTTTCTTTGCATTTCAGATGAAGTGGGTGTTGTCATTGGGAATGTTTTTGTATGTTCTGCTTCTGGATTTAAGGACACCAATAGCACAACAAATAAAAAGGCTAATGTTACACGCACAGGATGCAAAGCTTCATTGTGGATAAAATTAAATGGGGACGGACTTTATGAAGTTCTTCAACATGTTACAGACCACAATCATCCACTAACTAGAAATGAATTGAGTCATCTACATCGTTCAGAAAGAGTCATACGAGTAAAAAAGGCAAAGTTATTGAAGATATGATATCTTGCGGAATGAGAGCTACTCAGTCTTACAGATATATGGTTCATGATGCTGGAGGAGAAGAATCCATTGGCCATACTTTGAAAGATCATCTGAATTTTGTTAATCGTTTCAAAATGGAAGCAATAGAAGGCATCGATGTCTTAAGGAATGAGTTGCTTCTTGAACTTTTCAAACTTGTCACTAGGAATAGCCTTTCCCATAGTGTCTGCTGGTTGATCACTGGTATTGATTAACTCCATGCAAATTTCTTCTTGATTCGCCAATTCCCGAATGAAGTGATGCCTAAGCTCAATATGCTTGGACCTGGCATGAAAGATTGGATTTTTTTTCATTGCAATTGCAGATATATTATCACAATGAACCTTGGTCGGCTTATCTAGTTCAACCTTCAAATCTTTCAAAATTATTCTTAACCAAATTTCTTTGCAAGCTGCGTCGGTAGCTGCGGTGTATTCAGCTTCAGCTGATGACAGAGCTACGTATTTTTGCTTTTTTAAGCTCCAAGAGATAACATTTGTTCCAAGATAGAAAATATAGCCGGAAGTGTTTTTTCTGTCATCAATCGATCCGACCCAATCACTATCTGTATAGCCAACAAGATTGCAATTGTTTTCTTTTTTTAATTCAATGCCTTGATTTTTAGTACCTTTTAGGTACCTCAAGATTTTTTTGCTGCTGCAAAATGAATTTTATTTGGTTCATTCATGAACCTGGATAATAGGCTGACTGGATAAGCGATGTCATGCCTTGTGTTGAGATAAAGTAATGATCCAATCTATTTCCTGTAGAGTGTAGGATCAATCTTTTCAGCATTATCATGAACTTGAAGTTTTTCATTTAACGCCAATGGAGTCAAGATTGGAATGCATTGGCTCATGTTGAACTTCTTGAGAAGACCATCAATGTATTTTTCTTGTGATAAAAAAGTTCTTCCCAGCCTTTGTTTTACTTGAATCCCAAGAAAATACTGCATGAATTCCAAATCTGTCAACTTGAAATCTTTCATCATTTTATTCTTAAATTCTTCCATCATGCCTTTATTTGTGTCGAAGTAGATCAAGTCATCCACATAAAGGCATACAACAAGAAAATCATTGTCAGAACTCTTTATATAAAGAGATGCTTCACTTGAACTCCGATTGAAGCCATTTTCAATGAAATAGTTATTGATTTTGCTATTCCATGCTCGAGGTGCTTGCTTCAGGCCATATAATGATTTCTTCAAATGAAAGACTTTATTTTCTTGGCCTTTGATTTTGAATCCCTTCGGCTGCTCGACAAAAACTTCTTCTTGGATTTCTCCATTTAGAAAAGTTGATTTTACATCGAACTAGTAAACACATAGCTCTAATTGAGCTACCAATGCTTAAACAGTGCATATCGTCTCCATCCTTGCAACTGGAGCAAAATTTTCAGTAAAGTCAATTCCGAGATGTTGAGAAAACCCTTTTGTATTTGATCTTATAGATCCATTTTAGCCCGATAGTTTTCTTTCCTTCAGGAAGTTCAACGAGCTCTCAGGTTTTATTCTTCTCGATGGTGGACATTTCTTCGTTCATTGCTTTTGTCCAACATTCTTCTTTTGATGCTTAGTCAAATGTTTGAGGCTCACTTATGAATAAAACAAGTTCACTTGTTTCATAAATTTCTCTCAGTGAGCGTGTCTTTCTTATAGGACTTTCATAATCAGATTCTTCTTCAATTCTTGGAGTAGGAAGTGTTGTATATCGCTCAACATTCTGAACTTGTGAAGAATCTTGAGAAATTGATGGATCATGATAGGAAGTTGAGTCAATAACTTGCTTTCCTTTCCAGTCCCAATTTGTAGTTTCATCAAACACAACATCTCCTGAAACTATAATTTTGCTTGTAGTAGGATCCAACAAGCGGTAGCCTTTGGACTCATCACTATAGCCAATAAAGAGAAGCTTTTTGCCTTTCTCATCAAAGTTTTCACGGTTTTGCGATGGAATGTGGGCATATGCTATGCTGTCAAAGATTCTGAGATGATCAACTCTTGGCTTTTGCTTGTACTAGGCTTCATAAGTGGTTTTATTCCGAACAACCTTCGTAGGAGATCGATTGAGAATATACATTGTCGTGTATACAACTTCTGCCCAGTATAAATTTGGAAGCCCTTTGCCTTTTAGCATGCTTCTGGCCATTTCAACAATTGTGCGATTTTTTTCTTTCAGCAATACCGTTTTAATCCCATTCGCTTTGCAATATTCGGTGAAGGAATTATAAAGAAATTCTCCTCCACGATCGTTCCTCAAAGTTTTCATCAGAAAACCACTTTGTCTTTCAACAAGTGCTTTGGATTGGAGGAAAGTAGAGAATGCTTATGATTTTTGATTCAGAAAATAAATCCACATGATCCTTGTGTAATCTTCAACGAAGAGAATAAAGTATCTCTTATTTCTAGGGGTGGGAGTTTGCATTGGCCTGCAAATATCTGAATGAACAAGCTCTAACGGTGCTTTTGCTCGCCATGAATTTTTTGGAAATGGAAGCTTGTGCATTTTTCCGTAAAAGCAACCTTCACTAACTTGATTTATTTTTTAAATATCGAGAAGTCCGATCCCCATCTTTTTCTCCTTGAGTAGTTGAAGACCTTTGCCATTAAGATGACCATACCGCAAATGCCATAGATTTGACAAATTTGCATTTTCAACTTTAAGTGCACAATTTTCACTTAGTGGCATCGTGAGAGGAAATATTGTATTTTTCATCTCAATATTGGCAATGATGATATTCTTCTTCTTGTCAAGAATTTGGTATTTTCCATCACAAAAATGGATAGAAAAATCCTTTTGAATAAGTTGTCCAACACTAACAAGGTTATGCGAAAGATTTGGCACATAAAGAACATTATTAATGAGTCATCTCTTACCTTCCTTATATCTCGATTTCTGGTCATGTGGTTGCCTGCAATCACTATCCAAATACCACAGGTTTTCGGATTCATAATCGGCACTTGAGTAGAACAATAATTCTTCTTTTGACTGCTCCAAAAATTTGGCTTCTTCTTTTGCTTCAGATTTTTCTTTATTTTGAAACCAATAATCCTTTTGTGAATGGTTAGGAATTTTGCATCTTTTACATCTAGAGAAACAATCTTTAGACCATGATTTGACTTTTTGCAAATAACACGAGTATGATTGTTATCGGAGTTTTGTGGTGACTTGTTTTTCCAATTGCTTTTCTTTTCACTTTGTCTATACTTACCGTTTTCCCTTCTGTAATTTGAGCATCCTTTGAATTTGCCTCAATTGCTCGAACTTGATTTTAATGCTTGCTTGGATTGAAAGGCTTTTTCGGTTGATGGATTATTCGAACGATTGATTCTTTGCTCATGTGTTAGAAGCGATCCCGTCAACTCGTACATGGTCATTATAGACAAGTCTTTTGATTTTTCAATACCGATAGCGACATGATCGAACTTGGGAGCAAGACATCGCAACACTTTTTCGACGATCCTTTTATCTTGGATCGTATCTCTGCAACTTTTGATTTGATTTATGATCTCTGTGACTCGTGAAGAGAAATCACGAACCGACTCCCTCTCATCCAGTTTGAGATTATCAAAATCTTTCCATAAAGATTGGAGTTTCAAGACGGTTGTTTTTTCTGTTCCTTGAAATTCTTGCTTCAAAATTTCCCAAGCATCTTTTGCTTTTTTAAGACCAAAAATACGAGGAAAGATGGATTTGCCAACACCTTGTTGAATATATCATAGCGCCATTGCATCTTTTTTGTTTTGAGCTCCTTTTGCAATTTTTCAGAATTTTCTTTCCCATTGGTTGGTTCTTCGTCATCGATCACATCCCAAAGATCCAAAGAGATAAAAAAGTTTACCATTTAGCTATTCCAATAATCATAGTGTTCTCCTTCAAAAATTGACACATGGCTTGGAGAATATGAGAATAAAGAGGATGGCATAACTGGACGAGTCTATTGCTTGTTGTTGCTTCAATTCTTGATAGCTGAGCAATCTGTGCACGCTGCTGCCGTGAATGATTTTCACACCCAATATACTATTCAATTGCTACTGCTCCTAATGAATTTCACTTCCACCAAGTTCGGTCGTGGGCCAGTTAATTTCTTAACAAAATGAATTCTTATCCACACTTTTTCCTTTTTAAATGCTTATGTTTTGATTGGAATTTGGAATAGATATTTGACTGGCAACACAATAGAATTTATGTGAGCATGGAAGTGGGGTACGACTGGAATGCACTTTGTGGCTCTAGATACCAAATTTGTTGGGTGCGGAAGCTATGATATGCTTGAAAAAATAGAATTTTATTAATTGAACTTTTGATTGAGTTGCTACAGCACACTTTTTGTTTTACAACCGGATTTTACTCACTTCACTCTTGTTGCTTCCAACTAAATCAAGCCTCCTATTTATAAAAGATAATGGATTATTTTAGAGACAATATGATACAACGAGATAGTCAAAAATATTAAAAATATTTTCTAGTTTCCAAGACTTTATTCCATTTTCAAGGTCTTGACTTCATCTTCCAAGGTTTGAATGTTTGACTCCAATATCCAATGTTTCATCCCAAGAGTCAAGATTGCAAATTACCATTTAACATATAAAACATATTTTTTGTATTTTTGGAAATGTTGTATTTTGAAGAAGAAGTGTTATGAGGTGAATCAATCGAAGTGGACGGAGACAGGGCACTATGTGAGGGTGCTTGATCATGATAAATGTGATTATGAGTATTCTGAGATATAGTAATGAGAGGTGCAGGAACAGAAATCCATTCCTTTGAGTGATTGTTTAGGAAGGGAAAAGAGTTTTCATCAAACACGTCTTGACACATTAATGACCTTATTTTTAACACGTGTGTTGTGTGAAGGTACTATGTGTGCTTTTAGGAAAGTGTAGTCTAGTTTTTGACTTGTAGCCATTTCCAAGAGTGTTTTGAATTGAATCACTTTAGTAATAAGAAACACAAGTGTAGAAAAGGCATTATCTCAATGATTTTGAGTTAAATTAGATGTAGGAAGAAGACAAAGAGCAGTCTCAATGATGTGTCTGTTTTTTCCTTTCTACAAGTTCATTTTGCTCTGGAGTAGAATGAAATCCTATGAGTATGACAGTGTCTGATTTGAGTTTGAGGAAATACAACCAAGTAAATCTTGAATAGATGATCAATGAATGAGACATAATAAGAATAACCATTAACAGATTTAATTGGGGCTGGTCCATATAGGTCAGTATGAATGAGATCCAATAGGCCATATATATGAGTGTGTTTTTGATAAATGAAATGGTAACTTATGGATTTTTCCTTGCAAACAAAAAGAATAAACTGAGTCTTTTGCATTGTCATTATATAATCAATATTACAACTTTGGAGAGCCCTTTTGACAATATCATAATTAGCTTAACCAAACCTAGAGTGCCATAAATCTAGGTTTGTCTTATTTTGCAATTCTATCGAACTGACACTAGCTAGACTAATGATACACTGACTTAGATTATTTGAAATGTGGTGTCCTTTGGATTTGTCAAAACTGAAGACATAAAGACCATTCTTAACACTCCCATTGAGCAAGACGAGTTGATGCAAAAATTGGAGTGAAATTTAAAATAAACATTATTATATATCCTTGGAAAATTGGGAGACACTAGGAAGGATTTTGTGATATTTTGGAACATGTAAAAGGTTTTTAACCAGAAAAGAATAAGTGGAATTAGAGTATGATGGCTTAACTATAGAAGAACCAATATGAGATATATATTCTAACCTGTTCCATTTCCCATTTGGACTTTGTCATCTCCATTGCCGTAATCAGAAGCTATGTTGAGATTAGCAAGATCATGTGTGACATATATAATTGGGTGCTCCAAACTAACATATTTCTTGAGGCCAATTTGAGATCCTTGATAATTGTTGCAGTGTGTAATCGAGATCGATCCTATATATAGAACAACTTATCTATTGTTGGGATCATGTATTGATTGTAGAGGTAGATATCCTTCCATACCAAACTGATTTTGAGCCACATTTCCTTGACTCTCAATCCTGCTTTCATCGCTCAGTATTAATGCATGAGCTAGCTTCTCTTAATGTGCAACATTCGCTTAACTCTTGCAGTAATGGAAACAACAATGGCATCATATTCATTTCCTAGCTAGCCCAATTAGTGTATGCATGACTTGCTCACTGTCACTAATATATTCTTTGTCCAGTATAAATAATTGCATCACAACATGCATGTCTTAGTCTTGTTCAAAAAATCTCTCATTCCCATATTTCGGTCCCTTTTTCATGGCTGAGAGTTGCATCTTGTGTTGCATGATTTTAGCTTGAGAATGACTAGCAAAACAAGTTTTAAGATAATCCCAAGTTTCTTTTTTGAGCAACTTAATCCAACACTATTACTAAAATAGACTCAGATAAAGATGAAAGAAGCCAAGGAGTTGATCTTGTCTATTCTAAACTATGTGTTGGAATGGTGGTTAGTTTGTTGGTTATATTGCTGCTATAGTTGTTAATTTTGTTTTC
Source organism: Rehmannia glutinosa (assembly GCA_016081115.2). Classification (NCBI taxonomy): domain Eukaryota; kingdom Viridiplantae; phylum Streptophyta; class Magnoliopsida; order Lamiales; family Orobanchaceae; genus Rehmannia; species Rehmannia glutinosa. Next base: position 81,110,781 of record CM071926.1, read on the forward strand.
ACGTTTTTGTTAGTTGGCTCGGTCACGTTTTTTCCCATTCCAAATATCCGTTCCTAGCCACGTGTAGAGCTGCTATTGGTTAGAATAGATCTGGCGGGAACATTGGTTATAAATACCTGTAAATTTCTTCTTCCCGGTTGAGTCGATTGAATAAGATTTGAGATATTTTCCCCCACACAGAAATGAGAGTTTCATGATTCTACATAGTACCAGAGCCTGTTGCGATCGTGGCTCGAATTCCTAATCCTCTGAATATTGCGATGGATGAAGATAACTCTGAGAAAGTGATCTCTGTATATGCGAAGGATTTAGATCCTCTTTGCCTGCATGGATCAGATCATCCAGGGATGATCCTTGTTACGAATCAGCTGAATGGTTCAAATTATCTACATTGGAGTCGAGCTATGCGGTTAGCTCTGGGAGCTAAATCCAAACTCGGATTCATTTATGGCACAATTGCAATTCCTGAAACTAACACGGAGGCATTTGAACAATACCAAAAGGTTGACTTTATGGTGATCTCATGGCTATTGAATGCTATTTCGAAGGAAATCATCGAAGCTTTTATGTATGTGAAGAGTTCGAAGCAACTATGGGATGAATTGGCGGTACGATATGGAGAGAGCAATGGACCGTTGAGATATCAGCTACAGAAGGAGATCACAAATTTCACTCAAAGTACTTCCACTGTAACGACCTATTTCACAAAACTCAAATGTTTATGGGATGAATATGCTTGTATCATGCAACTTCCTGAGCGTATATGTGGAGCTGGAAGAGCTATATGTGCCAATGACATGGACATTAAACTGATGCAGTTTCTCATGGGGTTAAATGAGAGCTTTGAGCCTGTTAAGAATCAGATTTTTCTAATGGATCCTCTACCTACAGTTAATAAAGCCTACTCCATGATTTTAAAGGTGGAAAAACAGAAGGTAGTGCATTCAAAGGTGTTAGATCCTTTGGATACTACGGCTATGCTGGTGAAAGGAAACTTCAATAGATCTAATAATGCTCAGGGATCTACTTTTGGTAGAGGCATGAATTGTGCATCTCCAGGATCTACCTCTTTTGGTAGAGGCAGAGGATTACAGAGGAAAAGTAAAGAGGAAAGAGCGAAATTAATTTGTGAACATTGTGGTTTCAATGGTCATGAAATCAAGGAGTGTTTTAAATTGAATGGTTATTCGGATTGGTATAAAGAGTTGAAAGATCAGAGAAATAATCAATCCATCAATATGGTGGAAGGTGGGGATCTGACATCATCTAAGCTTAAAACTGAAGAGGACACAAGGAAGATTGAGCTTCCAGATTTTACTAGCATGATTCAAAAGGAAATAGCAAAATACTTGTCCAATGAAGGATCTGCACATCCTGGGGACATACAGAGTTTTTCTCACTTTGCTGATTATTCAGGTAATAGTCACAATACTCATTTTGCTCTCTCATTATTACATGCTCTTGGCAAGGATAAAATGGATAGTGGATACCGTAGCTAGCAGACATATCTGCTCATCTCCAGGAATGGCTAGTAAGATTATTACTCTATCTACTCCTGTGAATGTGCATTTACCAGATGGCACTAGTGTTTCAGATACTCAAATTGGTAATGTCAAGCTCTCTGATGAAATTATGCTTAGAGATGTGTTGGTTGTGCCCAGTTTCAAGTATAATCTACTCTCAGTTAGTCAACTTCTTAATGGAAGTGGTTTGGAATGTGTATTTTTTCAGGATAAGTGTTGGTTGCAGGACCTTAGAAGTGGGAAAGTGAAAGCTGTTGGTAGAATCTTGGGAGGTCCTTACATTTTTGGAGGTTCAGAGTTTATTGGATATGCACATGGGAGTGAAGTCATTGGAGATCTGAAGCTTTGGCATATGAGATTGGGCCACACCTCAATAAATTGCTTGGAGCATATTGATTTTCTGAAGTCCATTTGTAATAAGGATGTTAAATCCATCTGTGCTACTTGTCATGAGGCCAAATAGTGTAAATTGTCTTTACCTTTGAGTTCAATACAAACAAAGCACGCTTTTGAATTGATTCATGTTGACATTTGGGGCCCCTATCATGCCCCTTCAGTAACCAACACCTCATATATGCTCACTATTGTGGATGATTACACCAGAGCCACTTGGATATATTTGATAAAACATAAGTCAGAAACATCTGTGCACCTGAGGCAATTTTTTGCTTTCATTTATACACAATTTAAGACAATTATCAGAAGATGAGAACTGATAATGGAACAGAATTTCTGGGGCATGAGATATATAATTTACTCTTGGAGAAGGGCATCTTACATCAAAGGTCTTGTCCATACACTCCACAGCAGAATGGTGTGGAGGAAAGGAAGCACAGACACATTTTGGAGATTGCTAGATCTTTGCTATTTCAGTCAAAACTTCCCAGCAAGTTTTGGCCATATACTTTGCTTACTGCAGTTCAAATTTTGAACTCCTTGCCTAGTGCTCTCTTACAGTGGAAACCCCCATATGAGTTACTGCATCATGAGCCACCTAAGTATGGAAGATTTAAGGTTTTTGGATGCCTATGCTATGCATCCAAAACAGGTCCTCACAGAGGAAAATTTGATCCAAGGGCTTCTACATGTGCATTTCTTGGTTATGTACCAGGAGTTAAGGGTTACAGGTTATACAATATGGATAGTAAGGAGGTTTTTATCTCAAGGGATGTTGTATTCTATGAATCTCAATTCCATTTTCACAGTCATTCTTCCCTTGCTCCAAATGTCACACTGCCTATTCCCATTCATTATGAGATGGAGGAGGAGCCAGCCATTATACATAGAAATTGTAAATCCACAGATCCACCTGTGGTTCAGCCATTAGGCAGAAGTCACAGAGTGAAGTCCAAACCAGCTTGGCTCAATGATTATGTTTCCAATTCTATTCAGGCTAAGGAGATGGCTGAGAAGCCTGTTGCATGCTTGAAACCTACTTCCTACCATTTGGATTGCTTTCCTTTCACTCATGATCCTCAACTCTCTTCTTCCTATACAGCTTTTTTGGCTCAATTGTCAGATTCAATTGGTGAGCCTTGTACATATACAGAAGTTGCAAAGGATCAGGCCTGGGTAGAGGCCATGAACAAAGAGATCTCAACATTAGAAGAGAATGAGACTTGGATATTAACTCAGTTACCTACGGGCAAGAAGGCCATTGGCTCAAAATGGGTTTATAAGATCAAGAGGAATTCTGATGGGAGCATTGATAGATACAAAGCTAGATTGGTTTCTAAGGGATATCTTTAGGTAGAAGGGATTGATTTCTTGGAAAGCTTTTCTCCTGTAGCAAAATTGGTGTCAGTGAGGATGCTGATAGCATTGGCCACACAACACTGCGTTGGGAATTACACCACATTGATATTAACAATGCCTTTTTGCATGGATATTTAGATGAAGAAGTATATATGTTGCCACCAGAAGGGTATTTTAAGGCCATGAAAGGGGAGGCGTGTCTACTTAAAAGAAGTTTGTATGGATTAAAACAGGCATCCAAATAATGGAATTTGGAATTCTCACAGAAGTTGCTGAATTTTGGATTTGTACAATCTACTCATGATAATTGTCTTTTTGTTAAGAAGATTGGAGATGATTTCTGGCCTTAGTAATATACGTGGATGATGTCTTGATTACAGGGAACTCTGTTGTTTTGATTCAGTCCTTGAAGGATTACTTAAACCAGTTGTTTACCATCAAAGATTTGGGCAGTGCAAAATATTTTCTTGGCTTAGAAATCCTAAGAACTCCTCAGGGTAATCATTTGTGTCAACGGAAATATGTGATGGATTTGCTTCAGGAGGTTGGTTTATTGGGTTGTAAGCCCACATCCACTCCATTTCCTCAAGGTTACAATATCTCAGCACAACAAGGAGAAATGTATCCAGATGCAGGGCAATATAGGAGATTGGTGGGGAAACTTTTGTATTTAAATCTCTCTAGACCAGACATCTCATTTGGGGTCCAACAACTAAGTCAATTTGTCCATGCTCCCTCTCAGGCTCATTGGGATGCAACAATTCATCTATTGAAATACTTAAAGGGAACCCCATCCTTAGGTTTGTTTTACTCCGCTGAAGTGTCGAATCATTTTGATGCCTTCTGTAATGCGGATTGGGGAACCTGTGTGTTAACTAGAAAGTCTCTCACAGGTTATTGTGTTTTCTTTGGAAGTGCTCTTGTCTCTTGGAAGACAAAGAAATAGAAAATGGTGTCAAAATCTTCAGCGGAGGCTGAATACCGCTCCATGGCAACCATTGTATGTGAACTTCAATGGTTATTCAACCTAAGTCAAGACTTGCAAATCCCAGCTGCTCTACCTATTGTGCTTCATTGTGACAACAAAGCCGCCTTGCACATCACAACCAATCCTGTATTTCACGAGAGAACTAAACATTTGGACATTGATTGTCACATTGTCAGAAATCAGTACAAATCCGGGTTCATTCAACCTCAACACATCTCTACTTTGCGCCAGACAACTGATGTATTCACTAAGGCTTTGGGAGGGCCTGCTTTCGATCATTTCTACTCAAGTTGGGCATGTGTTGTTCCAACCACATTCCAACTTGAAGGGGGTGTTGGAATGGTGGTTAGTTTGTTGGTTATATTGCTGCTATAGTTATTAATTTTGTTTTCACGTTTTTGTTAGTTTGCTCGGTCATGTTTTTTCCTCATTTCAAATATCTGTTCCTAGCCACGTGTAGAGCTACTATTGGTTAGAATAGATCTGGCGGGAACATTGGTTATAAATACCTGTAAACTTCTTCTTCCCGGTTGAGTCGATTGAATAAGATTTGAGATATTTTCCCCCACACAAAAATGAGAGTTTCATGATTCTACACTATGTATTCAAGATTCACACTCTTTTCAGTTGTTGAGGTACCTGCAGATGGCAGCCAAGACTTGTTGTCTTCAGATTAGATGGTTTCCTTCACTGAGCTTCACTGTCACTAGTTGGCTCTGGAGCTGAATGAGTTGAGAATGATCTGAGGATGAGCTGGTGTTTATAGTGGTGGCCATAGTAAAAATATAAAAATTAAATGAAGAGATGAAATTGTGAATGTATGGCCCAAAGTCTAGGTTTATTCAACCCGGAGCTCTGATACCATGAAAGGAAAATGAGCAAAACACAATAAAGAAGAAAAACAAGAAAGAACTTTTTGCAGATGAATGAAACAGTACTAATTTGCACTAGTACAAAAAGTATTATAGAAACCATCCAATATGCATCAGTTTCCAGTGACAAGTGATGCCTAAAGTGGGTCGGTGGCAATTTTGAAAATAAAACAAAAACTTTAAGTATCGGTTGTTAATAAACAGCCGATGCATATAATCTTATTTATTTATTTTTAGTTAAATTAATAACTTTGGGTATTGGTTCCTCTTTAAAGACATATGCCTAGAAGAAACTTTAGGTATCAGTCTCTTTATAAAAACCGATACTCAAAGTTTTTTCATTTTTTAATTAGTTTTAAGCTAAATATCTCCAAACCCCATCGCACATCATCTTCCCAAGCTCCCAAATACACCTATCTCCATCGCACGAGCCGCCGACCACCGCCAATTTCCCCCTTCTCGATTTCATTTCAGCTTCTAAACATATTAGTCTCTTTTAGCAGTGCAAGCACATTTCAAGCAGCTAAGACCTTTTCCCTGCAAAGATATATCCACAACCAAAACAGAGCATTGTGAGTCTGCAACTATTAGCCAAGAGGCAATATTGTTCACTGGTCTTTATTTGGTGGCACTTGGACTCGGAGGAGTTAAAGCGGTTCTGCCTTCTCTCGGAGCCGATCAATTCAACGAAAACGATCTTAAAGAAACCGCTTCTCTTTCGAGCTACTTCAACTGGTTGACAGGTGCTGATTGTATTTAATTTGGTTTTGAGTTTATTTATCTTCTTTTTATATAGTTTCCTTGCTTCTGTAACTTCCAGATTTATTGGAGGCATATTGTTCATATTTTGGAATAGAGTAATAGTTTTATGTTAATTGACCAGCTTAATTTCAATAATTACTGAACAATTGGTTGCTTATGTGGTTTCTATCATTGCTCAGAGATTAAATATCCATACTTTTTGCAATTCTGCTGTATCCCATATTTTTGTTGTTTCAATTGCAGTTTGCCACATTGTGAAGAATTACATTGCTCATCTTCTCAATGCCAAAGTTCCACTAATTTTAGGTGATTATATTTTGCATTATACAAGACTTGAGAGCCCAATTTTTCTTGTTTTTCTGATTAATTAGTGAAATCAATGCATTAACTTATTGGATTAAACTGATTAGCAAGTGCTGCAAAAAAGAAAAATCAGCAGTAGATTTTCCTTGGTGATTCATTAGTTTGAGCATAGTGTTTATTGCATAGGTATGAATATACGAATTATCTATTTACACATATGAACTATTTGGTAAATTTGGTTGTACTCGATTTTTCATGCATACATTGTGAACTAATGTACTAGTATCTTGATGTGTTTGCTTCCTATTGATATTAAGTTATTCATGACAATGTATGTTAATTCTATTTCTCATTTCATGTGTATAAAGTGCTATAAATGCCAATTGAATTGTTGTTCTGGAATTTGTCTCCGCTGGTACTACTGCTATTGCGCTTATTTATCAAAATTATTTTGTTATTCCTATATATATAATATCTGGAGATGGTGCTTGACAGATAAATTTAGGTTCTTTGTGCTTTTCTACTTCAGGAAAATTTCAAAAAGCACTTTTGTTATTTTGAGAAACAAGGGAATGTTGGATAAAAGAACATTCACCTATTTGATGTGATAAAACTGAACTACAACTATTAGACAATAACTGGCAATCAGTTATTTTGGGAATGTGTTTCTGTTAGTTCAAAAATCTACTTCTGTTCATTGGTTTTTTGTAAAACAATCTTTTTTTTGAAGCATTTTGGTTTTATTGTTCTACCCTAAGCTATGTAAAAACTTTACTATTCCCGAACTCTAATTTTTTTCCTATGTGAGTTTTTTCTGGATAACCTAAGTTATTGTTCTTTGCACGTCTTCCCTTTTTAATATTGGAGAACCTATATCGCAACCTAGAAGAATGATATATCTTATAACTTGAGTTATATTAACAAGTCAGATAATATATTGTTGACGGGTGTTCCGGTCAACAAGGAAAATGTATGATGAGGTTGATACGTGGAAAATGGAAATAAACTCAAAAACAGGGTTAACTCTGCCTTTTTATAAAGAAAGCCGAGCAGAAAATCTCTGGTCGGTTTGGCTTTTACAGCTGGACTTTTACAAGTATTTTTCTCTCTTATCTCTCTTCATAATAAATGAAACCTATTTATACCCATCTCATTAGTGGGTTTTTAATTATCATTACATCTAATACTAGAGTCATTACAAAGGGACACATGTCCTTCCCTCAACATGCATGTTTGCCAAGTATTTGGCACTTGTCGACTCATCTAATTGTCATGCTGACAAGTGGCAGTTTATTATGCTAATGGGGCACTCAATTTTCCTTAGTTGGATAGATATCCTTCAAATCTCCCGCCATAATTGCGCCTGGAGCAAGCCGAGCTCACTCCATGCCATGTCACAAGCTCGGCTGCTGACGTCATTAGATCGGTCTATGCGTTGTCCCGTGTGCCCCACGTAGGCGTGAGCTGAATAGCCACGTGGACTAACTTGTTGCCAGCTCAGCTCGAGTATCATCTAGGGTCCCCAAGTTTAATTTCGAGGAGAGGATTATTTTGCATTCAAAATCTTCCGAGCAATAATCTCTTGAGAACGAGCAGAAATTCCAGGTCGGTTTCTAGAGTTCAGAAGTTCCAGGATCACTTAGGTACTTTCCAAACCCTTCTTTCTTTTCTCCTTTTTCCTTTTTTAAGCACCATGTCTCTTTCTAAGGACAGTCAAAACCACAACCTTAGCGTTGAGGTTGAGATAGAAGATCCTCCTTCTGACCCCTCAATTCCTTCTTCTCCATTGAGAGAAATTTCGCCTTCCAGCCCCAGTGTCGTTGAACTTTCGAGTTCGGATCACGCACCTCATTCTGAGATCCCATTGAGCGGACACACGTCATTTTTGAGCCTGCTCCAGTCACTATCTACCCGAGGGTGTTGTTTATAAACCAGGGTTAGTTCAAGATAGCCTAGTGAAGAAGCAGCAGATTCCGATCCCTTAAACGACCAGCAGGAAGAGAAAGAGATGGACCCATGGAGACATGAGGGTGAAAGTGCAGCTGGAGGTGCCGAGGCGACAGGACCCGCAGGGCAAGGCCAGGGGGCCGACGAGTGAGTTTAGCCTGGGACGCAAGGCGTGGAGGGGGGCCCCAACTGCACGTAGAAGATGGGTGGAAGCCCTCCGACCAGAATGACCAACCCAATATGCTGATGCTGGGGGAGCTGGAGGCCCTCCTTCAGACATATATGATTCCGGCCGATGTCCACTTTTGGTTGCCGGACCATGCAGAGTGTCCCGAGCACCCGCCGGAGGGATGCATGGATGTGTATGCCCATAGCCTTTTATACGGGTTGAGTTTCTCATTGCCGCTGTTGATTAAAAGATGATTCCGCAAGTTGGACCTCCCACTATCCCAGGTACACCCATTGACCTGGGGTCGGATTATTGGGTTGCTGGTTCTGTTCCAATAAGAAGGGTACGACCGACCTCGATTCGCCGACCTGAACGAGTTATTCATCTGGAAGGCGACCCCCTCGAGCCGAGACCAGCCTTCGGGCTGGTATTATGTGCAAACCAGACTCGGATACCCAGACGGGCTGGTTGAAGGCCTTCCACAGTCTCTGATGAAGTGGAAGGATAAGTGGTTCTGGGTAAGTGGCGAGTGGCAGGCTCGCGTAGGGGCGGATGGATTAGTCCTTTCCCCCCTCTAATTTCTGATATAACTTCCGTAAGTATACATCTTTTTCTCCTTTTCTCGTTTTTTCTTCTTCTTTTTTCTTTTTTAAATTTGGTCCCCTTTTCTTCTTATTTTTCAGGAAATCGACCATCTAATAATCATCTTTCGGAGGCTTTTGTCCTCCAGCTAGAGAATATCCAAGCTATAGCTCGGGTGGATAGAAGGATCCAAGTGTTGGCCACCGAGGCCAAACTGTCTGAGGCCAGTCTACCGCTAGCATTGCCTACCGATTTCGGGGCTAGGGAGGCGGCCGAGGAAGAGGTTGAAGAGATGGAGGCTCAACGGGAGCCCACCGAGGGTTGAGAGGGAGCGAAACCCCAAGCCAGGGCGGCAGCCAGCGCGAACAGAGTAGGGCAGGCCATCTCCGGCGACGGATAGTCCTCAGGGGCAAATGCCCTTGTCCGCTGAGCAGGCGCGGACCACCGAGTAGCCGAGGCCGACCGGGGCCCATGGTATGTGTTTGCTTGCAATTTTTTGAACTTTTCTCCTCTTTAATCCTTCCTCATGTTCCTTACTTATTCTATCTTTTCACGGGCAGGTGTTGCGTCTTTCCCGTTGCGTGAGAGTGGCCCTCGTAAATAGGGCGGCCCCCACCCCGTGAGGAGGAGGAGGGGAAATAGTGATCGAGATAGAAAAAGGCCCCCACCCCAGAGGAGGAGAGGGGGAATAGTGATCGAGGATCCTGGGCAGATGGAGAGGACCAGGCCGACCCCACAGGTGCCACCCGTACAAGTCCCGACGGGTGGAGCTCCTAGGACTTTCTCGGACGACCTTGGTCGGGAGGGTCACTTCATCCCCCCAAGCCATGAAAGGGAGGAGGCGTGCGAAGGATAGTGGGATCGCGGCCCCGATGGTTCGTGGAATTCGCCAAGTGTTCCACGCCCAATGATGAGCAAGTGGAGGGTTTGCCGGAGGTTGGGCGAGCTGCCAGAGACGTACCAGTGTGGGCCTGGACTACAGGTATCGAGCAGTTCTGCCTGGAGACCAGCTGGGAGGAAAAGGCTCAATACGCCATGGGATTATCCGGCCGCATCATCGGAATCCTTTGCCATATGATTAGAGGGGCGCAGGACCTGGAGAGGCATTACCGAGACTTGTAGGACACTCACGCCACCCAACTGGGAATTCAGGAGTCCTTGAAGACCCAAGCGGAAGAGGCCGCGGCCAGGGTTAATGCTGAGAAAGAGGCTACGGTAAAGGCCGGGGCCGAGCGAGACCAGGCCCATAAGGCTGAAGAGGAGCTCTGGGCAGAGGTTGAAGAGTTGAGGAAGGCAATCGCCGCCCACGCCGGAGAGCTGGAGAGGCGTGAGGCTGAGGTGCGTAGGGAGACGGAGGAGGCCTCCCAAAAGCAAGTAGAAGAAGTCATTTAAAACTTAATTCAGAGGAGTATGCCTTCATGCTGACCTACGGGCACGCGACCAGCATCGGGGAGATGCTTCAGGATTGTTAGGAAATTATTTTGTAGATTTTGATGAATGCCATGTAAAACTTAAACTAGAAAGTTAGCACCCCATTTTCCTTGTAATTTGTATTGTAATAGATAGGGCTGGAAAAGTTGAGTCAAGTCAGTTATGCCTAGAAATACAAGAAGTCAACTGAAGGCTGAAGTGAAGACTCCGCTGCAAGACAACTGAGTATGGTAAAGAAGAAAAGTCAAGAACTCGGATGAAGGTGTATCATTGGGTGGAAACATTTGTATGAAGAGTCAGTCAAGTCAACTCAAGAAGCCAAGTCTCAAGTTGAAGTGACAGATGAGTCATCCAAAGATTGGAAGCTAACTCAAGTCACCTGGCGAATAAAAGACTGAAGTCAAGTTAAGACAACTGAACGAGATCCATTGATGAAAGTCAAGAATGTTACTCAGAATGGTAACATATTAGAGTTGTCAGAGATAAAGTGATAGTTCCAGTTGTGTGCAAAAGGAACAAACCAATGGGAAGCACTGCACCAAGTGTCAGAAACGCTACAATGCTGCAAGACATTAAATACGAGGAAATGTCAACATCAAGGACTGCAACAAGACAAGCCAACGAACACAAGTGTCTTTTGAAAAATCAGCCTATCTCTTCAACAGGCAGATTTTTGAAAGTTCACTGTAAAAGGCTGAGGAAATTCATTGAGAAAAGGCAACCTTGCACACTTGAGAAATCAAGCATTATTCAAACTGTAACCTGCAAAATACTGTGAAAATATTCAAGAAAAATCCTCAAGCCTGAACTCGAAGGAAATCAATCCAACACAAAGCTGTGAATGAAAGACAAATTCAAACTGTTGAAGAGGAAACTTTTGAAGAATCAAAAGGGGTCTACTTTCCAAGGAGGATTGTAGGAATGTTCAAGGTCGAACCAGTCTCAAGTTATTGGAGGGCTTCGTGATCAAATCTAAAAAGCTTGAGAAAATGAGCTGAAGTAGGAAGGCAGCTGCCCTGTGAAGAAGCTGAGTCGGAAGAGAAGCCAGCTGTGTGACCAAGGCATCTCTAGACTTAGTCCAAGGAGCAAGTCAGCTGTGTGATCAAGACTTGTCTATAGACTAATAACCACTTTGTGAACTGATCATTACTTAGTGGATTCCTCCATGAGTTGGAGAAGAGAGGATTAGAAGAATTACCCCATCTTCGAACCTCTATAAAAATCATTTGTGTCATTTACATTTCAGCACTTTTATTTCTGCATACTTACTTATATCTGCTGATAATTTGCTATCCAACGGATTAATAACTAAGTGTTAAAATCAAGTGTTAAAACAAGTTTAAAACAAATCAAAGGGTGTTAAGTCTTCCGCTGATAAAACCAACACATCCAAGTTAAGTCTCGGGTTAAATAGTTGAGTTATTCTATCAACAGCTCTATCGAGTCTGTTGAGTGGCTAACTCTGCTGATAACCAACTTAGCTGTCTCTCAAGAACTTAGATGTTTGAGTTAACTCTGTAATATTTTTAAAAGGACTAAATTCGAAAAATTGGTAAGGTTTATTCAAACCCCCCTTTCTAAACCTTACTCACACCCCTTGGGACCTACAAGTGGTATCAGAGCGGTTGGTTCATTGAGCCTTCCGCACTGGTTACTGAACTAGGTCTCTATCTTTTCTAAAAAGATTTTTAACACCTGTATTTCAAAAATCTTTCATTCTTAGCAAAAGTTATTATCATGGAAGAAAATCTGACACGCATTTCTATGTTCACTGTTGAGGAATTTGATGACTAAAAAATTCGTATGCAAGCTCATCTATCTGTTTTACATGATGAAATGTGGCTAGTGATAGAGGATGGGCCACTGCAAATACTGAAAGTGAACACAACCGCAAGGAGAGCAGCTGCAACTGAAGGAGAAGAAGTTGCTGCTGAGGCAAGACCAACCATGGTTGAGAAACGAAGAACTGAATGGACAAACGAGGACAGAAAAAAGATACAACTTGGACAATGTAGCCAAGGACATACTTTACAAAACCTTGGACAAAACAATGTTCAACAAAATCAAATCTTGCCAATCTGCAAAATAAATATGGGATAAACTGACCTTAATTTGTGAAGGATCAGAGCAAATTAAAGAAAATAAATTGTCTGTTGCTGTACAAAAATTTGAAAACTTTAAAATGCTTGCAGGTGAAACCTTGGATCAGTTGGATGCCAGATTCACTTAAGTCACAAATGAGCTATCAGCACTTGGGAAAGAATATAAACAAAAGGAAATGTGTATGAAGATTCTGAGAAGCCTCCCAGCTGAATGGGAAATGAAGGTCATGGCCCTGAGACATTCAATGAACCTCACAACAACATCCAATCATGAGCTATTCTCAGATCTCAAAGCTTATGAGTTTGAGCTGAGAAGAAAAGATCAAGAGGAGACAGTTGTACCCAAAACAGCTGCACTAATAATCAAGGAAGGAGATTGACCTGATGGTTAAAAGATTCAACAATTTCTTCAATAAGAACTATAAAAAAAACAAGGGTGAATCCTCTAGGATACACTCAGCTCCCTCCAAGTCAAGGGAAGACAGGCAACCCAAGAGAGCTGAGCATCAAAGGGTTGAGTATTAGAGAGCTGACAACCCAAGGACATAAAGAGCTGATCAAAGAGCTGAGAACCTGTGTTGGAATTGCAGAGAACCAAGACATTTTGCAATTGACTGTTCCTATCCACCAGTCAATAAATACAGGAATGAAGAAGAAAGAAAAGTCTTTAGAGAAAGAAGACAGGAAAAGAAGAAAGCAATGTTGGTCACGAGACTCATTTAAACAATGGCTAAGTCTAAAGAAGCAGCAGACTCAGAGAGTAGTGAAGCTGACTACTCAAGTGATTCTAAAGAGGAAGCAATGATCTTCCTTATGGCTAAAGAACAAGATCAACCAGACCAAGAAGATGAGGTACACTCTAACTCATCTCATTCAGATTCTAGTTATAGTGATTGTGACACACACTTCATCGCCCACTGATCATTATGATTCATTAGGCAAAATGATGAAAGACATTGTGCACATAAAATCCTCACACACACATATAAATGAGAAAAAAACGGCCCATTAAAAGCAAAATTCACGGTGACTAAGGAGCTGAGTACTCTAAGTCCCATAGCTGGTGAGAACAAGGAGCTGAAGGCTGAGAATGCTAAACTAATAGCAGAGATAGCTGCTATAGAAAATAGGGAAAATGATCTCAAAAATGTGATTGCCTCATTTACAAAGGCATCTAAATCAGTGGATGACCTTATTATGAGCCAAAAATAGTATGGAGACAAGACAAGCATAAGATTCAATTCCTTTGTGCACATTCAAACTCCTAGAGTGTCTTTGGAAAAGGGATCTTCAAGCAATGAAGCATCTCAGAAGTCCAAAACACCAAATGTTGCACCCACATTCATCCCAAAGCACAATCACAAACAAACTGGCCTTGGATATAAAAGAAAAGGAAAACAGCCAGTTGAGTATGCTGAGAGGACAGCTGAGAACAAATCCAGCAGAGTTCCTCAGCAAACTCCAAATAGAAAGTACTCTGTGAAGAATAAACAGAGCTACCAAAAACCCCAGAAGTTTTACAAAAGAAACACATATGATGGGAATGGTAGAAACTACCCAAGCCAAGCTTATTGGAACAATGTGAAAAATCAACAAAGACCAATGGAATACAAGCCTAGATGGCAAAGACCTAAACCTCAGCAAAGGTCATTCCAAAAGGAAAAGAGCTATTTTCAGCACACATATGCACCCATGCACTACACTCAGAAATATCACAACTATCCAAAGAAGGCAATTGCTAAAACACACACACAGGCATATAGACAAAAGAGACAGTTGTATAAACCTAAAGCCCCCAAGCAATTTGCGAAAGTGAATTATGATTATGGCACAGATAGATGGCAACCTCTTGGATTCAAATCATTTGGCTATAGGTTGGTTGGATCATCTTACAACACTAACCCTCAGGACCCAGGCAAGTGTGGGTACCTAAAAACTAATTTCCTTGATTGCAGGTTCAAGGAACAGCTGAGTGCCAAGGATCCTGTTACATGGATAGTGGCTGTTCCATTCATATGACAGGAAATAAGAAAAATCTGTCAAGATTCAAGGAGATTAGAGGTGCAAAAGTCATATTTGGAGGAAATGAAGCTCCAGGGGAAATAAAAGGCACTGGATCCATCAAGAAGAATGGATTAGAGATCACATATGTTGCATATGTTGAAGGCCTCAACTTCAACCTGTTAAGCATCAGCCAACTCTGTGACAAGGGCTACAATGTTGGATTGAATATGGGAGTGTGCCAGATTTGAAGATCTTTGAATCAAATGAAATAGTCTTTGCAAGGATCAAAACGAGAAGAACATATATGTGGTAGATCGGTCTCATTGCCACACCAAGCACTGTCTGTTAGCAAAAGAGCACAATTAATTAAGTTGGTGGGCACAAGAAAAGCCGAGTCATCTGAATTTCAAAACAATCAACAAGCTTGCAAGGAGTCATCTTGTGGAAGGATTGCTAGACTCAGTGTACAAGAAAGAAAGTGTATGTGATGCATGCCAGATGGGTAAGCAGATCAAATCTTCATTCAAGGAGAAACCTAGTCCTTCTTCAACAAGGATATTGCATCTGTTGCATATGGATTTATTTGGTCCAGTTTGAACGGCCAAAGATAAGTGGAAAGAAATACACCTTAGTGGTGGTAGATGATTATTAAAGGTATACATGGACAATCTTCATGTGCAAAAAGAAGGAAACTTTGCAGAAGTTATCTCAGCTTATGAGAAGAGTTCAAAATGAAAAGAGCCAAACCATTATAAATATAAGGTCTGATAGAGGAACTGAGTTTGTCAATGGGATAATAACTCAGTATTGTGTTGAAAATGGTATTTCTCATTAGTTATCTGCAGCAAGAACTCCACAACAGAATGGAGTAGCTAAAAAGAGGAACAGAACTCTCAAGGAAGCTGCAAGAACCATGTGAACTGAAGCTGGATTGCCTAAGAGATTTTGGGCTGAAGCCATCAACACTGCATGCCTTAATCAAAATAGATGCATGATTAATAGACAACTGACAAAGACTCCCTATGAAATATGGACTGAGAGAAAGCAAAATGTCGCACATTTTAGAATATTTGGATGTAAATGCTTCATCCACAACAATGGCAAGGATAATCTAAAGGCTTTTGATGCTAAAGCTGATGAAGGTATCTTTTTGGGATACTCGGTGAGAGCAAAGCCTATAGAGTGTTAAATAAGAGGACTATGGTCATAGAAGAGTCTATTAATGTTGTTTTTAAGGAATCTAATGTGAATGGAGAAGACATTGAAGAGTTAGCTGATAAGCTGAATCAGCCAACTATGTAGAAGAGTCCTTATGTTGAAGCTGAAGCAAGAGCAATCAATCCAGATGAAGATGAGATAGTTGAATCTCAAAGACAGCTGGAAAGTCTGCAGCTAAATGATGATGAAAGAGCTGAAGACAACACAGCTGCGAGACAGCTGAACCAAGCTGATTTGTTTCAACCTGAAGTGAGATGGCTGAGAGATCATCCACAAGAGCTAGTCATTGGAGATGTGAGAGATGGTATAAGAACCAAATCCAAAGCTCAGCAAGAAGCAATGTTCACCTGTTTTATCTCCCAAATAGAGCCAAAAGATGTGTCTCAAGCATTGGATGACACACATTGGATTCAAGCCATGCAAGAAGAGCTGAATCAGTTTGAAAGGAACAAAGTATGGGAATTGGTGCAGAGACCAACCCATCAGAATGTTATTGGCACAAAATGGGTTTTCAGAAACAAAATGAATGAGAAAGGATCTGTGGTAAGAAGCAAAGCAAGGTTGGTAGCCAAAGGTTATTGCCAAGAGGAGAGAATAGATTTTGATGAAACATTTGCTCCTGTTGCTAGATTAGAAGCAATAAGGATGTTTCTTGCCTATGCTGCTCACAAGAACTTCACTGTATACCAAATGGATGTGAAAAGTGCATTCTTAAATGGACTGTTGGAGGAAGAAATTTATGTTGAACAACCTCCAGGTTTTGAGCAGAAGACCAATGGAGATAAGGTGTACAAGCTCAAGAAAGCATTATATGGATTGAAACAGGCACAAAGAGCATGGTATGATACATTATCTCAATTTCTAACTGATAATGGATTTACCAAAGGCAAAGTGGACAAAACACTCTTCAGAATTCAAGATCGAGAGAGTATACTGCTTGTTCAAATATGTGTGGATGATATCATTTTTGGATCCACAAATAAAGAGTTGTGTGATAAGTTCTCAAACCTCATGCAAGGCAAATTTGAAATGAGCATGATGGGAGAGCTGACTTTCTTCCTAGGACTTCAAGTTAAACAATTGAAGGATGGAACTTTCATAAGTCAAACAAAGTACACCAGAGATGTAATGAAGAAATTTGGTATGGAAGAGAAGTCTTCTGTGAAAATACCAATGAACACATCAGTCAAGATGGACATGGATGCAGATGGTAAGGTTGTAGATAAAACTAGATACAGAGCACTTTTTGGATCACTGCTTTATTTAATGTACCATCGGGCCGGACATCACCTTTGCGAAGAGGTGTATGTGCAAGATTTCAATCTGCACCAAAGGAGAGCCACATGACTGCAGCGAAGAGAATCCTAAGATATTTGAAGGGATGCCAGGAAGTTGGCTTATGGTATCCAAAGGAAGGTGGATTCAAGCTTATTGGTTACTCAGACTCTGACTATGCTGGATGTAGAGTTGACAGGAAGAGTACTTCAGGTACATGTCAAATGCTTGAAAACAGATTGGTTTCCTGGTTTAGTAAGAAGCAAAACTCAATAGCCACATCCACAGCTGAAGCAAAGTACATAGTTGCGGGCAGTTGTTGTGCCCAAGTCTTATGGATAAGACAGCAGCTGAGAGATTATGAAATTGAAGAAAAAGAGATTCCAATTATGTGTGATAACACAAGTGCTATTGCAATCACTCAGAATCCTGTGTTGTATTCAAGAACAGAGCACATTGATGTCAAATATCATTTTATAAGAGATCATGTTGAAAAGAAAGACATCACTTTGGAATATATCTCAACTGATAAGCAGTTAGCTGACATATTCACCAAACCCTTATGTGAATCAATATTTGAAGAGCTTAAGCATGAGTTAGGGCTAATTGAGCTGAGTTAACACTTAGAAGACTCAATGAGAAGAGATGGAAGAGAGAAAGTGAGAAATGAATCAGTTTTTCACATCAGCCAAGTGAAACAGCCATATCGGAAAGTCAATTTTGTATAGAGTTAGAATGTAAATTTGAGTCGCTTAATGAAAAGAGAGAAGAAGAGTTAAGTCATTTGTGAAATAAGTTGAGTCATTTATGAGCTAAGTGACAAAAACAGAGTCATTTTAAATGAGCAGGAATGTTTTTAAGGATGACGTCAGCGTAATAATGACAGGTACAGTCAAAAGCTACACAGTAAGCATATGATTGGATATAAATGTTGTTGCATTAAATGCTGCTGCATTAAATGCAAGGAATTAAATGCGGTTTGACGTGCTAAATCTGAGCCATTGATCTTGATCAAATTTCAAAAATCAAAAACCCGTCCTTTCATAACCCTTATATATGGTTTTCAGTGTTCTCTCTCACACTTTACTGAAACTGTTCATCTTTCAAAGCAAAAGAAAGCAAGTTCTTTTCTCTATCGCAAACCTACGTGTTCTTCAAATGGCACCAAAGTTTGATTTTGTCAAGTTATCGAAGCAAATCCACTCAGGATCATCCATGGATTTTGAAGGCATGGTAAAGCAGGGTTCGGATGAAACTCTTGTGAAGAAAATTGCTGATATGTTGGAAAAGTCCGGTCTTAAGGCTTTTTTTACTTTGGAGTACTCGCACACCTATCTTGAAGAGGTGGCACAGTTCTATGTGAATGCGGAGGTGTAGGACGAAGGCATCAAGTCTTCTGTCCACCGCAAGGACATTATGATAACTGCTAAAGACCTTGTGGAGCACTGTTTGTTGCCGTCTGAGGGCATGACTGAGATAAATGAAGCTGATGTCGATTTGGCTGCTGCATGGAAAGAGGTAGCCAAACCTGAGTGTGCTGTGAAGGTGGTCTACACAGCTGCGAAGAAGTTACTGAAGGACAACTATCAAAAGCTAATGGATGTCGTCTCAAAGTGTGTAGACATGAAGTTTGTCAGCTTCAACCAGCTGTCAAAGACTAAGCTAATTGTCATGGCTGCGATCATGCAGGGCAAGAAAGTTAACTAGGCTGAGTTCATGTACAACAGAATCTGCCAGAATTTTGTGAATAAATCATACAAGGAAGACGGATCATTTGGAGGATCTCTTGGTTATGGCCTGGTGATTGGCCATCTGATGGAAGTGAAGGGTATTCCCCTTCAACATGGGAAACCCTTCCATGTAAATAAAAAGATGTTTAGGGCTAATCTCTCAGGAGCCTAGAAGAGAGCCCATGTGAAGAGGGCGGATACCAGTGAGGGGGAATCAGCTGACCCCGAGGACACATCTGTTACCTCCCCTCCCAAGAAGAAAGCTGCAAAGAAGAAGGTTGCCCCTGTAGCAAAGAAACAGGATGCACCTGCCCCTGCAGACGAGTCGCCTGCCCATGCAGCCGTGTCTCCGCTCCGCCTCCTTGAAGGCCGAGAAGGAAGCCCAAATCCCTTCTCCATCCATATGCAAGAAAAGGACTGTCAAGCCCAGAAAGGCAGCTCCGTCCAAGAAAGATGCCCCGGCCCCCGCCGCAAAAAATTAGAGAAAGAACAGAACCAGAAATTCCTCTAGTTAAAACCAAAAGAAGAAGGCTAGTCAAAATGTCAGAGCGTGAAAAAGACAAACAGAGTCGCCACTCAGTGGAGAAAGGTTCGAGCTCGCGACACTCGGAAGTGCGATCTCTGAAGTAGTTGATGAAACCGCGATTCTCGCGAGGTGATCAAGCAGAGGCCCCCAAAAACCCAGCTGTGGAGAGGACATCTGAGGACAAAGAAGCAGCTGAGACAACAGAATCTCAAGGTGAAAAAGTTTTCTCTCCGCCTGCAACTGACGCTATTGAAGGTGAAGAGTAGCAGAGCATGCTACCTTCCATTCCAGAAAAGGAAGGACAAGAAGAGGAGGATGAGGATGATGATGTTATCATAGTTACTCCTTGTTGGGGAATTATTTTGTAAGATTTTGATGAATGCTATGTAAAACTTAGATTAGAATGTTGGCACCCCATTTTCCTTGTAATTATAATTGTAATAGATAGGGCTGTATGAGCTGAGTCAAGTCAGCTATGCCTGGAAATACAAGAAGTCAACTGAAGAACTGAAGTGAAGACTCCGCTGAGGAACAACTGAGTATGGCCAAGACAGAGGACAAAGGACTCGACTGAAGACGTAATAGCTGAGGTACAGCTATGTAAAGAGTCAGTTAAGTCAACTCAAGAAGCCATGTCACAAGTTGAAGTGACAGATGAGTCTTTCAATGATTGGAGCAGACTCAAGTCACCTGGGAAAAAGGCAGCTGCAAGGAGGAGTTAACTGAAAAGAATCCGTTGCACAAAAGTCAAGAACATTACTTAAACAAGTAACACACCCATGATGCCAGGTCTTAAAGTGCTCAGTCCCAAAAGCGTGCAAAAGGATTAAACCAATGGGAAGCATTGCACCTCGTCTCAGAACCGAAAAAGCTGGACAATCATTTAATACGAGGAAAGGTCTACATCTCAAGATTGAAGACCAAGAAAAGACAAGCCAACGAACATAAGTGACTTTTGAAAATCAGCCTATCTCTTCAACGAGCAGATTTTTTAAAGTTCACTATAAAAGGCTGAGGAATTTCATTTGAGAAAAAAAAACCTTGATTACCTGAACCACGAACGAGAAAACATTATTAAATCTGTAACCTGCAAAATATTCTTAAGTTATTCAAGCAAAATCCTCAAGCTTAAATCTCGAAGGAAATCGATCCAACACAAAGCTGTGAAGGAAAGATAACTTCAAACTGTTGAAGAGGAAACTTTTGAAGAATCAAAGGGGTATACTTTCCAAGGAGGATTGTAGAAAGGTTCAAGGTCGAACCAATCTCAGGTTATTGGAGGGCTTCGTGATCAAATCCAAGAAGCTTGAGAAAATGAGTTGAAGTAGCAAAACGCCTGTGAAGAAGTTCGAGCCTGACGGAGAAGCCAACTGTGTGACCAAGGCATCTCCAGACTGAGTCCAAGGAGCAAGTCAATTGTGTGATCAAGACTTGTCTCTAGACTGATAACCACTTTGTGAATTGATCATTACTTAGTGGATTCCTCCAAGAGTTGGAGAAGAGAGGATTAGAAGAATTACCCCATCTTCGAACCTCTATAAAAATCACTTGTGTCATTTACATTTCAGCATATTTACATTTCTGCATACTTATTTCATATCTGCTAATAATTTGCTATCCAACTGATAAACAACTAAGTGCTAAAATCAAGTGTTAAAACAAAGCTAAATCAAATTCAAGGGTGTTAAGTCTACCGCTAAAACCCTCATCACAACCAAGTTAAGGTTTAGACTAAACAACTGAGTTATTCTATCAACAACTCTATCGATTTTGTTGAGTGGCTAACTCTGCTGATTAACTAACTTAGCTGTCCCTCAAGGACATAGCAGTGTAATTAATTCTGTAATATTTTTAAAAGGACTAAATTCGAAAAATTGGTAAGGTTTATTCAAACCCCCCTTTCTAAACCTTACTCACACCCCTTGGGACCTACAAGTGGTATCAGAGCGGTTGGTTCATTGAGCCTTCCGCACTGGTTACTGATCTAGATCTCCAATCTTTCAAAGAAACAATTAACACTTGCTCTTTCAAAAGTTATTTTTATTCAACAAAGTTATTATCATGGAAGCAAATTTGACACGCATTCCTATGTTCACTATTGAGTAATTTGATGACTTGAAAATTCGTATGCATGCTCATCTATCTGCTTTACATGATGAAATGTAGATAGTGATTGAGGATGGGCCACTGCAAATATTGAAAGTGAACACAGCCGTAAGGAGAGCAGCTGCAGCTGAAGGAGAAGAAGTTGTTGCTAAGGCAAGACCAGCCATGGTTGAGAAACGAAGGACTGAGTGGACAAACGAGGACAGAAAAAGATACAACTTGGACAATGTGGCCAAGGACATACTTTATAAAACCTTGGACAAAGCAATGTTCAACAAAGTCAAATATTGCCAAACTGCAAAAAAATCTTGGATAAATTAACTTTAATTTGTGAAGGATCTGAGCAAATTAAAGAAAATAAATTGTCCATTCTTTGTCTGAGAAATTTGAAAATTTTAAAATGCTTGCGGTGAAACCCTGGATCAGCTGGATGCTAGATTCACTGAAATCACAAACGAGCTATCAGCACTTGGGAAGGAATATACACAAAAGGAAATGTGTATGAAGATTCTAAGAAGCCTCCCAGCTGAATGGGAAATGAAGGTCATGGCCCTAAGACATTCGATGGACCTATCAAAAACATTCAATCATGAGCTATTCTCAGACCTCAAAGCTTATGAGTTTGAGTTGAGAAGAAAAGATCAAGAGGAGACAGCTATACCCAAAACAACTGCACTAATAGTCAAGGATGGAAATAGAGATGAAGTCAATGAAGTTATTGATTAGGAGGAAATAGCCCTAATGGTTAAAAGATTCAACAAGTTCTTTAATAAGAACTACAATTAAAACAAGGGTGAAATCTCCAGGAGACATTCAACTCCCTCCAAGTCAAGGGAAGATAGGCCACCCAAGAGAGCTGAACATCAAAAGGTTGAATATCAGAGAGCTGAAAATCCAAGGACTGAAAGAAATGACCAAAGAATTGAGAACCTGTGTTGGAACTGTAGATAACCAGGACACTTTCCTATTGACTGTCCATATCCAGTAGTCAATAAATACAAGAATGAAGAAGAAAGAAGAGTCTTCAGAGAAAGAAGACAGGAAAAGAAAAAGGCTATGTTAGCTGCTGAGACAGCTGAGACAACCAAGTCAAAGGAAGCAGTTGATTCAGAGAGTAGTGAAGCTGACTACTCAAGTGATTCGAAGAGGAAGCCTTGATTTGTCTTATGGCTAAAGAACAAGACCAACCAGACCAGGAAGATGAGGTACACTCTAACTCATCTCATTCAGACTCTAGTGATAGTGATTGTGATACACACACTTCATCACCCACTGATCTTTACGATTCATTAGGCAAAATGACGAAAGACTTTGAGCACATTAAATCCTGACACACACTATTAAATGAGGAAAACAACCAGCTCAAAAGTCAAAACTCACAGCAGACTAAGGAGCTGAGTACTCTGAGTCACATAGCTGATGAGAACAAAGAACTGAAGGGAGAAAATGCTAAACTAGTAGCAGAGATAGCTGCTATAGAAAATAGGAAATATTATCTCAAAAATGTGGAGATAAGACAGGCATAGGATTCAATTCCTTTGTGCACAGTCAAACTCCAAGAGTTATTTTGGAAAAAAGATCTTCAAGTAATGAAGCATCTCAAAAATCCAAAACACCAAATGTTGCACCCACATTCATTCCTAAGCACAACCACAAACAAACTGGCCTTGGATATAAAGGAAAAGGAAAACAACCAGTTAAGTATGATGAGAGGACAACTGAGAAGAAATCCAACAGAGTTCCTGAGCAAACTCCAAATAGAAAGTACTCTGTGAAGAATAAACAGAGCTACCAAAAACCCCAGAAGTTTTATCAAAGAAACACATATGATGGGAATGGTAGAAATTATCCAAGCCAAGCTGATTGGAACATTGTGAAATATCAGCAAAGACCTATCGAATACAAGCCTAAATGGCAAAGACCTAGATCTCAGCAAAGGTCATTCCAAAGGCAAAAGAGTTATCATCAGCATACATATGTACCCACGCACTACACTCAAAAATATCACAACTACCCAAAGAAAGCAATTGCTAAAACACACACACAGGCATACAGACAAAAGAGATGTGTATGTACCTAAAGCCCCAAAGCAATTTCCCAAAGTGAATTAATATTATGGCACAGATAGATGGCAACCTCTTAGAGTCAAATCATTTGGCTATAGGTTGGTTGGATCATCTTACAAAGACTAACCCCCCTCGGGAGTATGGGTACATAAAAACTAATTTCCTTGATTGCGGTTCAAGGAACAAAGTGAGTGCCAAGGAACCTGGTACATTGATAGTGGTTGTTCCGGACATATGACAGAAACAAGAAAAATTTGTCAATATTCAAGGAGGTAAATAAAAAATAATTTCCTTGATTGAGTTCAAGGATGTTGCTTATGTTGAAGGAACTTCAATTTGCTAAACATACATTGATAGTGGTTGTTCAATATGACATATGACAGATTAAAACAAGAAAAATTTGTCAATATTCAAGAATAAGAGATTAAAGGCACAAAAGTTATATTTGGAGAAATGAAGCTCAGGGGAAATAAAGGGTCATCGAACTTCAAGACAATCCATCAAGAAGAATGGATTAGAGATCAAGAAGGAAAGTGTATATGATGTTGCTTATGTTGAGGACTCAACTTCAATTTGCTAAGCATAAGTCAACTTTGTGATAAAGAAATACAATGTTGGATTATTCAATATGTGAGTATTTTTATTGCAAAAAAAGATCTTGAATCAAATGAAATAGTTCAAAATGAAAAGGATCAAAGGAATAAGAATATGTATGTGGTGTCAATGGGATAATAACTCGTCTGATTGAAAATGGTATTGCTCATGAGTTATCATGTAGCAAGAACTCACAAGTAATGGATGAAAGAAAACAAAACTTGTCTACTAGCAAGGAAAGAGCACGGCCGAATCAAGTTGGCGTGGCATCAACAAGCATGCTATACCCAAAATAGATGCATGATTCGAACTTCAAGACAATCAATCGGACAGGAAGAAAGCCAAATGTTGAATATTTGGATGTAAATGCTTCATTTATAACAATGGCAAGGCTTTTGATGTTTCGGCTTGTGGAAGGATTGAGAGCAAACCTTTGAACAAGAGGACAATTCGAAAGATGTGGTTTTTATACAAGAAGGAAAGTGTATATGATGGCTAATGTGAGATGGAAGACATTGAAGAGTTAGGTGATAAGTCAATCACCCAACTATCAAATTTTCATTCAGTGAAACAAGAGAAATCAAGCCAGGATGAAGAAGAGATCCTTCATCAACAAGAATATTGCATGATGAAAGAGTTGCTGCACATGGATTTATTTAGTCTGTTGAACCCTAATTTGCTTCAACATAAGTGGAAAGAAATACACTTTAGCGGTGGTGGATGATTATTCAAGATATACATGGACAATTTTTATGTGCAAAAATAAGGAAATGTATGCCAAGCATTAGATTACCACATTGATGAAAAGAGTTCAAAATGAAAAGAGCCAAACCATTATAAAGATAAGGTTAGATAGAGGAAGTCTATAAGAGTTTGTCAATGGGATAATAACTTCGAGATGACATGTTTGAAAATGGTATTGCTCATGAGTTATTCATAAGATAAACTCCATAAAAGAAGCGTTATCGACATTAAATTGAATGGAGAAGCGTTATCTCATATTTGTATTGATGATAACACTTCAAAAAGGAACAAAACTCTGACCAACAAAGAGCAAAGCGACAACAAAATTCATAAAATTAAAAACAAAGAGACAAAAGGACCATGTTATAAATTGAAATCCAGTCTTGGAACAAAACAAAAGTATCTCAATATAATGTCAATAGCTCGCCTCTAAAATAAAGCTAATAAGTCAAAATAGAACGCCGCATTTAAAAGATTTTGGGCTAAAGCCATCAACATTTATGCTATACCCAAAATAGATGCATGATTAATAGACTTGGTGACAAAGACTCCTACAAAAACGGGAAGAAAGAAAGCCAAATGTTGAATATTTGGATGTAAATGCTTCATTTATAACAATGGCAAGGATAATCTCAAAGGCTTTTGATGTTAAAGACAATAAAGGTATATTTTTGGGATACTATTACAACATAGCAAAGTCTATAAGTCTTTGAACAAGAGGACAATGGTCCATAAGATCATCTATTCATGTGGATTTTTTATGAACAAAATCAACTAAAAATTAATTTGTGAGTGGAGAAGACAAACTTGCAAAGAGTTAAAACTCACCACATTATGATAAGAACCAAATTCCACCTTTATTCCCTTTCTTTCATTCATCTTCATCCCCCTGTTTTTCAATAAAACTATGCGAGAAAAAGAAGTAAAACAATAAAATCATGAAGAATCATTTATCATATATGATATGATAATGAAACAAGCCAAAAATCAATCCGCATATGAAGAAGAGATATTCCAATCTCAAAGCTATATTTTCTCCTCATTTTGCCATATATGGAATGTTTGTTCAATGAATGATGATGAAAGAGTTGCTCAAGACAACACGAGTTGTGAGAGAACAAATAATGGCCGGAGGGGGCTAAACCAGTTTTTTTTTGCGAGATTTTGAAACTAATTTTGCTTCAAGTGTGAAAGACTTTTGAGAAATTTTGGTAGAAGTTTTTTTTGAGAGAGAGTTTTTGAAACTTAGAGAAATTTGAGAAGATATTGGTGAGAAGTTTTTTTGTGAGATGAAGGGCCGAGAAGACCATCCACGAGTCAAGTTCTTCTTTAGTAGCCTCAATTGGAGATGTGACATAGATGGTGTAAGTTAAAGTGCTTTTTTTAATCAAAAGCTCAAAAGGGCATGGAAGCAATGTTCACTTGTTTTATTTCCCAGATAGAATTTTGGTTAAAAGATTTTTCATCTCAAATAAAAATAAAATTGGGTCGAGAAAATAAACACTGGAGAGAGAATATTTTTCACTTATAACATTCAAGCGTTTGCAAAGCATCATTATGAGAAAATATAATCAATTTGTCTTAATAAAAAAGAACAAATTAAATAACGGTAATGGGAGTTATTGGTGCATAAGCGCCAACACATCAAAATGTTATAGGCACAAAATGGGTTTTCGTTAAACAAAATGAATGATTTAATTAAGCGGTGAGAAACAAAGCAAGATTGGTAGCCTTATTTAAAGGGTATTGCCAAGAAGAGGGAATAGATTTTGATGAAACATTTTTGCTATCTTGATTTTTGCAAGATTATAAAAGCAATAAGGATGTTTCTTGCTTTTCTACAAAAGTGTTGTCTAAAATATATTCACACAAGAATTAACTTCATTGTATATCAAATGGATGTGAAAAGTGCATTTTTAGGCACAAAAATGGATTGGTAGCCAAAGGGTTGGAAGAAGAGGAGAATTAACTTCATTGTATATCAAATGTTAAGCAACCTTGGAAGGATTTGAGCAGAAGACTCTTGGAGATAAGGTGTACAAGCTCAAGAAAGCTC
This sequence comes from Rehmannia glutinosa, assembly GCA_016081115.2. Lineage (NCBI taxonomy): Eukaryota > Viridiplantae > Streptophyta > Magnoliopsida > Lamiales > Orobanchaceae > Rehmannia > Rehmannia glutinosa. Next base: position 81,137,534 of record CM071926.1, read on the forward strand.
TCTATGGATCAAGTGACGCAGGCACCAAGAGCATGATATGATACATTGTCTCAATTTCTAACTGATAATGGATTTACCAAAGGGAAATTGGACATAACACACTTTAGAATTCAGGATAGAGAGAGTATACTGCTTGTTCAGATATATGTGGATGATATCATTTTTGGATCCACAAACAAAGAGCTGTGTGATAAGTTCTCAAATCTCATGCAAGGCAAATTTGAAATGAGCATGATGGGAGAGCTGACTTTCTTCCTAGGACTTCAAGTTAAACAACTGAAGGATGGAACCTTCATAAGTCAAACAAAGTACACCAGGGATTTAACGAAGAAATTTGGTATGGAAGAAATGTCTTCTGTGAATATACCAATGAATACATCAGTCAAGATAGGTGCTGAAGTCAATCTCTTTTTCAGTTCTTGAAAACTTCGTTCGCTTGCCTCCGTCCATTTGAATACGACACTTTTTCTGGTCAATTGTATTAAAGGCGAAGCAATCTTGGAGAATCCTTCCACAAACCGACGATAATAGCCACCTAGACCCAGAAAACTACGTACTGCTGAAGGATTTGTAGGTTGTGGCCAATTGTTGATAGCTTCTACTTTACTTGGATCAACCGAGATTCATGCTCCAAACACAACATGTCCCAAGAATACTACTCGATCTAACCAGAATTCACATTTCTTAATTTTAGCATATAATTGTTTCACTTTTAGAACCTCTAGTACACTTCTCAAGTGTTCAGCATGCTCCTCTTTTGTTCTCGAGTAGACTAAGATATCATCGATGAAAACAATAACGAATTTATCTAGAAAGTCTTTAAATACCCGATTCATATCAGGTCCATGAAAGCAGCCGGGGCATTCGTTAACCCAAATGGCATCACCAAAAATTCATAGTGTCCATACCTCGTGCCGAAGGCTGTCTTGGGTATATCATCTTCTTTTATTTTCAGTTGATGGTACCCGGATCACAAGTCGATCTTTGAAAATACTGTTGCACCTTGAAGTTGATCGAACAAATCATCGATTCGAGGTAGCGGGTATTTATTCTTGATAGTGACTTTGTTCAATTCTCGATAGTCGATACATAATCTCATCGTACCATCCTTCTTTCGCACGAATAGGACCGGCGCACCCCATGGCGAGAAGCTAGGTCTGATAAAGCCTTTATCTAGCAACTCCTGCAATTGTGTCTTTAGTTCTCTTAGTTCCAATGGAGCCATGCGATATGGGGCTTTTGAGATTGGAGGCGTTCCTAGAATCAGGTCAATAACAAACTCGATCTCCCGATCAGGTGGTAATTCGGGAAGATCATCCGGAAATACATCGGAATACCGTCTCACTATTAGAACTTCATCAAGGGTTGGTTGGTGTTGTTCATCGATGCTCATGACACTTACTAGGTATCCTTCACAGCCAGCATCCAACAAATGTTGCGCTTTTAGTGCTGATATCATTGGAAATCTAAAACGTGTTGTGATTCCAATGAAGGTGAATGGATCTTCCCCTAGGGGTCGGGTCGAAAGGTTACTGTCTTTTTCTAACAATCGATTGCAGCACCATACTTTGATAACCAATCCATACCCAAAATGATATCGTATTCATTCATGGCTAACACAATTAGATCAGCAAGCATAAAGTTCTCTATTTTCGATTGGAATAACACAAGCTTTCAAAATTTGATTTGTTTGTTTAGAATCTCTCGAGGGAATTGTTACATTGTAACCCACTTCAGCTGCATCAGGTGTCCTACCCAGTCTCCTCACATACTCAGTGGATGCAAATGGATGTGACGCTCCCGATTCAAATAGTACGAATGTTGGGGTGTCAAAGATAAGAAGTTTACCTGTAACCACTGATGGATTCGCCTCTGCGTCTGCTTTTGTGATAGTAAATGTTCTGGCCGGCACATTCTTTTGTCCTGTAGAGTTCAGCCTATTTGGGCACGCACTAGCAAAATGTCCTGGCATCCCACACGTAAAACATCTCCTGTTATCTACCATGCAGCTTCCAGTATGTTGAGTCTTGCACCGAGGGCAAAAAGGTAGTGCTATAGGTTCCTTGCCCTGATCAGATCTTTAACGCTTATTTTGTTCCAATTGTTGTTGTCCTTGGTGTGGTTGAAAGTTAGGTCTATGTTGCTGCCGAACTTGGAAAACTCTCTTCTTTGGGCTTCCAACCCATCTCTGTCCCTATCCCTGTTTGAATTGACGTCTAGCCTCCTGGGCACGAAAAATCCTTAATTCAGCTTGTTCTGCCACCAGTACTCTCTCAGCAACATGTGAATAGGTTATTCCCTGCATTCCTACCATGCTGACATCTCTATATAGTTCTGGCCTCAGTCCTTCAAGGAATCTCTCTACTTTTAGTGCGTTAGTGCTAACCATATGAGTGGCAAACCTGGATAATTCTTCAAATTTACGAATATAGTCCCCGACAGTCATAGTTCCTTGATGTAGTTGTATGAACTCGTTCATTTTCATAACACGAACTGGAGCCGGAAGTATTTGTTTCTAAATAATTATTTGAATCTTTCCCAGGTCATTGTTGTGACATCTTCTATGCTCCTTATCGTATCCCACCAATGTCCCGCACTTCCACGAAGCATAAACGAAGCACACATTACTTTTTTCTTCTTCCGGGACCCTTTGTATTGAAACATATTATCTAAAGTCCTCAACCAATCCTCCGCCTCTCTGTGGGATCCGATATATCTTCAAAAGTTGGTGGATTTAGCTTTGGAATCTTTCCCTACTATCTCGATTTGATCCTCCCTTTGGTGTGGTTGATTCATTTCGCTCTTTGTTCTCGGATATATCTCTCGATAGATGAGTTGTTGAATTTGTTGATTGTCATTTGGATGAGCTCCGTGAGTCGATTTATGACATTATCTCGATCACCCATTGGTATAGGTGTCTCCCCTCCTTGGTTTCTATCCCCACCACTACTCTCGCCTCTAGTTCTCACAATGACTGAAACACTATCTTAGGATAACCTAATAACACATGGCCAATATAATTTCATGAAACATAAAATGCATCAGACAATAAAGTAAAACTTACTGGCATTGCCACGCTCCACAAGTTTTGAGTTCATGTATTTGAGTTCATGTACATGGATAGTCTACAGAACCTGTAGCCGAGCTCTAATACCACTCTATGACGCCCACCCCTACTACTTACACTACTAAGCAATATAAAATGTGAAATTTGACAACGTAAACCCTAAATACCTGTACATTTTTTTTTCCTGTGACATTTTAACAACGAACAAGCAAGATCACTTTACTATGTAAGAAAATGACAACCCATATTCACAAGCAAAGAGGTAACAAACTCTGTTATTAAACACAACAGACTTCCATCTGTCCAAACACATAACCCACATCACCCAACTATTTACATGTACATATTTACATAAGAGTTTTCAAAAGAGGGTACAAACCTAAACCAAAATATAAGGACCAAAAAGATAAAATATATCCATATTCATGATCCGCAAAACCTGAAGGAACTCGATCTTGCCTGAGAAGCCAAAAGCTCCAGGCATTCCTATGCTCACCGCAATGCGGGAACTACATGAGCTAAAGACCAAGTAAAAATCATGCATGTCCAAAGAATAATGATATTTTTCCAACATGTAATGCTAACATGTAAAATCCATGAATCAAAATACTTTATTCAAAATCATTTTCTTTTATTTGGGCCCCTGACCCAACTACTATGCACCGGAAAAGAGCTCTGCACACAACAATAATCAAATGGCCAATAATATCAGTATGGATCTACGTGTGGACCATCCTCTCGTGGCCCAGCCAAGGGTCCCCTACTTGCGTCCCTTGTGTCCGCCAAGAAGTACCCCAACCCGCAGGGCCACACATAGGTACTCATAGATGGACCATCCTCCTGTGACCCACCAAGAGCCCATCTCCTATCTAGCTCTGTGTTCACCGGGAAGTATCCCACCTGCTATACCTAAACATATATCATAAGCACGCCCAGTGTGCCTCGGTGCACTAGCAGTGGTCAACAAACAACCATTTTCTTCTAGAAAATATTTTCGTGCATGTGAACATCCTCTTTAATATGCATGCACATGCAAATGCGTTGTGAATGGCATGTTCAATGGCTCATCAAGCACCATATTGCAACATCATACAAGCCAATTATGCAACATACAATATCCACGTATATTCAACAAGGCACTACAGTCACATATAATACAATCAATTCAGGCAATACTATGTTCATGCATTACAGTTGCAGATGGAGTTTTACTTACCTTTCGACTTTAGATACTCTATAGAAATTTAGATAGTTGTCTTCCGTTCCTAAGGTATAAGATAGCCTGTAAGCACATAACCTGTCAATTTTCATTGTTTAAGTCATTAAGTTTACTATGGCCAATATCATAAAAGATTTAAAATTTAAAATTTAAAATTTTAAATCAAATAATCATCCGACATTAAAGCTAATCAAATAGGTTTAATAAAACCTATCAGATATCTTAGTTTATCATTACGAATACATATTGAACATCATCTGGTTGGTGTATTCTAACCATTAAATATAAATCCTTAAATTTTAAATATTATTGCAATTACTTACAATTAATTCTTCTTTTTTTTTTCTTTCTATAATTCCTTGTATGATTAACCACGTGTTTCTTCATTCCATTATCTTATTGTAAGTATATAATTCTCATTAGTATAATTACTTAGAAGCCTTAATCACTTATCTAGTATTAATTATGCTATTTCACTGAACTTTAAAAAAAAAACTATTATTTCAATTTGTATTAATCATTTCCATTGTATTAACCTTAAGAGTTGGGCTACTATTATTCATTTTTATATCAATGTTTGAACAAGCTAAGGTTGTTAGCTGGAGCTTCTATAATATTTACTATTATTGTTATCTTTTTATTTTATTATTTAAAAGTGAGTTTAAATTGGGAAACTTACCTTTCACTGTCTTCTCCCCGGAGCCGAGTTGCTAACTCTCTGTTTCTTATCTCTTTGATTTGTATTTTGGTGTGTATTCTTTCTGTTAATGATATGCATCTAATCCTACTTTAATAAGCTAAGGTGGTGGTGCCTAGAATTAAGCACGTGGACATTCACACCAACTAACATGTTTAGATATATATCCCACGTATATATATACACACTCATATATATATATATATATATATAGATCATCTCATTACATATGTCTTATGTAATATAATTGTTTTATATATCCTGATAATATTACGGTTACAACTATTTTATTAATTCCATTATTACTATTATTTTTATTATTTTAAACAACACTATTATCTCAAATATTATCACCAGATGTCATTTTTTGTATATCATTTTTAATATCCGACTCTCTTTTATATATATTAAATTAATCCTTTTTGATTAATATATCCATATACTAAATTACTATGTTTCCGATGCGCACATTGCTGCCACATTTCATCCCTAAATTTACCACGTGTACTCTTGTAAATTTTTTAATAGCTACCACGTGTAACTTAATAGCTAGCATGTAATAGTCCGACAACTAAATGTCATATAAGGGTTCTAAAATTGTGAAATTTATCATGCCATATAAAATGATATAAATGATAAAAACACCAATGCCATGTAAGCAACAAATAAACAACATATAATGCATGAACTATATTAATTTAGTGAGTAGTGAGAGGCTGGGGTATTACAATGGATGCAGATGGCAAACCTGTAGATCAAACAAGATACAAAGCACTTATTGGATCATTGCTCTACCTAACAGCAAGCAGGCCAGACATCACCTTTACCGTAGGTGTATGTGCAAGATTCCAATCTGCACCTAAAGAGAGTCATATGACTGTAGCTAAGAGAATCCTAAGATATTTGAAGGGATGTCAGGAAGTTGGCTTATGGTATCCAAAGGAAGGTGGATTCAAGCTAATTGGTTATTCAGATTCTGACTATGCTGGATGTAGAGTTGACAGAAAGAGTACTTCGAGTACATGTCAAATACTCGGAAATAGATTAGTTTCATGGTTTAGCAAGAAGCAAAACTCAATAGCCACATCCCACACCAAGCAGAGTACATAGGCATGGCACATTGTTGTGCCCAAGTCTTATGGATGAGACAAAAGCTGAGAGATTATGAAATTGAAGAAAAAAAATTCCAATTATGTGTGACAACACAAGTGCTATTGCAATTACTCAGAATCCAGTGTTGCATTCAAGAACAAAGCACATTGATGTCAGATATCATTTTATAAGAGATCATGTTGAAAAGAAAGACATCACCTTCGAATATATCTCAACTGATAAACAGTTAGCTGACATATTCACTAAGCCTCTATGTGAGTCAAGGTTTGAAGAGCTTAAGCATGAGCTAGGGTTAATTGAGCTGAGTTAATACTCAGAAGACTCAATCAGAAGAGATGGAAGTTGAAAAAGTGATAAATAAACAAGTTTTTCACATCAGCCAAGTGAAACAGCCATATCGGAAAGTCAGCTGTATCGAGTTAGCTGATAGCTGAATCGCTTAATGATAAGAAAGATGGAGAGTTAAGTCATTTGTGAAAAAAGTTGAGTCATTTATGAGCTAAGTGACAAAAATGCAGTCGTTTTTAATGAGTGGGAATGTTTTTAAGGATGACGTCAGCATAATAATGACGGGTACAGTCAAAAGCTGCACAGTAAGCATATGATTGGTTATAAATGATGTTGCATTAAATGTGAGGTATTAAATGCGGTTTGACGTGCTGAATCTGAGCCGTTGATCTTAATCAAATTTCAAAAATCAAAAACACGTCCTTTCACAACCCTTATATACTCATTTTTCAGTTTTCTCTCTCTCACACTCAAAATTGTTCATCTTCAAAGCAAAAGAAAACAAGTTCATTTCTCTCGAAAACCCTACAAATTCACAAGCAGGTTTATCAAGTTTTATTCGGTAAAACTCTCAACAAATAGCACCAAAGTTCAATTTTGAAGGGATGGTAAAGCAGGGGTCAGATGAAACCCTAGTGAAGAAGATAGATGATATGTTAGAAGAGTCCGGTCTCAGGCCGTTTCTTACTTTGGAGTACTCGCACACGTACCTTGAAGAGGTGGCACAGTTCTATGTAAATGATGAGGTGCAGGACGAAGGAATCAAGTCCTCCGTCCACCGCAAGGACATCATGATTATTGCTAAGGACCTTGCGGAGCACTGCTTATTGCCGTCTGAGGGCATGATGGAGATAGTTGAAGCTGATGGTAACTTGGCTGTTGCATGGAAAAAAATAGCCAAACTGGAGTGTGCTGTGAAAGTAGTCTACACAGCTGAGAAGAAGCTGCTGAAGGACGACTATCACAAGCTGATGGATGTCGTTGCAAAGTGTGTAGATATGAAGTTTGGCAGCTTCAATCAGCTAGCAAAGACCAAGCTGATCGTGATGGTTGCGATTATGGAAGCAAAGAAAGTCAACTGGGCTGAGTTCGTGCACAGCAGACTCTGCCAGAATGTTGGGAACAAATTGTAAAAGAAAGATGGATCCTTTGGAGGATCACTTGGCTATGGCTTGGTAATTGGCCACCTAATGGAAGTGAAGGGCATTCCCCTTCAACATGGAAAGCCCTTCCATGTAAACAAGAAGATGTTTAGGGCTAATCTTTTAGGAGCCCAGAAGAGAGCCCATGCGAAGAGGGCGGATACAAGTGAGGGGGAATTAGCTGAACCCGAGGACACATTTGTTTCCTCCCCTCCCAAGAAGAGAGCGCCCATGCAGCTGCTAAGAAGAAAGTTGCCCCTGCAGCGAAGAAACAAGATGCACCTGCCCCTGCAGCCAAGTCACCTGCCCGAGCAGCCGAGACTGAGAAGGAAGTCCAAATACCTTCTCCAGCCATAAAAAAGAAAAGGAATGCCAAGCCCAGGAAGGAAGCTCCGCCCAAGAAGGATGCATCGACCCCCACCACCGGAGAATCAGAAGAAGAAAAAGAACCAGAAATTCCTCTGGTTCAAACCAAGAGAAGAAAAAGAATCTCCAAGCTTTCAGAGCTTGAGAAGACAGCTGAGTCTGCCACTCAGCTGGAGAAAACCTCTGAGACTGCTGAGGAAGTGCAGTCTCCTGAAATAGTTGACAAAACCGCCAAGTCTGTTGAGGGTGATCAACAGAGGCTTACCGAAGACCCAACTATAGTGAGGACAGCTGAAGACATAGAAGCAGCTGAGACAACTAAATCTCCCGTTCAAAAAGTTGTCACTTCGCCTGCTACAGACGCTGCTGAAGGCGAAGAGCAGCAGGGCATGCTACCTTCCAACCCAGAAAAAGAAGGACAGGAAGAGGAGGATGAGGATGACGATGCCATCATGTACTCTCCTGTATATCCAGACATCCAGCACCATCTACGTGAATAGCGGCATGGAAGCTAAGCCACTCAAGGGAACAGTTTAAACACCCTGAGTTTATCGAGGAAGAATAGGAGTTGTTGCAATTTCTCGAATTCAACACTGTTCTTCAGGCTCTAGATGAGGATAACTGCCTGAATATTGTACACATCTACAAGGAGAAAGAAAAGGCCAGAGCAGCTGAGAAAGAAGAAGCACTCGAGAAAGCCAGTATATGTCCTCTTACTGGAACTCTGGAACACACTCACCCTCATATAGATGTGTTCTCGGAGAGTGATGAAGACATGGATCCCGTTGCTGCAATAGAGAAGTCGGATATGCAGCAAGCTTTGAGGGAATCAAGGATAATGCATGAGCATTCAATGTTCGAAGGACCAGGAGAGTCCTCACAATCCCTCTTGGAAACAGACCCATTGGGAGTAGTGCAGCAGATTGTCACAACCATAGCTGCAGCTACGTCCCCAGTTATTTCAGAAGATGGTTCCAGGGGACTTGTCAATGAAACTGGGAATTTGGGCACCCAAGTTGAGCCTAACCCTACTGAAGGTGTTTTACCACCTGCCCCTATGGCTGAGCACTCAACGGAAGCAGCCGGGAGTCTGGAGAAGAGTGACCCCATCGTCAGTCACTCAGCTGGTGTGCCAGCTGAGGGGGAAACTCACTCAACTGTAGCAGGGTCGGAGGATGCTGCAGACGACTCCACAATGCAGAAAGGAGGTGAAATGGAAAAAGAAAAAGAACCATAGAAGACTGACCTTGACGAAGCTCGGACAATTGAGTCTATCCCAGCTAGGGTGTCAAGCGCTGCGGCCGAGGACACGCTATTGCGCGATCGAGACACAAAGTTGGAAAGGCCCGGGAGTTAACACTGGGCACTCGAAAGTGCAATCCAAGGAGTTGAGACTCCGATGGATGCCACTGCTGAAGACCCTAAGGCAGCTGTGTCTGTCAAAGGGAATGTAGAAGGCCTCGCTGGAGTTGAGACTGTTGGAGGTGTTGAAGGCCCAAGGGAGGTTGAGACTTCCCTGGGTAAAGCTGAAGAAGTCCAGAAAATCCCTCTTGTCAACATTGTTGAATCTAAGAAGGAGATTAGTGCTCTTCATGACTCCCAGGACAATCCTTACATATCCTTTCTGGGATATGAAGACGAAGCTGAGTCCACACCTGTTGCACATCAAAAGGACCCAGCTGAGGATGTTCTCCCGCAGACGAGTCAGTAGAGTTTCAAAGTTGCTCGTCAAACTTTTTTGATGTGTTTTCATCATCCTCCGATGTGGATGTTCGAAAAGTTAATTCATTTAGAAAAGTCTCCTGAGGCCGAAGACGCTATTAAGACAGCTGAGGCTCAGTCAGCTAGCCAACCCACTCAACAAGGCCCAGCTGGAAACGAGTCTTCTGCGCAGGCTCCCACAACTGCAGCAGAACCAACTCCACTAGGATCATCAAAGGCACAAACTTCCATTGCAATCCTCTATGTGCGAGATGATACCTTTGAGCAATTATTTCCATTTTCGCTTAAGCTGCCAGAGCTAGAAGAGGAGACAGCTAAAGAGCAGCAAAAATATACAGTTCGAGAAGATCCAATCATCCTTACCGACTCCATTGTGCCAGCAGACATTAATTTCGATGTCGAATGGACACCAGCTTAATCAGGTGTGACAGTTGAGATCCCTGAAGTCTTCAAGAAAATCTGTGGAGAGATTGAGAAGATTGAACGGCACCAGGCCTCATTAGATATGCGTCTGGACAATAGAGATGCAACCCTCACAGCAGACTTACGAGGGATTGTGGTATGGATCGGGAGTGGTGTCGTGAGAGAGAGTGCAATGCGATATGAACAAGTTAGATATTTCAAGGCATTGTACAACAAGATCTTTGGTTTGGAGGCCGACAATCTTTGATATGAAGCAAATGATGCGCAGCCTATATGGAGAGATTGCATGCCTCTTATACAACTGAAATGGAGTTACTGCGTGAATTTCATCGAAAATAAATTCTGCGTGTTGAGGAAAACATGAATACAAAATTCAGCCTTCTCATGGCGAAAATGAAACTGGTGGCAGCTGAATCGAAAGCCACTCGCTCAGAATTTCGAACAAAGACATGCCACAATGAGACCAAGCGTAACTCGGCTCTCGGTGATTTGGACTTTATGCTCGCAGGAATGTTTCCAGGGGTTCCTCTCTCTTTTGATGATGCCAAAAAGGGGGAAGAGGAATACCTGAGGAAATTGAAGGAAGAAACAGCTGAGAAGCAAAAGGAAGAAACAGCTGTTCATAAGAAGAAGGGAAAAGCTATTGAGGGGAAAAAGTCAAAGGATTTGACACTAATGATTGCGAAAACCCCTCAGCAAGGTCATGTCACAGCAAGGTCATGTCACAGCCTCAATATTCAGCAAACTTCCAGTAAATCTGCCGATCAAACACTTTGTTGTGCCTATGTCAGAGAAAAGAAAGATTGTAATAGCAGATCAGTTAGAGTTCGATAAAAAGACGGATGTCTGCGTTGAAGCAGTGATGAAACAATTGGGTGGCATTCCGGCAGGGAAGGATCAAGATGCCATTCCAGATGACGGAGACGAGCTAAGATCAGTGGAAGAATTTAAAACGCTCGAATCCGAAGGTTACTTCAAGAACATGTCTGTATTCCAAGCCTGGGATTTATACTGGGAGAAGGGTTTGAAGTTGTGCGAAGAAGCTGATAGGCAACAGACTACTAGCAGCCATTCAGCTAGTAAGAAGAAGACTCCCATACAATATACACCCAGAGGAGGAGGAAGTAGCGAATCGAGAAGTGGCTAGAAAAAATGCTGAATACGAGAAAATAATAGAAGAGGAAAATAAAAGACAACATCAGTTGTGGCAAGAAAGGTAAGAAAGGAAAAGAAAAGACGATGCTGCGAAGAGAGCTTATGAAAAGAAGAAAGCAGCTGAAGATGAAAGAAAAAGACAGAGAGTTGATGATGACAGAGCTAAAGAGGAAAGAAGGAGGCAGCGAAGGCGATGAGTGTTGCTGCTAACCCCTTCGTGTATTTTACTCTTGTAAATACATGTATGTGTAAGTCATCTGTACATTCAATAAAATGTTGTTGTATTTTCTCTCTGTATATGTATCTTAGCATATATGCTTGAAATTTGCTTCGATATGATTATGCACTGATACACCTTGTAAACAGCTGTGTAAAGGACAAGAATGCTATGATCAATAAAATGATTGATTCTATGCATACATTCTTTGTTACTGCATTGTCTGTATGTATCTGTGTTGTTTACATTTTGTTTAATGTTTTTTAAGTTTCGGCATCATAAAAAAGGGGGAAATTGTTGGGAAATTATTTTGTAAGATTTTGATGAATGTCATGTAAAACTTAGATTAGAATGTTGGCATCTCATTTTCCTTGTAATTCTAATTGTAATATATAGGGTTGTATGAGCTGAGTCAAGTCAGCTATGCCTGGAAATACAAGAAGTGAACTAAAGAAGTGAAGTGAAGACTCCACTGAGGAACAACTAAGTATGGCCAAGACAGAGGACCAAGGACTCGACTGAAGACGTAACAGCTGAGGTACAACTGTGTAAAGAATCAGTTAAGTCAACTCAAGAAGCCATGTCACAAGTGGAAGTGACAGATGAGTCTTTCAATGATTGGAGCAGACTCAAGTCACCTGGGGAAAAGGCAGCTGCAAGGAGGAGTTAACTAAAAAGAATTCATTGCACAAAAGTCAAGAACATTACTTAAACAAGTAACACACCCATGCTACCATGTCTTAAAGTGCTCAGTCCCAGAAGCTTGCAAAAGGAATAAACCAATGGGAAGCACTGCACCTCGTCTCAGAACCTGAAAAAGCTGGACATTCATTTAATACGAGGAAAGTTCTACATCCCAAGATTGAATACCAAGAAAAGACAAGCCAACGAACATAAGTGACTTTTGAAAATCAACCTATCTCTTCAACGGGCAGATTTTTGAAAGTTCACTATAAAAGGCTGAGGAATTTCATTGAGAAAAAAAACCTTGATTACCTGAACCACAAACGAGCAAACATTATTAAATCTGTAACCTGCAAAATATTCTCAAGTTATTCAAGAAAAATCCTAAAGCCTAAATCTCGAAGGAAATCGATGCAACACAAAGTTGTGAAGAAAAGACAACTTCAAACTGTTGAAGAGGAAACTTTTGAAAAATCAAAGGGGTCTACTTTCGAAGGAGGATTGTAGGAAGGTTCAAGGTCGAACCAATCTCAAGTTATTGGAGGGCTTCGTGATCAAATCTAAGAAGCTTGAGAAATTGAGCTGAAGTAGTAAGGCAGCTACCCTGTGAAGAAGCTGAGTCAGACGAGAAGCCAGCTGTGTGACCAAGGCATCTCCAGACTGAGTCCAAGGAGCAAGTTAGCTGTGTGATCAAGACTTGTCTCTAGACTGATAACTACTTTGTGAATTGATCATTACTTAGTGGATTCCTCCAGGAGTTGGAGAAGAGAGGATTAGAAAAATTACCCCATCTTCGAACCTCTATAAAAATCACTTGTGTCATTTACATTTCAGCATATTTACATTTCTGCATACTTATTTCATATCTGCTTATAATTTGCTATCCAACTGATAAATAACTAAGTGCTAAAATCAAGTGTTAAAACAAAGCTAAATCAAATTCAAGGGTGTTAAGTCTTCCGCTGAAAAACTCATCACAGCCAAGTTAAGGTTTAGACTAAACAGCTAGGTTTTTCTATCAACAGCTCAATCGAGTCTGTTGAGTGGCTAACTCTGCTGACTAACTAACTTAGTTGTCCCTCAAGGACATAGTTGTGTAATTAACTCTGTAATATTTTTAAAAGGACTAAATTCAAAAAATTGGTAAGGTTTATTCAACCCCCCCTCTAAACCTTACTCACACCTCTTGGGACCTACACTACTGTATATCCAGACATTCAGCGCCGTCTACGGGAATGGAGGGCGTGGAAGCTAAGTCACTCAAGGGTGCAGTTTGAACGCCCTGAGTTTATCAAAGAAGAAGAGGAATTGATGCAATTTCTCGAAGTTGACACTGTGCTCTGGATGAGGATAATTGCCTGAATATTCTACACATCTACAAGGAGAAAGAAAAAGCCAGAGCAGCTGAGAAAGCAGAAGCACTCGAGAAAGCCAGTATATGTCCTCTTACTTGAACTCTGGAACACACTCACCCTCATATAGATGTGTTCTCGGAGAGTGATGAAGACATGGATCCCGTTGCTACAACAGAAAAGTCAGACATGCAGCAAGCTCTGAGGGAATCCAGGATGATGCATGGGAAACAAATGTTTGAAGGACCAGGAGAGTCCTCACAATCTCTCCGGCAAATAGACCCATTTGGAGTAGTGCAGCAGATTGCCACAGTTATTTCCGCAACTACATCCCCAGTGCAGTCGGAAAATGGGTTCAAGGGAATTGGTGATGAAACTGAGAATTTGGGCACCCAAGTTGAGCTAACCCCTACTGAAGGTGTTTCACCACCTGCCCCAATGGCTGAGCACTCAACGGAAGCAGCCGCGAGTCTGGAGAAGAGTGACCGCAACATCAGTCACTCAGCTGGTGTTCCAGCTGAGGGGGAAACTCACTTCACTACAGCAGGGTCGGAGGATGCTGCAGATGACTATTTATTGAAGAAAAGAGGCGAAGTGGAAACCGAAAAAGAACCACAACAGATTGACATTGATGAAGCTCGGACAGTTGAATCTGTCCCAACTGAAGTATCAGCTGCTTTGAAGGCTAAGGACACTACTATTGCAGTCGAGGCACAGGATGGAAACGCCCCGGGAGTTAACACTCTGGGCACTGAAAGCGCAATCCAAGGAGTTGAGACTCCTGTGGATGCCACTGTTGAAAACCCTAAGACAGTTGCGACTGTCGAAGGGAATGTGGAAGGCCTCGCTGCAGTTGAGACTGCTGGAGGTGTAGAAGGCCCAAGGGAGGTTGAGACATCCCTGGGTAAAGCTCAAGAAGTTCATATCATCCCTCCTGTTAACATTGTTGAATCTGAGAAGGAGATTAGTGCACTTCATGACTCGCAGGACAATCGATATATCCTTTTCGGGGTCTCAAGACGGCCGAGTCCACACCGTTGCACATCAAAAGGACCCGGTGAGGAAGTTCTCCCGCAGACGAGTCAGTCGAGTTTCAAATCTGCTCGTCAAACATTTAACTTTGATGATGAACCAAGCGCCCATGTTTCATCATCATCCGATGATGCTGATGATGCGGCAGAGGACCAGGTACTTCACTTAGCAAAATCCACTGAGGCCGAAGAAGTTGTTAAGACAGCTGATGCTCAGTCAACTGGCCAACCCACTCAAAAAGGCCCGATTGTCGAGTCATCTGCTTGCAGCTCCCCCACCGCAACAAGATCGACTCAACCAGATCATCACAGTACTGCATCGAAACTTCAATCCCTTATGTGCGAGATGATATTTTGAGTAATTATTTCCCTTTTCGATTGATCTGCCAGAGCCAGAGAAAGAGACAGCTAAAGAGCATCGACGTTTCACCGTCCGAGAAGATCCTGTAATCCCAACAGACTCCATTGTGCCAGCATACTTTGATTTCGATGTTGAATGGCCGACAGCTGAATGAGGTGTGACAGCTGAGATCCGTGAAGTCTTCAAGATGATCTGTGCAGAGATTGAGAAGATCGAACGGCACCAGGCCTCATTAGATCTACGTCTGGACAATAGAGATGCCACCCTCACAGCAGATTTGAGAGGGATAATGGTAAGGATCAGGGAGTGGTGTCAGCAGCAGAGTGCAATGCGATATGAGCAAGTTCGCTATTTCAAAGCATTGTACAATAAAATGCTTGTTTGGAGTGCTGACAATGCTGATATGAAGCATAGGATGCATGCCTATATGGAGATATTGCATGCCTCCCATACAACTGAAATGGAGTTACTGCGTGAATTCCATCGAAAAGAAATTTTTCGTCTTGAGGAGACCATGAATGCGAAGTTCAGCCTTCTCATGGTTGAAATGAAACTGGTGGCAGCCGAGTCAAAGGCCACTCGTTCAGAATTTCGAACAGCACATGCCGCAGCAGACTCCAAGCAGAACTCAGCTCTCAGCAGAATCGACTTCATGCTCGCAGGAATGTTCCCAGGGGTCCCTCTCTCCTTTGATGATGCCAAAAAGGGGAAGTGGAGTACCTAAGGAATTTGAAATAAGAAGTAACAGCTGAGAAGAAAAAGGGAAAAGCAGTTGAGGGGGAAAATTCAAAGGATTTAACACTAATGATTGCTGAAACCCCTCAGCAGGGTCATGTGACAACCTCAATAATCAGCAAACTTCCAGTGACTCTGCCGATCGAACACTCTGTTGTCCCAATGTCAGAGAAAAGAAAAATTGTTGAAGCAGGGATGTTAGAGTTCGATAAGAAGACGGATGCCCGCGTTGAATAAATGTTGAAACAGTTCGGTGGCATTCCGGCAGGGAAGGATCAAGATGCTATTCCAGATGACGGAGACTAGCCAAGATCTGTTGAAGAATTTAAAACGCTCAAATCCGAAGGCTATTTCCAGAAGATGTTTGTATCCCAAGCCTGGGATCTGTACTGGGAGAAGGGTCTGAAGTTATGCGAAGAAGCTGATAGGCAACAGACTACCAGCAGCCATTTGGTGTAAGGTAAGACTCTGACAAGATATACACCCAGAGGAGGCGGAAGAAGTTGTGGAGGAAGAGGTTTTCGAACTAGGCCTCTACCCAAAAATATCGAATATGTAGATCCCGGTAAGAAGGGAAAGATCTATTGGGCTGGGTATGACGAAGTAGCGAATCTGGAAGTGGCTAGGAAGAATGCTGACTACGTGAAAAGAATAGAAGAGGAAAACAGAAGACAAGACCAGCTATGGGAAGAAAGGAAGCGAAAAGATGATGCTGCGAAGAGAGCTTATGAAAAGAAGAAAGCAGCTGACGATGAAAGAAAAAGAAAGAGAGATGATGATGACAGAGCTGAAAAGGAAAGAATGAGGCAGCGAAGGTGATGAAGTGTTGTTGCGAACCCTTCATGTATTTTACTCTTTTAAATACATTTTTGTGTAAGTAATCTGTATATTCAATAAAGTGTTTTGTAATTTCTCACTTTATATTTGTATCTTAGCATAGATGCTTGTAATTTGCTTAGATTTAAATACACTTTGTCAACAGCTGTGTAAAGGACAAGAATGCTATGATCAATAAAATGATTGATTCTACGCATACATTCTTTGTTACTGCATTGTTTGTATGTACCTTTGTTGTTTACATGTTGTTTAATATTTTTAAGTTTTGGCATCATCAAAAAGGGGGAAATTGTTGGGAAATTATTTTGTAGATTTTGATGAATGCCATATAAAACTTAAACTACAAAGTTGGCACCCCATTTTCCTTGTAATTTGTATTGTAATAGATAGGGCTGGAAAAGTTGAGTCAAGTCAGCTATGCCTAGAAATACAAGAAGTCAACTAAAGACTGAAGTGAAGACTCCGCTGCAAGACAGCTGAGTATGGCAAAGAAGAAAAGTCAAGAACTCGAGTGAAGGTATATCAACTGTCAAACAGCTGTATGAAGAGTCAGTCAAGTCAACTCAAGAAGCCAAGTCTCAAGTTGAAGTGACAGATGAGTCATCCAAAGATTGGAAGCTAACTCAAGTCACCTGGGAATAAAAAGACTGATCAAGTCAAGACAATCGAACGAGATCCGTTGATGAAAGTCAAGAATGTTACCTTAATGGTAACATATTAAAGTTGTCAGAGATAAAGTGATAGTTCCAGTTGTGTGCAAAAGGAAGAAACAAATGGGAAGCACTGCACCAAGTGTCAGAAACGCTGCAATGCTTCAAGACATTAAATACGAGGAAATGTCAGCATCAAGGACTGCAATAAGACAAGCCAACGAAGACAAGTGTTTTGAAAAATCAGCCTATCTCTTCAACGGGCAGATTTTTGAAAGTTCATTATAAAAGGCTGAGGAAATTCATTGAGAAAAGGCAACCTTGCACACTTGAGAAATCAAGGATTATTCAAACTGTAACCTGCAAAATACTCTCAAGATATTCAAGCAAAATCCTCAAGCCTGAAACTCGAAGGAAATCAATCCAACACAAAGCTGTGAAGGAAAGACAACTTCAAACTGTTGAAGAGGAAACTTTTGAAGAATAAAAAGGGGTCTACTTTCCAAGGAGGATTGTAGGAAGGTTCAAGGTCGAAGTCTCAAGTTATTGGAGGGCTTCGTGATCAAATCCAAGAATCTTGAGAAAGTGAGCTGAAGTAGCAAGGCAGCTGCCCTGTGAAGAAGCTGAGTCGGAAGAGAAGCATTTGTGTGACCAAGGCATCTCTAGATCGAGTCCAAGGAGCAAGTCGGTGTGTGATCTAGACTTGTCTCTAGACCGATAACCACTTTGTGAATTGATCATTACTTAGTGAATTCCTCCAGGAGTTGGAGAAGAGAGGATTGAGGAATCTACCCCATCTTGTCTCTATAAAAATCATTTGTGTCATTTACATTTCAGCACTTTTATTTCTGCATACTTAATTATATCTGCTGATAATTTGCTATCCAATTGATTAATAACTAAGTGTTAAAATCAAGTGTTAAAACAAGTTTAAAACAAATCAAAGGGTGTTAAGTATTCCGCTGATAAAACCAACACAGCCAAGTTAAGTCTCAGGTTAAACAATTGAGTTATTCTATCAACAGCTCTATCGAGTCTGTTGAGTGGCTAACTCTGCTGAATAACCAAATTAGTTGTCTCTGAAGGACTTAGCTGCTTCAGTTAACTTTGTAATTTCTTTAAAAGGACAAAATCAAAAATTTGGTAAGGTTTATTCAACCCTCCCCCTTATAAACCTTACTCACACCCCTTGGGACCTACAAGGATCTAAAGGATGGCAAGACTGTGGCTGAGCTCGAGGCAGAGTTTGCCAATTAAATGCTGACCTGGATGCCATCCGTCCTCAATTCCCAGAAACTGCTGACGCTCACGGCGCTCCTTCTTCTCAGGAAGAGGTGGCCTCCAGTGAGCCTGTCGGGATTCCTTCTCCCGCCGGGGTTTAAAAAATGCTTTCTGTAATTTTTCCTTTTTTATAGATTAGATGGTCTCGGGCCTTTTGATGTAATGGGCTTCGGCCTCCCACTGTAAATATTTTGCCAGTAAATGAAATTTCTTTTGGTCGTTCGTGCATCCTGTTGTATTTTTCAAATTTTCGCTAAGTGTTAAGCTCGTTTCTCTCTTCTGTTCTTGCTTTGCTTACTTCTTCCTCTTTTTTTTCTAAGTATGGGGCTCGGCCCTCCAATGTATGAATGGTGCAAATTATGGGCTATACCTGCCTGGATATATATTTATGCCAAGTTTTATGCTCGGAACTAGGCCGAGTCTTTATCTAGGGTAGGCTCGTTGCTTGGTCGAGCTCCCTTTCATTTAAACGTGCACGGGACTTACCCGAGACAAGCAGTTGGCGTTCGGATCTGGGTCGAGACGAATGATGTAGCACTCAGTACTTGGCCGAGGCGAATGAAGCAGCGCTCGGCACTTGGCTGAGGTGAATCAAAAGTTTGCCCCCTTTAAGAGAGCTCACAAAATATCAGATGAAAGGACAAACCCTTAGAGTTGTGTCTGAGCAAAATGTCCAGGAATCCCGAATTTTATTGATAATACTTCTTAAGGTAAGATACATTACAGGGGTGAGCAAACATTTCCCCGCTCAAGTACTCGAGCTCGTACGCCCTATTTGACATAATTTTACTTACTCGGAATGGTCCTTCCCAGGTCGGCCTTAATGGGATGGGCTCGATCATGGTTACTCTCCTCAGAACGAGGTCACACCCCAAATCTTTCTTTCTTTCACTCTTGAATTGTATTACCTTTCACTTCTTTGTTTATATACAACATTCATCATCTCGACACTACACCTTTTCTCTTCCAGTAGGTCCAGCTCAGCTCGGAGTGCGACCTCATTTCTCCCTTCGGAAAAATTTGCAACCCTAAAGGTAGGGGCTCCAATTTCAACTGGGATAACAGCCTCGGCTCCATAGGCCAGGTAAAAAGGCGTCTCCCCCGTGGTCGCTCGATGCGTCGTTCTATACGACCACAATACACCGGGCAGCTCTTCAGGCCAATTTCCCTTAGATTCCTCGAACCTTGCTTTCAGGGTATACTTGAGTATCTTGTTTACCCCCTCAACTTGCCCATTGGACTGCGGATGGTACGGGGTAGAAAAATGATTCTTAATGTGGAAGCCTTCGCAAAAATTTCGAAATCTTCGATTATCGAACTGCTTTCCGTTATCCGTAACAATTGAATACGGTATCCCAAACCTACAAATAATACACTTCCACACAAAGCTAAAAATTCTCTCCTTATCTATCTTAGCCAGAGGTTCCGCCTCAGCCCACTTTGTAAAATAATCCACTGCTACGATGGCATACCTCATGCCCCCTTTGCCAGTGGGGAGTGGTCCATGAGGTCCATTCCCCATTTGGCAAACGGCCAAGGACTGAATATGGAAGTGAGTTGCTCGGGGTGGTACTTGACTTGTGGTGTAAATCTTTGACATATTTCGCACTTTTTGACGAGTGAGATCGCATCTTTTTTTAAGTACGACCAGTAATACCCTTGTCGTATCAATTTGTAACCCTGCGTTTGGCCCCCAACATGATTTCCACATATGACTACCTCTCGGAGAGCGTAATCCGCGTCCGTTTCTGATAGGCAACGAAGGAGCGGGACTGAATATCCGCATTTGTATAGAACGTCGTCCACGGTGTAAAGCACTGAGTTCGTAATGTTCTCGCTTGATCTTACCCTCGATTGCACCCCACTCTCCAAATACCGGATGATTGGGGTCATCCAGTCGGCTCGGTTGGTTCATTAGCATATATCTTTCGTGTATTGAGCGACGGAGCGGACAACCGAAAGCAATGATGACATCTGCGATCGCGTCGCTTTCCTGGGTTGGAAGCTAGTCGTGCAAGGCATCCGCTTGCATGTTGTCGGTTCGGGAATGTGCGGGATTTCCGCTTTAAAATGTGAGAGTTTTTTTACGAGATCCAAGTACCGTGCGATTTTTGTTCCTTAGCTTCAAAATTGTTTATTTGGTGGACCACGATTGTGAATCACTTTGTGCACCAAAGAATCTCTTGAGATGCATCGACGCGCCATTTCTAATCCACCAAGAGTGCCTCGTACTCGGCTTCGTTGTTAGTCGCCAGAAACTGAAACCGCACGGCCAAGTAGTAGCACTTAAGTTTTGGATCGATTATCATGATCCCACCCACTACTCGGCCTGTGGTGGAAGAGCCATCGACGAACATCTTCCACTCCTAGTCATTAATCACATCTAGCTGAACTGAAGGAGTAAACTCAGTGACAAAATCGGCCAACGCTTTTCCTTTGATTGAGGTCCATGGCTCGTACGAGATGTCGAATTGACTAAGCTCGATGGCCCACTTGATCATCCGACCCAAAGTGTCTGGTCGGTGAAAAACTTGTTTCATCGGATAATTAGTCAATACTGCAATCTTATGCTCCATAAAATATGGACGGAGCTTTCGAGCTGAGATAAATAACGAATATGCCAGTTTCTCCATGGGCAGATATTTGAGCTTGGCATCATGCAACTCCTGGCTTGTGTAGTAAATCGGGTGATAGATGGAGTTGTCCAATCTGACAAGTACCGAGTTGACCGCGTACTCGGAGACCGCAAGGTATAAATATAAGATGTCCCCCTGGTTCGGTTTTTGCAGCACCGGGATTGAGGCTAAGTGTTGCTTGAGCGACTCGAAGGCAGCTTGCGTCTGCTCGGTCTATTCGAAATTCTTATTTTTCTTTATTATTTTGAAAAAAGTTTTACATTTATCCATGGACCTTGAAGCGAATCGGTTTAGGGCGGCAAGACACCCTGTAAAACTTTGCACTTTTTTAACGGAATTAGGGGGTTCGAGATCAATTATGGCTTTGATTTTATCCGGGTTTGCTTCAATTTCCCTCTGACTAACCATATAGCCGAAAAACTTTCCCGAGCCGACCCCAAAGGTACATTTTTTTGGGTTTAACATCATCTTATACTCGCGCAAAATTGCAAACATTTTATTAAGATCAGCAAGATGATCAGATATGTACAAGGATTTCACCACCATGTCATCTACATAGACTTCCATGGTATGACCTATCAACTCTTCAAAAATTTTATTGACTAACCTTTGATAGGTCGCCCCGGCGTTCTTTAGCCCAAATGGCATCATTTTATAACAGTATACCCCACGAGCCGAGAAGAACGATGTATTCTCCTCATCATCCGGGTGCATTCGAATTTGATTGTAGCCAGAGTATGCATCCACGAAGCTCATGATCTCGTGACCAGCCGTGGCATCCACCATATAGTCTATGTTGGGCAAGGGATAGCTATCCTTTGGGCATGCTTTATTGAGGTCGGTGATGTCCACGCAGAGACGCCATAGCCCGTTGCTCTATTTTACTAAGACGGGGTTGGCTACCCAATGAGGGTACACGGCCTCTCTTATAAGTTGATTGTCGATTGTTCGGAAATTTATTGTTTATATTTTGATGAATGCCATGTAAAACTTAGATAGAAAGTTGGAACCCCATTTTCTTTGTAATTTGCATTGTAATAGATAGGGATGTGCGAGCTGAGTCAAGTCAGCTATGCCTGGACATGCAAAAAGTCAGCTGAAGGCTAAAATAAAGACTCCGCTGTGAAGCAACTGAGTATGGCAAGGAGGAGAAGTCAAGAACTCGACTGAAGGAGTATCACCGTCACATTTGTGAGAAGTGTCGTCAAGTCAACTCAAGATAGCCAAGTCAAGTTGAAGTGACAGATGAGTCTTCCAATGATTGGGAGCCGACTCAAGTCACTTGGGGAAGTTAAGGAACTGATCAAGTCAAGACAATCAAAAGAGTCCGTTGCACATAAGTCAAGAAAGTTACTTAAATAAGTAATACTTCCATGTTTGTAATATTCTAAAGTGCTCGATCCCGAAGCGTGCAAAAGGAATAAACCAATGGGATGCATTTTTGTGCACACCGAGGCTCGAAAAAAGTGAAGGTTCATTTAATACGAGGTAATGTCAATTTCAAGGACTGCAACAAGACAAGCCAACGACCACTAGTGTATTTTGAAAATCAGCTTATCTCTTCAACGAGCAGATTTTTGAAAGAGCACTATAAAAGGCAGAGGAATCAATTTGAGAAAGGGTGACCTTGCATACCTGAACCACAAACATTCAAGTTATCAATCGAGCTGTAACCTACAAAATATTCTCAAGTTATTCAAGCAAATCCTCAAGCCTAAATTTCGAAGGAAATCGATCCAACACCAAGCTGTGAAGGAAAGACAACTTCAAACTGTTGAAGAGGGAAATTTTAAAGAATCAAAATGGGTCTACATTCCAAGGAGGATTGTAGAAAGGTTCAAGGTCGAACCAGTCTCAAGTTATTGGAGGGTTTCGTGATCAAATCCAAGAAGCTTGAGCAAGTGAGTCAATGTAGTAGCAAGGCATCCGCCATGTGAAGAAAGCCGAGTCGTACAAGAAGCCAATTGTGTGACCAAGGCATCTCTCAGATCGAGTCTCAAAGAATCAAGTCATTTGTGTGATCAAGACTTGTATATGGATGATAACCACTTTGTACTCGATCAATACTTAGTGGATTCCTCCGGTGTTGGAGAAGAGAGGATTAGAATAATTACCCCATCTTGAACCTCTATAAAATTTATTGTGTCATTTACATTTCAAAGATTTACTTACCGCATATCATTTAATATATGTTGATAATTTGCTATCCAATTGATGTTTAACAAAGTGCTAAAACCAAGTGTTAAAACAAACTTAAACCAAATTCAAGGGTGTTAAGTCTTCCGCTGAAAATCTTATCACAAACCAAGTTAAGTATAAGACTAGCGGTGAGTTATTCTATCAACGGCTCGATCGAGTCCGTTGAGTGGCTAACTCTGCTGGTTAACTAACTTAGATGTCCATCAAGGACTTAGCTGTGAAATTAACTCTGAATAGATTTAAAAGGACAAAATCGAAAAGTTGGTAAGGTTTATTCAACCCCCCCTTGTAAACCTTACACTCACTCCAGGGGAAATAAGAGGCACTGGATCCATCAAGAAAAATAGATTAGAAATCACATATGTTGCATATGTTGAAGGCCTCAATTTCAACTTACTAAGCATCAGTCAACTCTGTGACAAGGGCTATAATGTTGGATTCAATATGGGAGTGTTCCAAATCAAAGACACTGAATCAAATGAAGTAGTGTTGCAAGGATCCAGACAAAAGAACATGTATGTGGTAGATTGGTCAACTGCTACACCAAGCACTTGTCTGCTAGCAAAAAGTACAGCCGAATCAAGTTGGTTGTGGCACAAGAAGATGAGTCACCTGAATTTCAAGACAATTAACAAGCTTGCAAGGAGTAATCTTGTAGAAGGACTCCCAGACACAGTATACAAGAAGGGAAGTGTTTGTGATGCATGCCAGATGGGAAAGCAGATTAAATCATCATTTAAAGAGAATCCAAGTCCATCTTCAACAAGAATATTGCATTTGCTGCATATGGATTTATTTGGTCCAGTTTAGCCAACCAAAGATAAGTGGGAAGAAATACACTCTAGTAGTAGTGGATGATTATTCAAGATATACATGGACAATCTTCATGTGTAAAAAAGAAAGAAACTTTGCGAAGTTACCTCGGTGATGAAAAGAGTTCAAAATGAGAAGAGTCAAACCATTATAAAGAAAAGATCGATAGAGGAACCGAGTTTGTCAATGGAATAATCACTCAAAGATTGTGTTGAAAATGGTATTGCTCATGAGTTATCTCTGTGACAAGAACTCCACAATGAGAATGGAGTAGTGAAAGAAGGAACAAAACTCTCAAAGAAGCTACAAGAACCATGCTAGTGACAGGGTTGCCTAAAGAGATTTTGGGTGAAGCCATAAACACCGCATGCTATACTCAAAATAGATGCATGATAAATAGACAGCTGGCAAAGACTCCGTATGAGATTTGGACAGGGAGGAAGCCAAATGTTGCATACTTTAAAATATTTGGATGTAAATGCTTCATCCACAACAATGGGAAGGATAATCTAAAGGCTTTTGATGCTAAAGCTGATGAAGGTATCTTCTTGGGATACTCAGCTGAAAGCAAAGCCTAAAGAGTGCTGAACAAAAAGACTATGGTCACAGAAGAGTCTATCCATGTGGTTTTTGATGAACCTAATGTAAATGGAGAAGACATTGAAGAGTTAGGCGATAAAATTTGAATCACCAACTATACTGAGAAGAGTCCCTATGTTGAAGTGAAACCGGAGTAATTAATCAAGGTGAAGATGAGATAGTTGAATCTCAAAGACAGCTGGAAAATCTGCAGCTAAGTGATGATGAGAGAGCTGATCAAGATAACACAGCTGCAAGACGACTGAACCCAACTAACTTACTCCAACCTGATGTGAGATGGCTGAGAGATCATCCACCTGAGCTAGTCATTTGAAATGTAAGAGATGGTGTAAGAACCAGATCCAGAGCTCAACAGAAAGCCATGTTCACTTGTTTTATTTCCCAAATAGAGCCAAAGGATGTGTCCCAAGCATTGGATGACACTTATTGGATTCAAGCCATGCAGGAAGAGCTAAATCAGTTTGAAAGAAACAAAGTATGGGAATTGGTGTAAAGACCAACCCATCAAAATGTTATTGGCACAAAATGGGTTTTCAGAAACAAGATGAATGAAGAAGGTTTTGTGGTAAGAAACAAAGCAAGATTGGTAGCCAAAGGGTATTGCCAAGAAGAAGGAATAGATTTTGATGAAACATTTGCTCCTGTTGCAAGATTAGAAGCAATAAGGATGTTTCTTGTCTGTGCTGCACACAAGAACTTCATTGTATATCAAATGGATATAAAAAGTGCATTCTTGAATGGATTATTGGAAGAAGAAGTCTATGTTGAACAACCTCCAGGATTTGAGCAGAAGACTCTTGGAGATAAGGTGTACAAGCTCAAGAAAGCTCTATATGGATTGAAACAGGCACCAAGAGCATGGTATGATACATTATCTCAATTCCTAACAGATAATGGATTCACCAAAGGCAAAGTGGATAGAACACTCTTCAGAATTCAAGATGGAGAGAGTATACTGCTTGTTCAAATATATGTGGATGACATTATATTTGGATCTACAAACAAAGAGCTGTGTGATAAATTCTCAAACCTCATGCAAGGGAAATTTGAAATGAGCATGATGGGAGAGCTGACATTCTTTCTAGGACTTCAAGTTAAACAGATGAAGGATGGAACCTTCATAAGTCAGACAAAGTATACCAGAGATTTAATGAAGAAATTTGACATGCAAGAGAAGTCTTCTGTGAAAATACCAATGAATACATCATTCAGACAAAGTTTTTTTTTTTTTGCAAAGTTATTATCATGGAAGCAAATTTGACACGCATTCCTATATTTACCATTGAAGAATTTGATGACTGGAAAATATGTATGCAGGCTCATCTATCAGCTTTACATGATGAGATGTGGATAGTGATAGAGGATGGGCCACTGCAAATAATGAGGGTGAACACAGCTGCAAGGAGAGCTGCTGCAGCTGAAGAAGAGGAGGATGCTCCTCCCAGACCAGCTATGGTTGAAACGCCAAGAGCTGAATGGACAAATGATGATAGAAAAAGATACAACCTTGACAATGTAGCCAAAGATATACTTTACAAGACTTTGGACAAAGCCAGGTTCGATAAAGTCAAATCTTGCAAAACAGCCAAAGAAATCTGGGATAAATTAACCTTCATTTGTGAAGGATCTGAGCAAATTAAGGAAAAAAAATTATATGTTGTTGTTCAAAAATTTGAAAATTTTAAAATGCTTGCAGGTGAGACAATGGATCAGTTGGATGCTAGATTCACTGAAATAACGAATGAGCTCTCAGCACTTGGAAAAGAATACACACAGAAGGAGATGTGTATGAAGATACTAAGGAGCCTCCCAACCGAGTGGGAAATGAAGACCATGGCTCTAAGACACTCGATGGACCTATCAAAAACATTCAATCATGAACTATTCTCAGATCTCAAAGCATATGAGTTTGAGCTGAGAAGAAAGGATCAAGAGGAGATAGATGTACCCAAAACAGCTGCACTCATAGTCAAAGAAGGGAAGAGAGCTAAGACCAAAGAAGTCATTGACCAGGAGGAAATTGCCTTGATGGTTAAAAGATTCAAAAAGTTCTTCAACAAGAACTACAAAAGGAACAAAGGTGAATCCTCCAGAAGACATTCAGGTCCCTCCAAGACAAGGGAAGATAGGCCACCAAAGAGAGCTGAGTATCAAAAGGTCGAATATGAAAGAGCTGACAATCCAAGAAATGATAGAGCTGATCAAAAAGTTGAAAACCTGTGTTGGAATTGCAGACAACCAGGTCACTTTGCCATTGATTGTCCATATCCTGTAGTGAACAAATACAGGAATGAAGAAGAAAGAAAAGTCTTCAGAGAAAGAAGGCAAGAAAAGAAAAGAGCAATGTTGGCTGCTGAGACTGCTGATACAGCTAAGTCAAAAGAAGCAGCAAACTCAGAGAGTAGTAAAGCTAAGTACTCAAGTGACTTTGAAGAAGAAGCCTTAATTTGTCTAATGGCTAAAGAACAAGATCAACCTGACCAAGAAGATGAGGTACACTCTAATTCATCTCATTCAGATTCTAGTGATAGTGATTGT
The DNA here is from genome assembly GCA_016081115.2 of Rehmannia glutinosa. NCBI lineage: Eukaryota > Viridiplantae > Streptophyta > Magnoliopsida > Lamiales > Orobanchaceae > Rehmannia > Rehmannia glutinosa. The sequence continues at coordinate 81,164,660 of CM071926.1, forward strand.
GACACACACACACTTCATCACCCACTGATCTTTATGATTCATTAGGCAAAATGATGAACGATTTTGAGCACATTAAATCCTCACACTCACTATTAAATGAGGAAAACGGCCAGCTCAAAAGCCAAAACTCACAGCTGAGTAAGGAGTTGAGTACTCTAAGTCACATAGCTGATGAGAACAAAGAGCTGAAGGCTGAAAATGCTAAACTAATATCAGAGATAGCTTCTATAGAAAAGAGAGAAAATGATCTCAAAAATGTGATTGCTTCATTCACAAATCCATCTAAATAATTGGATGACCTTATCATGAGCCAAAAAGAATGTGGAGACAAGACAGGCATAGGATTCAATTCATTTGTGCATAGTCAAACTCCTAGAGTGATCTTGGAAAAAGGATCTTCAAGTAATGAAGCATCTCAAAAATCCAAGACACCAAATGTTGCACACACAGTCATTCCAAAGCACAATCACAAACAAACTGGCCTAGGATATAAAGGAAAAGGAAAACAACCAGTTGAGTATATTGAGAGGACAGCTGAGAAAAAAATCCAAAGAGAGTTCCTCAAAGCAAACTCCAAATAGGAAACTACTGTGAAGAAGAAACAGAGCTACCAAAACCCCAGAAGTTCTATCAAAGGAACAAATATAATGAGAATGGTAGAAACTACCCAAGTCAAGCTGATTGGAATAATGTGAAATATCAGCCAAGACCTATGGAATACATGCCAAAATGGCAAAGACCTAGAACTCAGCAAAGGTCATTCCAAAGGCAAAAGAGTCATTATCAGCACACATATGCACCCAAGCACCACATCAGAGATATCACAATTACCTAAAGAACGCAATTGCTAAAACACATACATAGGGATACAGACAAAAGAGACAGTTGTATGAACCTAAAGCCCCCAAGCAATTTGCCAAAGTTAATTATGATTATGGCACTGATAGATGGCAACCTCTTATAGTCAAATCATTTGGCTATAGGTTGGTTGAATCATCTTACAGCACTAACCCCTCAGGACCCAGGCAAGTATGGGTACCTAAAAACTAATTTCCTTGATTGCAGGGTCAAGGAACAGCTGAGTGCCAAGGAACCTGGTACATGGATAGTGGATGTTCCAGACATATTACAGGAAATAAGAAAAACCTATCAAAGTTCAAGGAGATTAGAGGTGCAAAAGTCATATTTGGAGGAAATGAAGCTCTAGGGGAAATAAGAGGCACTGGATCCATCAAGAAAAATAGATTTGAAATCACATATGTTGAAGGCCTCAATTTCAACTTACTAAGCATCAGTCAACTCTGTGACAAGGGCTATAATGTTGGATTCAATATGGGAGTGTTCCAAATCAAAGACACTGAATCAAATGAAGTAGTGTTGCAAGGATCCAGACAAAAGAACATGTATATGGTAGATTGGTCAACTGCTAAACCAAGAACTTGTCTGCTAGCAAAAAGTACAGCCGAATCAAGTTGGTTGTGGCACAAGAAGATGAGTCACCTGAATTTCAAGACAATTAACAAGCTTGCAAGGAGTAATCTTGTAGAAGGACTCCCAGACTCAGTATACAAGAAGGAAAGTGTTTGTGATGCATGCCAGATGGGAAAGCAGATTAAATCATCATTTAAAGAGAATCCAAGTCCATCTTCAACAAGAATATTGCATTTGCTGCATATGGATTTATTTGGTCCAGTTGAGCCAACCAGCATAAGTGGGAAGAAATACACTCTAGTAGTGGTGGATGATTATTCAAGATATACATGGACAATCTTCATGTGTAAAAAGAAAGAAACTTTGCAGAAGTTACCTCAGCTGATGAAAAGAGTTCAAAATGAGAAGAGTCAAACCATTATAAAGAAAAGATCTGATAGAGGAACTGAGTTTGTCAATGGAATAATCACTCAGTATTGTGTTGAAAATGGTATTGCTCATGAGTTATCTGCAGCAAGAACTCCACAGCAGAATGGAGTAGCTGAAAGAAGGAACAAAACTCTCAAGGAAGCTGCAAGAACCATGCTAGCTGAAGCAGGGTTGCCTAAAAGATTTTGGGCTGAAGCCATAAACACTGCATGCTATACTCAAAATAGATGCATGATAAATAGACAGCTGACAAAGAGTCTCTATGAGATTTGGACAGGGAGGAAGCCAAATGTTGCATACTTTAAAATATTTGGATGTAAATGCTTCATCCACAACAATGGGAAGGATAATCTAAAGGCTTTTGATGCTAAAGCTGATGAATGTATCTTTTTGGGATACTCAGATGAAAGCAAAGCCTAAAGAGTGATGAACAAAAAGACTATGGTCACAGAAGAGTCTATCCATGTGGTTTTTGATGAACCTAATGTAAATGGAGAAGACATTGAAGAGTTAGGCGATAATTTGAATCACCCAACTATACTGAGAAGAGTCCCTATGTTGAAGTTTGAAACGGAGTAATTAATCAAGGTGAAGATGAGATAGTGAATCTCAAAGACATTTGGAAAATCTGACTAAGTGATGATGATGAGAGAGCTGATCAAGATAACACACCGCAAGACGATCTGAACCCAGCTAACTTACTCCAACCTGATGTGAGATGGCTGAGAGACCATCCACCTGAGCTAGTCATTTGAAATGTAAGAGATGGTGTAAGAACCAGCCAGAGCTCAACAAGAAGCCATGTTCACTTGTTTTATTTCCCAAATAGAGCCAAAGGATGTGTCCCAAGCATTGGATGACACACATTGGATTCAAGCCATGCAAGAAGAGCTAAATCAGTTTGAAAGAAACAAAGTATGGGAATTGGTGCAAAGACCAACCCATCAAAATGTTATTGGCACAAAATGGGTTTTCAGAAACAAGATGAATGAAGGAGGTTTTGTGGTAAGAAACAAAGCAAGATTGGTAGCCAAAGGGTATGGCCAAGAAGAAGGAATAGATTTTGATGAAATATTTGCTCCTGTTGCAAGATTAGAAGCAATAAGGATGTTTCTTGCCTGTGTTGCACACAAGAACTTCATTGTATATCAAATGGATGTAAAAAGTGCATTCTTGAATGGATTATTGGAAGAAGAAGTCTATATTGAACAACCTCCAGGATTTGAGCAGAAGACTCTTGGAGATAAGGTGTACAAGCTCAAGAAAGCTCTATATGGATTGAAACAGCACCAAGAGCATGGTATGATACATTATCTCAATTCCTAATGAGATAATGGATTCACCAAAGGCAAAGTGGATAGAACACTCTTGTAATTCAAGATGGAGAGAGTATCGCTTGTTCAAATATATGTGGATGACATTATATTTGGATCTACAAACAAAGAGCTGTGTGATAAATTCTCAAACCTCATGCAAGGGAAATTTGAAATGAGCATGATGGGAGAGCTGACATTCTTTCTAGGACTTCAAGTTAAACAAAGTGAAGGATGGAATCTCCATAAGTCAAACAAAGTATACCAGAGATTTAATGAAGAAATTTGATATGCAAGAGAAGTCTTCTGTGAAAATACCAATGAATACATCAGTCAAGATGGATATGGATGCGGATGGCAAGCTGTGGATCACCTTTGTTGTAGGTGTATGTGCAAGATTTCAATCTGCACCAAAAGAAAGCCATATGATTGCAGCTAAGAGAATCCTAAGATACTTAAAAAGATGCCAGGAAGTCGGCTTATGGTATCCAAAGGAAGGAGGATTCAAGCTTATTGGTTACTCGGACTCGACTATCTTTGGATGTAGAGTTGACAGGAAGAGTACTTCAGGTACATGTCAAATGCTTGGAAATAGATTGGTTTCCTAGTTTAGCAAGAAGCAAAATTCAATAGCCACATCCACAGCTGAAGCTGAGTACATAGCTGTGGGCAGCTGTTGTGCCCAAGTCTTATGGATGAGACAACAACTGAGAGATTATGATGTTGAAGAAAAAGAGTTTCCAATTATGTGTGATAACACAAGTGCTATTGCAATCACTCAAAATCCTGTGTTGCACTCAAGAACAAAGCACATTGATGTCAGATATCATTTTATAAGAGATCATGTTGAAAAGAAGGACATCACCTTGGAATACATCTCAACTGATAAACAGTTAGCTGACATATTCACAAAGCCACTATGTGAATCAAGATTTGAAGAACTCAAGCATGAGCTAGGGTTAATTGAGCTAAGTAAACACTCAGAAGACTCAAGGAGAAGAGATGAATCAAGAAAAGATGAAAATGGAGCTAAGTTTGTAAATCAGCTAAGTGAATCAGCCGTATCGGAAAATCAGCTGCATCGAGTTAGCTGACAGCTGAGTACCTATGTAAAGAAAGAGAGGAGTTGAATCAGCTAAGGAGTAAGCTAAGTCATTCATGAGCTAAATGACAAAAACGCAGTCGTTTTTAATAAGCGGGAATGTTTTAAGGATGACGTCAGCGTAATAATGACAGGTACAATCAAAAGCTGCACGACAAAGCATATGATTGGATATAAATGTTGCCGCATTAAATGCGAGCAATTAAATGCTCACTTTACACAAATTGTTCATCTCTCTCAAAAGCAAAGAAAGCAACTTTTCTCTTGAAACCCTACAAATCTTCAAAGTAAATTTCTAAAAGTTTCGTTTGGTAAATCTTCAAGTTGGCATCTACTTACGATTTTGTAAAATTGGGAAAGCAAATCCATAATGGCTCTACTGTTGATTTTGAAGGTATGATCAAACAGGGGTTTGATGAAACCCTTGTGAAGAAGATTGTTGAGAAAGTGGAGAAGTCTGGGCTGAAACCCTTTCTCACAATGGAGTTTCAGATGAATTATGTTGAAGAAGTCCCTCAGTTCTACGTGAATGCTGAAGTTCACGACGAGGGCATCAAGTCGTCTATTCATGGAAAGGAGTTTACGATCACTGTTGAGGATCTAGCGGAGCATTGTTTGCTGTCGTCCGAAGGAGTACCTGAGATACTGGAGGCTGATGTCAACTTGGCTGCTGCTTGGAAGGAAGTGGCCAAACCTGACTGTACTACTAAGGTCGTCTACACAGCTGACAAGAAGCTGCTGAAGGAAGATTACCTTAAGTTGCTGGATATTGTTGCCAAGTGTGTAGACATCAAATTTGGAAGCTTTAATCAGCTATCCAAAACTAAGCTGATCGTGATGGCTGCGATCATGGAGGAAAAGAAGGTAAATTGGGCTGAGTTTGTATACAGCAGACTCTACCAAAATGTTGGAAATAAGTCTTTCAAGGAGGATGGGTCGTTCGGAGGATCCTTGGGGTATGGCCATGTTATTGGCCGGCTGATGGAGGTAAAGGGAGTTCCACTCCGACATGGAAAGGCGTTCCATGTCAACAAGAAAATGTTCCGATCAAATCTTTCCGGAGCTCAGAAGAGAGCTTATGCCAAGAGAGCGGATACCAGTGAGGGGGAATCAGCTGACCCTGAGGAAACAGTTGTTGTCTCCCCTCCTAAGACGAAAGCTTCCCCTGCAGCTGGAAAGAAGACTATTGCGCCAGCAGCAAAAAAGAAAACAACTGCACCTGCCCCTACAGCCGTGTCTCCTGCCCATGCAGCATGAGAGAGAATGAATCCTTAGTACCTTCTCCTGGATCAAGAAGAAAGAGGATCGCAAGACGAGAAAGGCAATTGCCTCTAAGACAACTGCGAAGGCCTTTACCTTCGAGGAACCGGAGGAAGTGGAACCAGACGTTCCTCTAGTGAAAACCAAAAGAAAAAGAAGAATCTTCAAGCGCTCAGAGCTTGAGAAAATAGTGAGTCGCCACTCACCGCAACAGATCATTTGAAACAAATTGGAGAAGTAGAGTCTCCAGAGATTATTGATGAAACCGCCAAGTCTGCTGAGGCCGATCAGCAGAGGCAAGTCGAAGACCCACTGTGGATAGAAACGTGTGAGCTAGTAAATGGTGAGCAGCTAAGTCTCCTGTCGATAGATCGTGTCTCCGTCTGCGACTGACGCTCATCGAGGGTGAAGAACATCAAACTCGCTACCCTCCATTCCCCGAAAGAAGTTCGGCGGGAAGATGATGATGATGATGTGATCATGCTATCTCCACCATATCCAGACATCCAAAATCGTCTGCGAGAATGAAGGAAGTGGAAGCTAATTCGTTCAAGGGAACAGTTCCAAAGACCTGAGTTTATTGAAGAAGAGGAAGAACTGATGAATTTCCTTGGTTTGACAACAATGGTCCAAGTACTGGATGAAGAGAACTGCATAGATATCTTGCAGATCTTCAAAGATAAGGAGAAGGAAAGATTGGCAGAGGAAGCAGAAGCTCGTGAGAAAGCCAGTATTTGTCCTCTAACTGGAACCACTGATCATACTCATCCACATCTTGACATACTTTCAGAGAGTGATGAAGATTTGGACCCTGTTGCTGCGACAGAAGAGCTAGAAACGCAGCAAGCCATGTGGGAATCCAGAGTGATGCATGAGCAACAGCTGATGGAAGGACCTGGAGAGTCTTCCAAATCACAGCTAGAAATTGATCATATGGGAGTGGTGCAGCAGATTGCAACTGTTGTTGCTGCGACCACTTCACCAGCTCACTCTGAGGAAGGTTCTAAGGGTAATGGCGATGAAACTGGGAATTTGGGGACCCAAGTCGAGCCAACCCCTACTGAAGGTGTCTTACCACCTGCCCCAACGGCTGAACACTCACAGAAACAAAGGAGTCCGGAGAAGAGTGACCCCATTCTAAGTCACTCGGTGGTGTGCCAACCGAGGGGAAACTCCCTCCACCTGCGGCCTAGGTCGGAGGTTGCTGCAGATGACTCCACAACGAATCTAGGAGGCAAAGTGGAGAAGGAAAAAGCAAAAGAAACACAACAGATTGTCACTGAAGAAGCTCGGTTAGTTGAGACTGTCTCAGCTGAAGCGCCAACGCGCTCTGCAGCAGGCCGAGGACGCCGCCGATGCGGTCGAGGCACAGGATGGATCTACCCATTGGTGTTAACACTGCGGGCAATGAAAGTGCAATCCACGGAGTTGAGGCTCCTGTGGATGCCCACCGTCGAAGACCCCAAGACAGCTGAGTCTGTCGAAGGGAATGTCCGAGCCTTGCTACGATTGAGACTGCAGGAGGTATCGATGGCCTACGGGAGGTTGAGACTTCCCGGTGAGGCGAGAAGCTACGAACATCCCTCCAGTTATCATCGATGCATCTGAGAAGGAGATAAGTGCCCTTCACGATTCCCAAGACAACCCTGATGTAACTTTTCTGGGATCGAAGGTGAAGATGAGGGTGAGTCATTCCCCTGTTGCTAGTCCAAACGACTCGGTGAGGATGTTCTTCCCAGCACGAGTAAGCCAGAATTCAAGGCTGCTCGTCAAAACTTCAATTTTGATGATGAGCCACCCCTACAAGTCTCATCATTGTCCGATGACGCTACTGATACGGCCGAGGACCAGACAACTCAAAAGGAAAAACTAGTTGAGACCGACGAAGCTGTTGAGACAGCTGAGGCTCAGCCAGCTAGGTCAATACCATAATAGACCCCAGCTGAATCACAGTCAACTGCGCAGGCTCCCAAAGCTGCAGCAGAATCAACTCAACCGGGCATGTCACGGCCACAAGTCACAGTTGAACAGATCCCCTATGTCCGTGATGATGCGTTTGAACAAACTTTCCCTTTCTCACTTGAGCTGCCTGATCTTGATGAAGAATCAGCTAGAGATCAACGACGTTTCCATAAACCTGATCCCGTCATTCCAACAGATACCATCGTCCCAAAGAGACTTTGACTTTGGCGTTGCTTGGCCGCCGGTGAGGCAAGTGGCGGTGAGGTTCGAGAAGTTTTCAAGGCAATATTTGCGGAGATAGAGAAGATGGAAAGGCACCAGGCCTCATTAGATATGCGGCTGGATAACCGAGATGCTAATCTTACTGCTGATCTACGTGGAATAATAGTCAGGATCCGGGAATAGTGGCAACAACAGTAAACCATACGTGTCGAACAGGTTCGATACTTCAAAGCATTGTAAAATAAGATGCTAGTCTGGAGCGCTGATAATGCTGACATGAAGAAGAGGATGCAAGAAAATATTGATAGAATGCATACCTCTCATACCACAGAAATGGAACTGCTGCGCGAATTTCATCGAAAAGAACTTCTGCGCGTAGAGGAGAACATGAATGAAAAATTCAGCCATCTTATGGCTGAAATGAAGTTGGTGACAACCGAATCAAATGCCACTCGCTCAGAATTTCGAGCAGCATACTCCGCAACAGAATCTAAGCAGAACTCAACTATCAACCGCCTAGATTTCATGCTTGCTGGCATGTTTCCAGGGGTTCCTCTCTCCTTTGATGATGCCAAAAAGGGGGAAGAGGAACACCTAAAGACGTTGAAAGGGTCCGCAGCTGTGAAGGAGAAGACAGCTGAAGAGCAGAAGAAAGAAAAGGGAAAATCAGTTGAGGGGGAAGGATCGAAAGACATGACTTTAATGGTTGCTAGAACCCCTCAACAAGGACATGTCACAGCTGGCATAATTAGCAAACTTCTAGTGACTCTGCTGCTCCAACACTCTGATGTGCCCATGTCTGACAAGAGGAAAATAGTAGAAGCAGAGATGACGGAGATTGAAAGAAAAATGGATGCCCGTGCGATGGACATACTGAAACAGTACGGAGGCATTCCGGTAGGAAAAGATACTGATGCCATTTCAGACGTCAAAACCGAGCTGAGATCTGTTGATGAATTCAAGACGCTCGCATCCGAGGGATACTTCGAGATTATGACAATGGCTGAAGCCTGGGACTTGTATTGGGAAAAAGGCCTCAAGTGTGCGAAGAAGGCGATAAGCGCAGACTCGAGCGATCACTCGATGATCACTCTGCTTTGGTCACTCTACTTTGGAAAGAAGAAGGCCCCAAAGACAATACACACCCGAGGAGGAAGAGGTAGAAGAAAGTGGAGGAAGAGGTTTCAAACCTAGACCTCTACCCAAAAACCTCGAATATATAGATCCCGGGAAGAAAGGAGGGATCTATTGGGCTGGGTTTGACGAAGTAGGCAACATGCAAGTGGCCAAGAACAATGTTGAATATGTAAAGAGAATCGAAGAAGAAAATAGAAGACAAACTCAGCTGTGGGAAGAAAGACAAGAAAGGAAAAGAAAAGATGAAGCTGCCAGAAGAGCTTATGAGAAAAAGAAAGCAGCTGAAGAAGAGAAGAAGAGAAAAAGGTTAGAAGACGAAGGAGCTGATGAAGAAAAAAGGAGGCAGCGAAGGAGATGAAGTGTTGCTGTCCACCCCTTCATGTAATTTACTATTGTAAATACATAAGTATGTAAGTCTTCTGTACATTAAATAAGAAATCTGTAATTTCTCCATTTTTGCGTAGACATAGATGTTTGCTCTGATTCACTTTGTAAACAGCTGTGTAAAGGACAAAAATGTTATGATCAATAAAAAGATTGATTCTACGCATACATTCTCTGTTACTGCACTACTTGTATGTATCTTTGATGCTTACATTTTTGCATGTATGTTTTAAGTTTTTGCATCATCAAAAAGGGGGAAATTGTTGGGAGATTTATTGTTTAGATTTTGATGAATGCCATGTAAAACTTAGACTAGAAAGTTGGCAACCCATTTTCTTTGTAATTTGCATTGTAATAGATAGGGATGTACGAGCTGAGTCAAGTCAGCTATGCCTGGACATGCAAGAAGTCAATGAAGGCTAAAATAAAGACTCATTTGTGTGAAGCAAATTTGAGTATGGAAAGGAGGAGAAGTCAAGAACTCGGCTGAAGGAGTATCAGCTGGTCACAGCTGTGAGAAGTGTCAGTCAAGTCAACTCAAGATAGCCAAGTCAAGTTGAAGTGACAGATGAGTCTTCCAATGATTGGGAGCTGACTCGAAGTCACCTGGGGAAGTTAAGGAACTGCAGTCAAGTCAAGACAACTGAAAAGAGTCTATTGCACAGAAGTCAAGAATGTTACTTAAATAAGTAATACTTTCGTGCTGTAATATTCCAAAGTGCTCAGTCCTAGAAGCGTACAAAAGGAATAAACCAATGGGATGCACTTTGCACTTTGTGTCGCTCGAAAGGTCAAGGTTCATTTAATACGAGGTAATGTCAATTTCAAGGACTGCAACAAGACAAGCCAACGACCACTAGTGTCTTTTGAAAATCAGCCTATCTCTTCAACGGACATATTTTTGAAAGAGCACTATAAAAGGCAGATGAATTAATTTGAGAAAGGGTGACCTTGCATACCTGAACCACAAACATTCAAGTTATCAATCGAGTTGTAACCTGCAAAATATTCTCAAGTTATTCAAGCAAATCCTCAAGCCTAAATTTTGAAGGAAATCGATCCAACACCAAGCTGTGAAGGAAAGACAACTTCAAACTGTTGAAGAGGGAACTTTTGAAGAATTAAAAGGGGTTTACATTCCAAGAAGGATTGTAGAAAGGTTCAAGGTCGAACCAGTCTCAAGTTATTGGAGGGCTTCGTGATCAAATCCAAGTAGCTTGAGCAAGTGAGATGTAGTAGCAAGCGTGCCGCCTGTGAAGAAGTTCGAGTCGCACGAGAAGCGGTTGTGTGACCAAGGCATCTCGATCGAGTCCCAAAGGATCAAGTCATTTGTGTGATCAAGACTTGTATCCGGACCGATAACCACTTTGTACTGACGATCAATACTTAGTGGATTCCTCCGGTGTTGGAGAAGAGAGGATTAGAAGAATTACCCATCTTGAACCTCTATAAAATTTATTGTGTCATTTACATTTTATCATTTACTTACCGCATATCATTTAATATCTCACGATAATTTGCTATCCAATTGATGTTTAACAAAGTGCTAAAACCAAGTGTTAAAACAAACTTAAACCAAATTCAAGGGTGTTAAGTCTTCTTCTCATTGAAAATCTTATCATGACCAAGTTAAGTATAAGACTAAGCGGTGAGTTATTCTATCAACTCGATCGAGTTCATTTGAGTGGCTAACTCTATTTGGTTAACTAACTTAGTTGTCCATCAAGGACTTAGTGTGAAATTAACTCTGAATAGATTTAAAAGGACTAAATCGAAAAGTTGGTAAGGTTTATTCAACCCCCCTTCTAAACCTTACACTCACCCCCCTTGGGACCTACATCGAGCAATTTACTAACCTCAGCCTCCAGGGCAGCCTATCTATTGGGGCCGAGCTTGCGTCGCTTTTAGATCACTGGTCAGAATGTAAGATCGATGTTCAAATGGTGGCATGCGTGCTTAGTATCAATTCCAGGCATATCAGAGTGTGTCCACGCGAAAACATCAAGAATGTTTCCAATGAATTCGATCAATTCCTACCTGAACGACTCCTGGAGGTCATGGCTGTTTTGTAGTTGGCGTCCCCGGTGTCACTTATCGATATCCACTATGTCGATTTGCTCCACCAGTTCTGGATGCTTGCGCTTTTTGCTCTGCCCCTCTTTTTTCTGTAGGGGTAGTTCTTCCTCAATTGCCGGTCTTAATTAATTTCTGGCTCAATTTTGGTCACTGGTTCTTTCCTGGGCCTCCTGCCCGGGTCGTTCTCTGAAATAGCAACTTCATTTCACCTCTTTCCATCACATTGATCTCGGCTGGTCGGAGTTTGAGAGAGCATTCCCTTGATTCCCTCTGGTTTCCTTTGTGGATGGTTTCCCCATCCGGAGTTGGGAACTTTATACAGAAATGATATATAGAGACGGCTGCTTTCAAATGGTAGAGCAGCGGCCTCCCAATAATTGCTTTGTACTCGGAGTCGGCATTGATGATCTTAAACGTGGTAATGACAGTTCGTTTGTGTATTCCCTGCCCCATCTGAATGGGTAGGTCCACCTCCCCGAGTGGGATAATTCTCATACCTCCGAAACCCAAAATATTGTCATTGCATGGACGAATGTAACTGTCATCCACATTTAGCCTTTTAAAAGCTCGAATGTAGTTGACCAACGAGTAGCTACCTGAATCAATGAGAATTATGTGCACCGGAATGCCCAGAATATGTGCTGTGATGAACACGGGGTCAAAATGGGGGTGGACCACTTGGTCGGCATCTATATCATAGAAGACAAAGCGACATGTCGGTTGGCCTTCTCTAATTTCCACCACCCGTACCTGTCTTTTTGCGTGGGCGGCTTCCCTAATGTCGGCTTTCCTTTTTTGATTAGAGTGGTTGTCCTCGGCCGCATTGGTATTGATCTGATTAGTATTAGACATCATCAAAATTTCTCTCCCTTGGTTCTCATTTGGCGGTAATGGCAGGCGAGCCGGATTCAGTAATCGCTCTGGATTCACCCCCAGAATGTGTGCTAGTGGTGGTGGTAACTCGTGGACGTACCGTTTCAGGCCGCCCCTCTGTACTATACGCATTATCTCCCTGATAAGGTCTCGACACTCATCCGTCTCGTGACATGTCAACTTGTGATAGGCACAGTACCTTCGGGCATCCAACTTCGCAGGCTCCAGTCTTAAAGGTCGGGCCGGTGGTAACAGATTAAGACCCTGTATTTCATTCCATATTGCTGAAGGAGTGTGAGTCAAAGCACTCCTCAGCGCCGCGACTTCGGCTCGTACCTCCTGGTGCCTTTTATACCCAGTGATCGGGTTCTCGGAAAAGGGCCTGAAGCCCAACCCGATCTGGCGATTCCTTTTACCATCCTTCGCGCCCAGTCCTTTGTCTTTGACGCTCGGGGCGCCATAGCTTCTTCAACAAGATATATATGGCGCTCCGCGCGAATAAGGAACTCCTGAAACGAGGTCGCCCCTGATTCATGGAAAGAATAATTGAACCAGGTTTCGGGGACAAGCCCGGCCATGGCCTCGATCAGAATTGCATCATCCAAGACCAGCTCCATCTCTCGGATCTCCTTATTAAATCGAGCTATGTAACTTTTCAAAGACTCATCCTTGCCCTATTTGATATGGACAAGGGAATCTTTCGGCGCAGCGCGAATTTTGGACGTCAAAAAATGAATTGTAAATGCGGGCGCCAGGTCACCCCAAGATCGAATGGAGCCTTGCGGTAGGGGCCGAAACCAACGATGGGCTCGGTCGCCCAGCGTTAATGGGAACGCCCTGCACAGGATGGCATCACTGGGACTGTACAGCTCCATCCATTCTAGATATTTGTGGATGTGGGTCGTCGGGTTGGTCTCTACATTATATAGACCGACCTATGGGATTTTAAATTTTGGCGGCAAGGGGGTTAACAAAATACTAGGAGCAAACGGAGACACAACACTGGGCCAGCTCGACACAAGGTGCGACCTTTGATATTGAGTACCGTCGGGATTCTCCTCCAACTCATCCAAAAGGCGACGTAGATGTAGTATCTCCGCTTCCCGCTCGTCTAGTGGGCTGGGATCCTGAGTTTGGTTGGCCCTAGCTGGCTCTCTCTCCTCCGGGAACCGGAGTCTAGAATTAATCGACTGGGCAGGATGGATCGAATCGGGTCCCAACTGTTCTGCAAACACTGACCCGGCGCGGCGATGGCGTGAGGGTGCCGGTAATGATTCCGCCACCCGGCTTTGTTCCGCCGCCTCATCCCGTTGTCGCTTTATCTCTCGCCTGCCCCCATGTTGTTCATGATGGGAGCTAACTTCTTGATTCTCGTTGTTTTGAGGTGCGGGAACCTGCGGATTGGTAATTAATGGGGGGTTAGGTTGGGCATTTAAGAGGTTAGGTGGTTGCATCTGTGGGGACGTACTTGCCAGTGTCTGAGAAATGAGTTGATTCATTTGCTGAACAAATGTGGGGTTAGCGAATAGCTGAGTAAAATGAAGTAAAGCCGCACTCCTCAGTTGGACGAATATTTCGGGATGTCTGACTCATTTTTTCGGGAAAAATAACACTAAGTTACCTTAACTCACGTAATTTGATTAGCTGGAAATTCTGGATGGACCTAGACGGGCCCTCCTTCTAGCGTCAATTTGTTGACGGGTGTTCCGGTCAACAAGAAAAATGTATGACGAGGTTGATACGTGGAAAATGGAAATAAACTCAAAAATAGGGCTAACTCTACCTTTTTTATAGAAAGCCGAGCAGAAAATCTCTGGTCGGTTTGGCTTTTACAGCTGGACTTTTACAAATATTTTTCTCTCTTATCTCTCTTCATAATAAATGAAACCTATTTAAATCTCTGGGTTTTAATAATCATTACATCTAATACTAGAGTGATTACAAAGGGATACATGTCCTTCCCTCAACATACATGTTTCAAGTATTTTTGTCGACCCATCTTGTTGTCATGCTGACAAGTGGCGGTTTATTATGCTAATGGGCAACTCAATTTTCCTTAGTTGGATGGTTATCCTTCAAATCTCCTGCCATAATTGCGCCTGGAGCGAGCCGAGCTCACTCTGTGCCACGTCACGAGCTCACCGCGCGTCATCGATTGGTCTATCTTTGTCCCGTGGGCCCCACATAGGCGTGAGCTGAATGACAACGTGGACTAGTTTGTTAGCATAATCCTTAAACTACACTTCCCCTCAAAATTGCAGCGTGACTCAAAGGTTCGCCACGTGCAAGGCGTTGCTCGAGTTGTTGCACTTGTCTCCTTAAGTCATCCAACTCGATATCACAAAGGTCTCTTTGACGAGCTACAAAATCATTAGGTATGTTTCTTTTACGACCAACCATAAAGAACCAAAGCTCTGATACCAACTTGATACCGGAAAGCTTAGTAGTAGGAGAGAACATAACACTCACCACTCTAGCTAGGAACCCACTAAAGAGTTTAGAGCAATATACAAGAAGATATAATCTTCAAAACAAGCTTAAAAACTCAAAATATAATTTAATTTTGAAATTAGGTTGCTGGAGATATTACAATAGAAGGCCTTTAATTTTATAGTAAGCCTTGGAACAACCCTCCAAGATGAGTGAAAAGCAATAAATGTAACTTCACATTTTCTACGGTCTTGAATAATGAAAAGATGAGTCTATTGATGAAATATTTGATGAGTGACTAAATACTAATTATCTATCGATTACTAGGTGCTTGAATGGCTTGACTCATAAAAATACCAAGAGTTGGTTGACTCTTCCAAATTCTCGAGTAGAAGTAGCATCCTGGCAACCTTCAATAATTTGACCATAACTCTTCGTGAAATATTATTTTTGAG
Source organism: Rehmannia glutinosa (assembly GCA_016081115.2). Classification (NCBI taxonomy): domain Eukaryota; kingdom Viridiplantae; phylum Streptophyta; class Magnoliopsida; order Lamiales; family Orobanchaceae; genus Rehmannia; species Rehmannia glutinosa. The sequence continues at coordinate 81,179,734 of CM071926.1, forward strand.
TTCAATTGTTTTTGTTAAAAACTAGACTCATAGTGCTTTCCAATGGTGTATGGATTGGACTGTAATTCATTCTCAATTAAAGCAGTTTATTCTATAAAGTTCCCATAGTGACCTGAAAAGTCAGTGAATAATTTTTTTGACTCAGTGAATAATAATTTTTCTCTGTCATTTGTATTAGATTTTATATGTTTGTACTTTGATAGTTACATCAATATTATGTGACGATAGATAATGCTGCTGCTTTAATCTCTTCTTCTTTCGTTTTCTATTATTCATTTTTATTATTTTTATAAAAGAAAACGACGGAATTTCTTGGAGAGCCATTATTGTAATTAGTTTATTTGAATAACTTTAAAAATTCACTATTTTCCAATGAAAGTGAGGTGAAAATTGGTAAAGGACTATTCACCATACATGACAGTTTTCTCATTTGCAACAGTAAATGTTTAAACACATATAAAATCCTTCTTTTATTTTTTTCTGTTGCTGGAGCTAGATGATGAACTTTATTTTACAATCTAGTTTTTTTTTCTTTCACTTTTGGTACCTTTAACACACATACACACTACAACGTCAAAAAACTAATTTACCTACAATAAGCATTCAGATAACAGTAAAGTGTTGGTAAAATTTTGTTGGTAATATCCTTGTACGTAAATATTTACCAGCAAAATCTAAAATATTGGTAAAGACCTACAATATTTCTGTCTATAAATTTAAAAATTATTGATGATTTGTCGGTTATTGGTCGGTATAAGTCAGGGGAAAAATAATATTTTTCATTCTGTCGGTATTCTACAGGTAACAGTGAAATTTAGTGACAAAATAATTTATGCCAGTAAATTTTATCGGTAAACAAGAATTTTTTTCATAGTTACAAAATCATATATATATATATATATATATATATATATATGTCGGTATTGGATCAAACGTGGCAGGGGTCTCTACGTAAAACATTGTGGACTAGTCCCAGCCATCCAATTTTCTAATTGAATGGTTGAATTTTTTTTCCAGTATTTTAACTATTTTTTTTATTTTACTTGCAGGAATGATGTTTTAGGCTCAACAACCAATTTATTTAACCTAGGTACTAGTAACTCTTGACCCATTTTCCGTTTAAAAATCCAACATCCAATTCCCAGACCCATTATCCATTTGTCAACACATCTATTTTTTTTAATTAACTCTAACTTGCCTTACACACGTGTACACAATTAATAAACTCCAGCACAACCATTTTCTTTCCTTATTTCGGCTAACCAAGAGGAGGTTGAGAAAAAGGGGGTGATTAACACTGAGAGCGAGAGAGAGAGAGAGAGATCAAGTTTTTCATTTTAATTTTCTTCCAACACATTAATTTCCATACACACCACAATAGCAACTCAGCCAGCAATTAGCTACAATTTGGGATTTAAATTGTTGATCAAGGACCGTGAAAGAGAAACTCCTAATTGAAGGTGGGTAAGAATTTATTTTAGAAACGTTGGAAACAAAACCAATTAAACTTAATTTTGTTTTACTTGCATAAGCATCAATCGGTACGTTTCATTCTTTTCTAAGTAGAAGTTATTCTGGGGACTGTAATTTTCAACTTATGGACGGACTGATAAAACAAACTTGAATCAAAACTCCCAAGAGTTTTAGGGTCACTTTCTGCCAGGACCACTTAAGGAAGTTGAAACCTTGTTGATAATTGGTAGGTTAATTAGTAACTTTCTAATTAATAAGGGCAGACCTTATAATTGGGAGATTGAATCCTTAATGAAAGAGCTTAAGGACTAATTTGTTACACATTAATTTAACTACCCATAATTTAGGATATAATATAATGTGTATTAAAAGCCTTAAAGGTTTTAAATACAAAAATTAGATTCAATAATCTTCGATAAGGTATAAAATTGGTTATTGAAAGATTGTTTCTTTTCACCGTTCTATTTAATACCTGAATTCTTTTATAAGATAAATATTGTGATTAATTAAATTGAATTCATTTGGTTAAGGCAAAAACAGTATTAACGAGCATAGAGGTTTTTATAATCTAGACTCAAAGTTCTGATAATTATAAAGCCCTTGTATTAAAACTTATCAAGATTTAATAAAATAAGAATTGATTTCGTGTTAATTACTTGGACTTTATATCTAATTCATTAATGATATTAGTTTACTTTCCAATATGTAATCTGTTATATATATATATATATATATTAATATTAATTTTGAATTGTAGTTAATGGCTATTTATTTTTAATTCTTTTTGGTATTGAATCAATAAGGGACTGATGTAATTTGCTAAGAGATGGGTATATGTTTTCTAGGCCAAAGATCTATATTGTTAAGTTTAGTGTTGGAACTGAACCATATGTTAGGATTGAGCTGACAAGACTTTGAAAATTTGAAGATTAAAAAGATACAAGACTAATAAAGTCTTAATGTTATTAAGAATATCAACTTTAATAACACATCACTTTTTAAATATTTAAAATAAAAAATTGATTTGAGGATCATAATTGTTAATATCAATATCCATTAATTATCCCAAACTTCTATAGAAACTGAGGTCAACGCCTAATCTGAAAAAGTAATAAAGTGCAGGAGACGGGGTCGAACTCAACAACTAAGACGTGTATTCTAAACATCATTACGGTGATCACTGAATCAAAGGTGGGCATAATTTCAGTTTCTTAAAGAAAATTAGGTTTGCTTGTACTTTTATAAATTTCATGACATTAAATGTTTGATGAACTTCACGACATTGCAATTCCATGATATACACCATTTTCACAAAGTTCACCAAGATAATTTAGTTTATTAGAGAAAACATATATTATGTCATACATGGTTTCAAATTGCATTTTTGTTTGCATTTTAACTATTGTAACTGCTTGACTCAGCCTTTGAGCAACTAAACGTTATTTTGACAAAATATTGACTGTTTGAGTCTATTGCGGTGTGGGTAGGTTAGACAATGGATCGAACAGGTTGCATGTGATCCTTGTTTGACTACCCATGTACCTAATCCCATTTAGGTAAGTTGGGATATCTATTGACCGTTTGAAAAGTAAAATATTTAATGTACTTGACTAACTGTTTTCCTAGGTGCATTGCATCATTGATAGAATCAAACATTAATATCTCATTGTTGAATTGCAATATGTTCTTGATCATTATGGCAAATAAGTCTTATGTGTATTATTATCAGGCATACATAAATAATTTTAGACACACTAAATACTTTTTTTCAAAGAAACACTTCATATTTCATTAAATAAATATTGCATTCCTCTACCCCAACCCATTGAGCTCGTTTAGCTCACCCCACGATTTTTATAAAAACTTTTCAAAAACCGAATGTTCTGAGATTGACAAGACTGACACGAGACTTCTAGCTCAGAGTTGACTCTACATGGTAGCTTTTCTTGAAGGGCTTATCTGTCAGGACCATATTATCTTGTTATAGTTAGGTGAGTTACAACTTTATTATAATTGTATGTTATTATTTATAGACTTCCGCTGTATTTATATTTTTTTAGTTATTTGTACTTAGATAATAGCTCTTGTCGAGCTTAAGTTTGAATATTTGGGTTGTACCCTATTGGTTGCTATTACATTTTATTGGGTATGTAAATTGGGGCGTGACACAAAGTCTTTCATCATTTTGCCTAATGAATCATAAAGATCTGTGGGTGATGAAGTGTGCGTGTCACTATCACTGTCATCAGAATTTGAGCTAGATGAGTTAGAATGTACCTCATCTTCTTGTTCTTTGGCCATGAGGCATATCAAAGCCTCTTCTTCAGTGTCTGAGGAGTAGTCTGACTCAATTGTCTCTTTGCACTTGGTTGTGTCAGTTTCAACAGCTATTGTGGCTTTCTTATTTTATTATCTTATTTCTCTAAAGACCTTTCTTTCTTCCTCATTCCTGTATTTGTTGACTGGTGGATAGGAACAATCAACAGCAAAGTGTCATGGCAGTCTACAATTCCAGCACAAGTTCTCAGCCTTTTGATAGTGAGCTCTTTCATTATCAGCTCTCTAATATTCAACTCTCTGGTGGTCAGCTCTCCTTGGTGGTCTATCTTCCTTGGTCTTGGAAGGAGCTGAGTATGTTCTTGAGGTTTAACCCTTGTTCCTTTTATAGTTGAATCTTTTCACCATAAGGGTAATCTCCTTTTGGTCAATGGTATCCTTGGAATTAGCTCTCTAGGATTTTCCAGCCAATATAGAAGCTGTCTTCGGTACAACTATCTCCTCTTGCTCTTTCCTTCGAAGCTCAAATTCATAATCTTTCGAATCTTAGAATAGCTCATGGTTGGAGGTTCTTGTCAAGTCCATGAAGTGTCTCAAGGCCATCACCTTCATTTCCCACTCAGTTGGGAGCGACCTTAGTATCTTCATACATATTTCGTTTTGTGTGTATTCTTTTCCCAGAGCAGAAAGTTCATTTGTTATTTCCGTAAATCGTGCATTCAGATGATCCAGAGTTTCACCGGTAAGCATTTTAAAATTTCAAATTTTTGTACAACAACAATTAATTTATTTTCTTTAATTTGGTCTGATCCTTCACAAATTAAAGTTAATTTTTCTGAAATCTCTTTAGCCGTTCTGCAAGATTTAACTTTGTTAAACATGGCTTTATCAAGGGTTTTGTACAAAATATCCTTGGCAACATTGTCCAAGTTGTATCTCTTTCGATCCTCATTTGTCCACTCGCATCGAGGCTTTTCGACCATAACAGGTCTTGGTGCGGCAGGTATATTAGGTCTTTGCAACAACCTCTCCTTCAAAGCGAGGAGCGTAAAACCCCTATGTAAGTTTGTGTTCACCTTCAATATTTGTAATGGTCCATCCTCAATGACGAACCACATCACATCGTGTAAAGCTGAAAGATGTGCATGCATACGAATCTTTCAGTTAACAAATTCATCAATAGTGAACATATGAATGCGAGATAGATTTGCTTCCATGATAATAACTTTTAAATAAAAATTTTAAAAACAACAAGTGTTGTATCTTTGAAAAAGATTGAGATCTAGTTCAATAACCAGTGTGGTAAGTCTTTTGAACCAATCGCTCCGACACCACTTATATGTCCCAAGAGGTGTTGATTAGACTACCAATTTTTCGAATTTATCCTTAAATCAGAATTTTAATCACAAGTGAGCTTAGTTCAACCTCAACAGTAGAGTTAGTCACTCAACAGACTGGAGAGATCTATTGATAAAATAACTCAGCTGAGTGAAGTGACCTTTTTATAAAAACAACTAACTTGGTTTTTCAGCAGAAGTCTTACACCCTTTGTTTAAAATATGTTTTCAACATTTGCATTAGATTAAGTTATTATCAGTAGACTTAGCAAATTTATCAATCAGTAGATATGATAAGCAAGAAATAAATGTGCTGAAAGTAAATGACATAGAACAATTTATAGTGGTTCGAGGATGGGGTAATTCATTTACTCCACTCTTCTCCAACTCCTGTAGGTAATCCACTAAAGTAACAACTGTTACAATCTATATACAACAGTCCGAACAAGTCTTGATCATACAACTGGCTTCACTCCTGGGACTTAGCTCTTCAAAAGATGGTTGTCCTGCTACTTCAACTCCTTTACATTCTTGGATTTGATCACGTAGCCTTGCAACGACCAAAGCCTTGGTTCGAACTAGAACCTTACTGCACTTCCTTTAACCTTGGTTGTGCAGACCTCTTTGTCTTTCAACAATGTCCCTCTTCAACAGTTTGAAGCTTTCTTTCTTTCACTAAGTGTGTTGGACTGATTTACTTCGAGTTTTAGGTTTGAAGATTGAATGAATAACTTGAGAGTATTATTTACTTTTTTCAGATTGCTCGAATGCTCTTGTGTGTCGTAAGTGTTCTCTCTCATAGGTTCCTCAGCCCTTTATAGTGACAGTTTGAAAATGTATCCGTTAAAGATAGATGCATTTTCAAACTTCATTTCATGGTCGTTGGCTTGTCTTGATATGCATCAGTTGATATTGACTCAACCTTGTATTAATGCTCTGCAACATAGCCTGAACCTCTGCAGGTTTGCATGAGCATCCCATTGGTTCCTAGCTTTTTGCATTCTTTCAGCAAAAAAACTTTATAGTTGTCGTCTGTCTTCTTTCCTCTTTCAGCAAAGATTTGACTTTACTTATCAACGGACATCATCAGCTTTCTTTAGTCCTTTTTGCTGCTGAACCCCTTTGATATTCTTCTCCAGATTATCTGGGAGTGGCTTAGCATTGTCGATCTCTTGACCGAGAAACTTTTAGTACTTGACTGATCCTTCATCGTCAATACCCAACTGACACACAGCAGAGTCTTCACTTCGATCTTCAGTTAAATTCTGCAATCTTCAACTTGGAAGCTTTGACTCAACTTATAACTATCTATTACACAGTTGAATTTACAACAGAATTGGGGTGCTAACTTCCTAGTTTAAGTTTTACATTGCATCATCAAAATTTATACAATAATTTTCCTTACATTATTATTCAGTTATGCATCAAATATACACTAACTATGCATCAAATATACAAATATAATCTGTTACTACTCCTAGTGGGCACAAGTTATAAATTAAAACTAAATATATATCGTTATTATTCAGTTATGCATCAAATATACACTAACTATGCATCAAAATTATAAATGTAATCTGTAACTATTCCTAATGGCACAAGTTATAAATTAAACTAAATATGCATCGTTATTATTCAATTATACATCAAATATACACTAACTATGCATCAAAATTACAAATGTAATTTTGTCCCTATTCTTAATGGTTACATATTAAACTAAATATGCATCGGTATTATTCAGTTATGCATCAAATATACTCTACCTATGCATTTACGTTCCAATTTATGCTCCAGATTTTTTTTTATCTCAATTTACATTCCATATTCGATCTCTTCATATTCGCAGGTTTCATCTATCGTTTCCATTGAAATCTGATCTGGATTTTCCTGTGTATATTGATTTTCTATGGCGTACATGTCGTAATTATGTTCTTCTGCTACAAATTTTGTTTTTCTTTTTCATTTGCAGGCATGAGAGAGACAAGGATGGTGATTTTATGATTGTTTTCAGTTATGGAACGTGATATCCATCATATCCCATGATTATTGGGCGTGCAAATGCCAATATTATGGGAAGTTTGTTACACCATTTTAAAAGTTACTAATTTATCTTTTCCTTTTTGATTAATTAGTAAATGATATAATTTTGATAGGAATCTGAACCATTGATTAAAGAGGCTGGATGATTATGATTAACTCATACGGTCTCACGGTAAGAGGTTGTCTTACGTGATCCTATCCCAATATATATAAGAGAAGAGCTAGTCTCCTGTCAGACCATCTAACGGATCTAGATCCGTTAGACGGGTCTAATTACCCTACCCATCTCGCAAGCCTGACCCGGATTCGGAAAAAAAAATGGTACTCAGTTTGAGAAGATCGTGGAGTAGACCACCACCAATAAACAGATCTCGTCCCCCACCACTACCGTCTCCGCCCTCCGCCTCTTCTTTCACGACTGTTTCGTCGACGGCTACGACACCTCCGTTCTTGTCTCCTCCACCCGATTCAACAAATCCGAGCGCGGTTACACATAATTTTCCAATCGAAAGGATTTTTGATTGAATCAGACGTGGAAATAGTGGAGAAGAACGAGATTTGCTAAATCTCCATGAATTAGACGAGGAGAAGAACGAGATTTGCTGAACGAGATTTTCTTTTTTTTTTTAAATGTTTAATCAATGGACAATACCAATGTGAAAAGAAAAATGACGATGGTTGGTGATGGCTCGTGGTGATGATGCTCTGTTTTTTTTCTTCAGGTGATATGAAGAATGAATATTGTACTAAATGATACAAGTCTTAGTATCATCTAATACTTTTGTGGAGAAATACTAATACATTTTATAAGAAAAACCAATACGTTGTAGGAGCACTACTAAAATACTCTTTAGGAAATTACTAATCATTTTTCGAGAAATTACTAATACTTTTTCGATGGACAACTAATACATTTCATGAGTATATTAATGAGAAATACTAAAACTCTTCAGGGAACTACTAATACATTTCAGAAGAACTGATAATACTTTTTAGAAGGACAACTAATACTTTTCAGAAAGACTGTTAATACATTTTGGGAGAAAATTTTAATTATATTAAGGGGAACTATTAATACATTTCAAAAGAACTGTTAATACTTTTTAAAAGGACGACTAATACTTTTCAGAAGGACTATTAATAAATTTTGGGAGAAAAAATTAATTTATTTCAAGGAACTACTAATACTTTTTCGAGGAACTACTACTACTTTTTTGAGGGATTGCTAATACATTTCGGGAGATATTCCGGAGAAATACTAAAAAACTCTTCAGGAAACTAGTAATACATTTGGAAGAATCTGCTAATACTTTTTAGAAGAACGACTAATACGTTTGAAAAATTTGCTTATACCGATGCTCTCTGAAAACTACTAAAACACCACTGCTAATATTACGGAAATGTCACCGGATCCGCGGATTAGATCCGTCTAATAGGTCAGACTCGTTAGATGGTCTGACAGGAGTTTTTGTGATAAGAGAATATTGATTTCCCAATTCAATTCAGTTGACCACTCAAACTTACCCATGAAACGCTAAATTTCATCACACAGCCTTTTGCAACCTGATGAAGAATGATCACTGGACAAGTAGACAACCAATATATAATCCACTTAACATGACAAATAAGTTAAACACAATACTAATTGAAATTACACATTATTTTAATATTTCAACAACTTCAATCAAACAATAACAAATTAAATAACTAAATAAATTACAAATATAAAAGAATGTTTAATCTCTATTTTCTAAATAAAAATAAAAATCACGACAACCAGTGAACTAATTTCCATCTCCAGGACTTGGACCAGATTTTTGATTCCACCTAAAGTTAAAGCATTCGTTGCTGCATGCCCGTCTCCTCCGTGACTCGGCCCTCCGGTTTTCACCGCCTCCACGTACAAATCGTCTAAAATTTTCATAATCTCCATTTCAATGGAGCTCCGATCATGCTGGACAGGTCTCAGCAGACGTGCTTCGTTACGATAAAAAATCGAACCGAGAAGAAGTAACAGAAAAAGAATAGAGAACAACGTGACAGATTTTAGACCTTTGGCCATTACTAACAAATTCTTAAATTTTACTCAGTTAATTTGACAAGAAGATGAGAATTAATTGTATTAGATACCTAGGAGATTGAGAATTTTAGCGTATCTATAGAGTACATGCATTCAGCAAAAGGCTTATGTGAAATGGAAATTTTGACCTGAAAAGGGTTTTGGATTGTGATTCGGATCGAGTGCATGCCGCCATGACTTGAATTTCTTGTTGAAATTAAACAAGAAAATTTGGCATGGATCTTGGGGACAAAAAGGTGTTAGAAGCCAAGTCCAACTTTCAATGTTAATTCAAATTTGTAAGTCCACACCATAAGTATTGTTATTTGAATGGTATGCATAGTGGGTCAAACTCAGAATTTTTTAACGACTAACATTAATTTAGAGAAGTGCTTACCTTTTTCCTTTTTTCTAAAGAATAAAAAAAGGTTAATGGGATGTTATGGTACTAAAAGTACTACTAAGATAATTATTCCAAACGATAAGTTAACTGCATTAAATAGGGTGCGTTATTGGAAGAGAACATCAAGAACAAATAAGGTTAGAAGGGTTTTGAGGTTGAGAAAATGTATTTTTTTACCCATTTAGATTTAAGAAAACACTTTTTTGACCAATTCTTATAAAAACAACTATTCTACCCACTTTGACAAGTAAAAGTCAAAAATACCCCTAACCTCTCTCTCTCTCTCTTTCTTGTTTAAAGTAAAACAAATATTCTCCCTCACTCTTTTTCAACTTTTCTTCCTCATTTCTTCATCCCTTCTTCCTCATATTCTTCTTTCCACAGATTGAAGACGATTGAAGGCACAATTTTTCGATTTTTGAAGCCCCAAGAAACGATTGAAGACACATTTTAAACCAAGGTAATGTATTACTTTCTGCAAATATTTATGTATAAAGATAGAAAATTCGCTTGATTTTCGTAACTAGAAAAAAATTCAGATCTGGAAAGTTTAACGTGGCACTATCGGGCTCTCAACATGGTACGATCGTGCCAAGTTGATCTTTAACTAAATGCGATCGTACCCTAAAAATACCAGGGTACTATCGTCTGTTTTAGTACTAGTGTTTTTTCGGGTGCGATTGTACCCGGCATGTAGGGCACTATCGTGCCCTGGTATTTTAAAGATGCACGATCGCATCTAAAATTACCTAGGTACTATCGTGCCATACATAACGTATGCCACTATCGCACCCTAGTATTTCGGGGCACGATCGCATCGTGCCAGGAATTACTAGGGTACTATCGCGTCTCTACTACTTTACGTATGGCACTATCGTACCCTAGTATTTCCAGGGCACGATCGTACCCAGAATTACTAGGGTACTATCGTGCCCTACTTTACGTATGGCACTATCGTACCCTAGTATTTCCAGGGCACGATCGTACCCAGAATTACTAATGTAAGGTACGATCGTGCCCAGGACCCTTGAAATTTTTTTTTTTTTTGAGTGTACATTCGGTTGATTGCGTATATTTTATTTTGTATTTTACGAGATGAATGAAAAACATGTAATTATACATTTTGGTGGGCATTGGGAAGGTTGTCAATACATCGGTGGGGATGAAGAATTGTTATTAATTCCATCTGAGGGATTACCATATTCAGAACTATTGGAAGAGATTCATGGTGTTGTTCAAACGGATAGATTGCATTGGGATTATGTATTGTTTTATTTAATTGAATCAAAAGAGAATAGAATTATGAAAATGAAAATAAAAAATGATCGCGATGTGAGCTCGATACTATCACATTCCCAAGTTCCTCATATTTTTGTGATTAAAGAAAAAAAAAATAATACCCAAAATGATTCGACATTTGGAAGAAATGAAGTCTGGGTTTTATGCATCTCATGGCTAGTCGGACTTCATTGGGTAGTTCAATGGTAGAAGGAGGACCATTTCAACCCGGATATGGGTATGGGATGAATTATATGTCATTTCAACCTTGGAATCAACAGGGTCATCCTTATGGTTTTGGACTTGGCCAACACCACACATCAACCGATTAGTGCCTCCATTTGTGCAACCTCCCACGAGTCGGACCCTAATGCAACGAGATATATTACAACCAGGCGTCGGTGAAGATCCGAGGCCTAGTTCAATACCCACTCCGATGCCTAATATACAACATGAACACGATAGAGGTGAAGATCATATGTATGATGGTCTTTGAATTTGCTTTTGATTTTGATGATAATGTCCATAATAATGATGACGATAGTGATTATGATGATGCTAATGAGAATGGGAATAATTCATCGATTGTGATGACCGAGTTTTTGAAGATGAACAACAACGTAATTTATTTTCTGATTTTTGTACATGGATGGAACAACGCAATCAAATGCCGAAGAAATTGCGATTTCGAGGTAGTGAGAGGTCATATCGACATCGGGCCAAGTGCGCCATCCGATTGTAATTTTCCAAGTGCGTTGGTATTAATGTTGGTGGCCATGTTCAAATCGGTTGATTCCAATTGCATCATCTCACATAGCTCCTCATGTCGAACCCAACTTGTTGGCAACTACGATAATGTTTTGCGCTAGGAGCTACATTCATGAGCAAGGATCAAGTAGTAAATACAATAGGTTTGTATCACTTAAGACACGGGTCGGATATCGAGTTGAGAAGTCGACAAGACCCGATACTCTGTAAAATGCAAACATGAAGGGTGTGATTTTAGTGTACGAGCCAGAGGAAAAGACGATATGTGGAGGATAATCAAGTTTCAGGGTCCACATAGTTGTCAATTGGATTTGAGTCATCATGCACCACGATAATTGCCCTCGAGGATAATTGCCACCTTATTTGCACCTAAGTTAGTTCACGAGGATCGTATTCTTAACCCGAGAGACATCATTCGGGACCGCCAGAATTTTTTTTTTTTTTCAGTGTACATTCGGTTGATTGCTTATATTTTATTTTGTATTTTTACAGAGTGAACATCCATCTAAAAACCCAATTACAACATACACCATTCTCCTTGAAGGATTTGTTCCTACATTTAGCGAGTCTGCTTTGTAGACAAACTCGGCCAGATTTACTTGCTTTTCTTCAATGATCGCAGCCATTACGATCAGTTTTGCTTTAGACAGTTGATCAAAGTGCCAAATTTGATGTCTATGCATTTGTCAACTATTTCCAACAGAGTTTGTGGTAGTCTCCTTGTGACCCCTTTTGGTGTGTAGACTATCTTTCAAAGATAGTCGGTCTTGGCTACTTCCTTCCAAGCGGCGGCCAAGTCTATGTCAACTTCATTGATTTACGGTGCTCCTTCCGCGGGTAGTGAGCGTGTTCGCAGATCTTGGCGAGAGATGATGAACTCCTTCCCGTGAACAGAGGATTTGATCCCTCATCGTGAATCTCGGCGTTCACGAGAACGTGCGACCTCTTCCACATAGGTCATCGAGAACTCCATCGTCGAGAAATGGTTCGGCCGGACGTTTCGAGCTTTTCAGCGATTTTCTTTATGAGGGCATCATCGGACCCCTGTTTGACCATTCCCTCGAAATCCACAGTAGACCCAGTGTGGATTTGCTTCCCTAGCTTGACGAAATCATAAGTTGATGCCATTTTTCAGTATTTCACGAAAAGAAACTTAGAAGTTGATTTGAATATTGATAGGGTTTTGAGAGAGTTTTGCCTTTGCCACGAGATAGAAATGAAACGTTTTGGTAATATGTGAGAGAAAAGCAGAGCGAAAATGGTTTAAGTATGGTTTACGAAAGGGCGTGCGGTGGTTTTTGAAATGTGATCGAAATCAACGGCTTAGATTTTGCACGCCGATTAGCATTTAATGTCTCGAATTTAATGCGGCAACATTTATATCCAATCATAAGCTTGGTATGCAGCTTTTTGCCTGTACACATCATCATTATGCTGACGTCATTCTTAAAAACATTCCCGCTTAGTAAAAACATTGCGTTTTTGTCCTTTTCAAATAAATGACTCAACTTATCCCTTAGCCGATTTAACTCTTCTCAGTCACAGTTCTCTCAATGACTGTTTTGTCAGCTAATTCAAGTATAGTTGTCTTTCCGACATGGTGATTCATTTAGTGATTTTGAGAATTCATCCTTTTTCTTTTTGTGTTTCATTTCTTTTCTTTGAGTCTTCGAGTGTCATTTCACTCAATTAACCCTAACTCATGCTTGAGTTATTCAAATCTTGACTCACATAATGGTTTTGTGAATATGTCACCAATTTGTTTATCGGTTGAGATATATTCCAAGATGATGTCCTTCTTTTCAACATGATCTCTTATGAAGTGATATCGACATCGATATGCTTTGTTCTTGAGTGCAACACGAGATTACGAGTGATTGCAATTGCACTTGTGTTATCACACATGATTGGAATTTCCTTTTCTTCAACTTCATAGTCTCTCATTCTTTGCCTCATCCATAGGATTTGGGCACAACTTTTGCCCGCCTGATATGTATTATTCTTCGGTTTGTAGAGGTGGCTATTGAATTTTGCTTTTTGCTAAACCAGGAAATTAGCCTATTTCAAGCATTTGACATGTGCCGAAGTGCTCTTCTTCAACTCTGCATCCAAAGATAGTTTAGAGTCGAATAGCCAATTAGCTTGAATCCACCTTCCTTTGGATACCATAAGCCAACTTCTTGGCTTCCTTTCAAATATCTCAAAATCCTCTTAGCTGCAGTCATATGGCTCTCTTTTGGAGCAGATTGAAATCTCGCACATACACCTACAACAAAGGTGATGTCTGGCCTGCTTGCTGTGAGATAAAGCAATGATCCAATAAGTGCTCTGTATCTTGTTTGATCTACAGGCTTGCCATCCGCATCCATGTCCATTTTGGTGATGTATTCATTGGTATTTTCACGAGAAGACTTATCCTCCATACTAAATTTCTTCATTAAATCTCTGGTGTATTTTGTTTGACTTATGAAGGTTCCATCCTTCAGCTGTTTTACTTGGAGTCCAAGGAAGAATGTCAACTCTCCCATCATGCTCATTTCAAATTTGCTTTGCATGAGGTTTGAAAATTTTTCACATAGCTCTTTGTTTGTGGATCCAAAAATGATGTCATCCACATATATTTGAACAAGCAGTATGCTCTTCTTGTCTTGAATTAGAAAAGTGTTCTATCTACTTTTCCTTTTGTGAATCCATTCTTAGTTAGGAATTGTGACAAAGTATCATACCATGCTCGGGTGCCTGTTTTCAATCCATACAGAGCTTTCTTGAGTTTGTATACCTTATCTCCAAGAGTCTTCTGCTCAAATCCTGGAGGTTGTTCAACATACACTTCTTCTTCCAATAAACCATTTAGGAATGCACTTTTTACATCCATCTGATATACAATAAAATTCTTGTGAGTCGCATAGGCAAGAAACATCCTTATAGCTTCCAATCTTGCTACAGGAGCAAATGTTTCATCAAAATCTATTCCTTCTTCTTGACAATATCCTTTGGCTACTAGTCTTGCTTTGTTTCTTACCACAGAACCCTCCTCGTTCATCTTGTTTCGAACACCCATTTAGTACCAATAACATTTTGATGGGTGGGTCTTTGAACTAATTCCCATACTTTATTTCTTTTAAACTGATTGACTCTTCTTGCATAGCTTGAATCCAATGTGTGTCATCCAATGCTTGTAACACATCTTTAGGCTCTATTTGTGAGATAAAGCATGTGAACATAAGCTTTTTGTTGAGTTACGGATCTTGTTTTGACACCTTATCTTATATTTCCAATGACAAGTTTCGTGGATGGTCTTTCACCATCTTACATCAGGTTGAAGTAAGTTATTTGGATTGATCGTCTAGCATTGTGTTGCTTTTATCGCTCTCTCTCGCAATCACTTAGCATTTGCAAATTTTCCAAAGCATTTTATGAGACTCGGCTATCTCATCTTCATCGAGTTTATACTTCGACTTGACTTGACAAAGATAGGGACTTTTCGTATGGTTGGATGATTGACTTATCGGTGATTCTTCAATGTCTTCTCCATTTACATTTGGCTCATCGAATACCACATGAATGGATTCTCTCTGCAACCATAGTCCTTTTGTTGAGTACTTTGTAGGCTTTACTTTCATTTGAGTATCCCAAGAAGATACCTTCATCGCCTTTAGCATCGAAAGCCTTTAGATTGTCTTTGCCATTGTTATGGATGAAGCATTTACATCCAAATATTCTAAAATATGCAACATTTGGTTTTCTCCTGTCCAAATCTCATAGGAAGTCTTTGTCATTTGTCTGTTTTATCATACATCTCTTTTGAGTGTAGCAAGTGTGTTGATTGCTTGACCCAAAATCTCTTTGGTAACCTGCTTGACTAACATGGTCCCTTTGCTTCTTTGAGTGTTCTATTCATTCTTTTCGCAACTCCATTCTCTGTTTGTGGAGTCCTTGCTGCAGATAATTCATGACCAATGCCATTTTCAATACAATATTGAGTTATTATACCATTGACAAACTCGGTTCCTCTGTCCGATTTTATTTTGATAATGGTTTGGCTCTTCTCATTTTGAATCCTCTTCATCAATTTTGTGGTAGTTTCGTAGAGTTTCTTTCTTCTTACACATGAATATTGTCCATGTATATCTTGAGTAGTCATCTACTACCACCAAGGTATATTTCTTCCCACTTATCTTTGGCTGGTTCAATGGACCAAATAGATCCATATGTAGCGGTGCAATATCCTTGTTGAAGATGGGCATGTCTTTTCTTTGAATGATGATTTGATCTGTTTTCCCTTCTAGCATCGTCACATATACTCTCCTTCTTATATCGAGTCGGAAGACCTTCCACAAGATTACTTACGGCAAGCTTGTTAAGTGTTTTGAAATTCGGGTGACTCACTTTTTTGTGCCTGACCAACTTGATTCAATTTGTGCTCTTTGCTAATAGATAGGTGTTGGGTGTTGCGGTTGACCAATTTACTACATACATGTTCTTTTGTCCGCATCCTTGCAACACAACTTCATTTGATTCAATATCCTTGATTTGGCATATACCCATGTTAAATCCAACATTATAACCCTTGTCACGAGTTGGTGATGCTTAGCAAGTTGAAGTTGAGTCCTTCAACATATGCAACATCCGTGATTTCTAATCCGTTCTTCTTGATGGATCCAATGCCTCTTATTTCTCCTGGAGCTTCATTTCCTCCAAATATGACTTTTGCACCCTTAACTTCCTTGAATTTTGATGATTTTTCTTGTTTCATGTCATATGTCCGGGAATGACCACTATCCATGTACCAGGTTCCTTGGCACTTTCACATTTTTCCTTGAACCTTCAATCAAGGAAATTAAGTTTTAGGTACCCATACTTGTGCGGGTCCTAAGGGGTTAGTATTGTAAGATGATCCAACCAGCCTATAGCCAAATGATCGGGCTCTAAGGGGTTGCCATCTATCGAGTGCCATAATCATAATTAATTTTGGCAAATTGCTTGGGGATTCTAGGTTCATACAAATTTGTCTCTTTTGTTTGTATGCTGTATATGTGTTTTAGCAATTGCCTTCTTTGGGTAATTGTGGTGTCTCTGAGTGTAGTGCCTAGGTGCATATGTGTCTTTGATGAAAGCTCTTATACTTTTGGAATGACCTTTTTTGAGTTCTAGGCCTTTGCCATTTGGGCTTATATTCCATAAGTCTATCTTTGATAGTTCACATCGTTCAATCACTTGGCTTGGATATTTTCTACCATTCCCATCATATGTGTTTCTTTGATAGAACTTTTGGGGTTTTTGGTAGCTTTGTTTCTTCTTTACAAAGTAATTCTGTTTGGAGTTTTTGAGGAACTTGGTGAATTTCTTCTCATTTGTCCTCTCAATGCACCCAATGTTGTTTTCCTTTTCCTTTATAACCAAGGCCGTTTGCTTGTAATTGTGCTTTGGAGTGAATGTGTATGCACCATTTGGAGTTTTGGATTTTGAGACACTTCATTGCTTGAAGATCCTTTTTCCAAAATTACTTTTGGAGTTTGACATAGCAGAGGAATTAAATCCTAAGCCTGTCTTGTCTCCACATTCTCTTTGACTCATAATAAGATCATCCAATGATTTAGATGCCTTAGTGAATGAGGCAATCACATTTTGAGGTCATTCTCCTCTTTTCTATGGCAGCTATTTCTCGCTATTAGCTTGGCATTTTCGGCCTTTGAACTTTTATTTTCATCGGCTATTTGACTTAGAGTACTCATCTCCTTAGTCATTTTGTGAGTTTTAGCTCTTGAGTAGGCTGTTTTTCCTCATTTAGTAGTGTGTGTGAGGATTTAATGTGTTCAAAATCTTTCATCATTTTTCCTAATGAATCATAAAGATCGAGTGGGTGATGAAGTGTGTGTGTCACGTCACTATCACTAGAACGAGTTTGATGAGTTAGAGTGTACCTCATCTTCTTGGTCGAGGGTTGATCTTGTTCCTTGGCCATCAAACGGATCGGGGCTTCTTCTTTAGAGTCACTTGAGTAGTCAACTTCATCGCTCTCAATCAATTTGTGTCTCTTGACTTGGTCAGTTGTCTCATCTCAGCGGATTCTGCTGACCAACATTGCCTTTTTCTTTTCTTGTCTTCTTTCTCTCAAGACCTTTCTTTCTTCTTCATTCTGTATTTGTTGACTACGAGGATATGGACAATCAATGGCATAGTAACCTGGTTGCCTACGGTTCGGCATAGATATTCAACCTTGATCACTATTTCCATTCTTGGATTGTCGGCCCTTTGATATTGACTTTTTGATGATTTGTTCTCTTGGTTGGCCTATCTTCCTTTGACTTGGAGGGAGCCGAGTGTCTTCGGAAGATTCGCCCTTGCCTCTCTTGTAGTTCTTATTGAAGAATTTGTTGAACCTTTTAACCATCGGGCTATTTCTTCCGGATCAATGACTTCTTTGACCTCGGCTCTATTTCCATCCTTAACAATTAGAGCAAATTGTTTTGGGTACTTTTGTCTCTTCCCGATCTTTTCTTCTCACTCAAATTCGTAGGCTTTGAGATCCGAGAATAGTTCATGGTTGGAGGTCTTCGATAGGTCCATGGAATGTCTCGGTGCCATGACCTTCATTTCCCATTCGGTTGGGAGACTTTTTAGGATCTTCATACACATTTCCTTCTCGTGTATATTCCTTTCCAAGTGCGAGATAGCTCGTTGGTGATTTACGTGAACCGAGCATCCAGTTGATACTGAGTTTTCTCCTGCGATCATTTTGAAATTCTCAAATTTTTGTCTGACCACCGATAATTTATTTTCTTTGATTTGCTCCGAGCCTTCACAAATCAATGTTAGCTTGTCCTGATTTCTTTAGCCGTTTTGCATGATTTGACTTTATTGAACATGACTTTGTCAAGGTTTTGTAAAGGATGTCCTTGGCTACATTGTCCAGGTTGTATCTTTTTTGTCATCATTTGTCCATTCGAGTTCTTGGTTTTTCAACCATATTGGTCTAGGGCAACATCCTCTTCACCTTTGATTGTAGCTCTCTTCTTACATTTGTGTTAACTTTTAAGATTTGCGTGGCCCATCCTCTATCACTATCCACATCTCATCATGTAATCTTTGATAGATGAGCTCGCATACGAATTTTCCAATCATCAAATTCTTCAATTGTGAACATAGGGATGCGTGTCAAATTTGCTTCCATGATAATAACTTTTAATGATAAAAGGAGTTTTGAAAACTTAAGTACTAAAACAGGACTTTGAAAAGTTTGGAGATCTAGTTCAAGAACGGTCATGCGGAAGGCTCAATGAACCAACCGCTCGATACCACTTGTAGGTCCCAAGGGGTGTGAGTGTAAGGTTTAGAAGGGGGGGGATTGAATAAACCTTACCAACTTTTCACTTTTGGTCCTTTTTAAAATTCGAGTTGACACTATACTGTTTGTGTCCTTGGTGGATGCCAATTTAGTTAATCAGTAGAGTTAGTCACTCACCGACTGACTCGAATTTGTTGATAGAATAACTCATTTGTTAAGATGAATTAGCTTAACTATGGTTTGTTTTTTGGAAGACTTAACACCCTTAAGTTTGGTTTAGTTATGATTTAATACTTGGTTTTAGTACTTAGAGCTTATCGGTTGGATAGCAAATATGTCATGAGAATTAAACAAATAAGATGCACGAGGAATTAAAGTCTTTGAAATGTAAATGACACGATAAGTTTTTATAGAGGTTCGAAGATGGGGTAATTCTTCTACTCCTCTCTTCTCCAACTCCGGAGGAATCCACTAAGTATTGATCGGATACGGAGTGGTAGCAATCAAGATACAAGTCTTGATCACACGGTGATTTGATCCTTTGGGACTCGGTCTGTAGATACCTTGGTCACTCGGTGGCTTCTCGTCCGACTCGGCTTCTTCACGGGGTAGTTGCCTTGCTACTACTGACTCACTTGCTCAAGCTCTTAGGATTTGATCACGAAGCCCTCCAAAAAACTCGAGACCGGGTTCGAACTTGAACCTTCCTACAATCCTTCGTGGAATGTAGACCCCTTTTCTTCTAAAGTTTCCTCTTCAGCGATTGAAGCTATCTTTCCTTCACGGTGAGTATTGGATTGATTTTCTTCGTAGTGTAGGCTTGAGGATTAAACTTGAATGATTTTGAGAATATTTTGATTCGATTCGGATATTAGCTTGAATGTTTTTGGTTCGGGTAATCAATAAAATCTTTTCATTCTTTTTAAAATCCTCAGTCATCCTCGGCCTTTTATAGTGATCATTCAAAAATTTGCCCGTTGAAGAGATAGGCTTATTTTTGAAAGTCACTTGTGGTCGTTGGCTTGTCTTGTTGCGATCCTTGGAATTGCCACTTCCTCTATGAATTATTCTTGACTTTTGAGCAATCGACACGGTGTAGTGCTTCCCATTGGTTTATTTCCTTGCACGCTTCGTGATTGAGCACTCGAGAAAGGTAGCATGGGGATATTACTTGTTTAAGTAATTCTCTTGATTTACGTGCAACGAATCTCTTTCGATTATCTCGACATTGCATTTCCTTGCTTTCCCCTTGTGACTTAGAGTCGACTTCCAATCATTAAATGACTCTTTTGTCACTTCAACTAGAGACTTGACTATCTTGAGTTGACTTGGTGATGCTTTACTCACCGTGCATCTCACCATTTGCACCTTGATCGAGTTCCGTCTTCTCTTCTTTTGCCAAACTGTTGTCTCGCAATGAGTCTTCCTACTAGTCTCCGAGTTGTCTTCTTGCATGTTTGGGCATAATCGACTTAACTCGGCTTTGACCAGCCCTATTTATTACAATGCGTTTACAACAAAAAATGGGGTGCCAACTTCCTATTCTAAGTTTTACATGGCATTCATCAAAATCTAAACAATAAATTTCCCAACAATTTCCCCCTTTTTGATGATGCCAAAACTTAAAACATTCAAAATGTAAATAGCAAAGATACATACGAGATAGTGCATTCACGGAGAATGTATGCGTAGAATCAATCCTTTTATTGATCATAACATTCTTGTTCTTTTACACAATCTGTTTTACAAGGTGTATCAAAGCAAACATTTATGTCTACGCCAAAAAAAAGAGAATTTCTGATTTATTACAGAAGACTTACATAGTATGTATTTACATAGTAAAATACATGAAGGGTGTGACAACAACACTTCATCTCCTTCGCCGCCTCCTTCTTTCATCTTCTTGATTCTGTCATCTTCGGTCTTCTCTTTTTCTCATCTTCACCGCCCTTCTTCTTCTTTTCATATGCCTTCCGGCATGACTTCATCTCTTCTTAATCTCTCTTGTCTCTCCTCCCATAGCTGAGTTTGTCTTTTATTTTCTTCTTCGATTCTTTTCACATACTCGGCATTGTTTTTAGCCACTTGCAGATTCGCTACTTGGTCAAGACCAGCCCAAAGAGATCCCTCCTTTGCTTGCCGGATCTATGTACTCAATGTTTTTGGGCGGAGGCCTCAGGTGCGAAACCTCTTCCTCCACCATCGCTTCTTCCTCTACCTCTTCCTCTCGGGCGTGTATTGTCTTGGGGTCTTCTTCTTTCCGGTGAGTGATCGGCGGAGTGACCCGATAGAGTGGATCGGTGTAGTCTCTTTGCCTATTAGCTTCTTCACATAACGTGAGACCCTTTTCCCAAAGTATAAGTCCCGTGCTTGAGCCATAGACATGTTTGCGAAGTATCCTTCCGGATGCGGCGTTTTAAATTCATCAAGCGATCTTGGCTCGGTCCCGACATCCGAGATGGCATAAGTGTCTCTGTCTCTTTGGAATGCCTCCATGTTTTTTCAAGATTTCCATAACTCGGGCATTCAACTTTCCTTCCACTTCCTCCATCCCTCGCTTCAATTGTCTTTCTCTTTTCGGCCATAGATGCAACAGAGTGTTGGAGTGGCGAGTCACTTTGGGAGTTTCTTTGCGATAATATCATTTGTGACAAGACCTTGTTGGGGGTTTGTGCAATCATTAAGGTCACATCTCTCGATTCTTCCCCCTCAACAGACTTTCCTTTCTTTTCCTTGTAACTTCCTCGTTGTCTTTCCCTTCACATTGCTCCCTCCTTTTTGCCGGATCTCTTTAGCGCTTTAAGGTATTCCTCTTCCCCTTTTTGGCATCATCAAAGGAGAGAGGAACTCCGGAAACATACTAGCAAGCGGGAAGTCGAGTCTGCTGATAGCCAAGTTCGCTTCGAGTCTGCTGTGTGGTGTATCCGCACGAAACTCGTAACGAGTAGCGTTGGATTTAGCTTTAAGCAACTTCATCTCGGCCATAAGAAGGTGAATTTTCTATCCATGTTTTCTTCCATACGCAGGAGCTCATTCTTATTTTGCTCACGCAGCAGCCTTTATCTCAAAGTGTGTGTGAGATTCATGCATGTGCTCAATGTGTTCTCTCAATTTCGTCTTTGCATCGGCGTTCTCGGCGTTCTCGGCTCTCCGGACAGTGAGCTTGTTGAACAATGTTCAAATATCTAGCTTGTTCCACGCGCATTGTTTCTTGGTGTTGCCACCACTCCCGGATTCGACTATTATGCCTCTCAAGTCGGTAGTAAGGTTGGCATCTCTGTTATCCAGTCTCATGTCCATCCAGGCCTGGTGCCTCTCCATCCGTTCAATTTCGCAAATAATGCTTTGAACACCTCCCGAACTTCAGTTGTTCCTCATTGCGAGTTGATGGCCAAGCGTCGTCAAAATCATAGTCACCTTTGAACGATGGTATCGATGGAATGACAGGATCTGCAGTCGTGGAAGCGCGCGAGATCGTTTTTGACTCTTCAGGGAGGTCGGGTACCTCCAGAGAGAAGGGAAATATTTCTACAAAGGAATCATCACGGGCAACGGGATTTGTTCAATGATGAGTGGTGTGCGTGAAGTTCCTGTGGAGCCGAACCTATTACGGCTTGGGAGCTGCGCAGATGGACTGGACTGTTGCGGCACTGGGGTTTGTTGTGAAGTTGACCCGACTTTGAGCCTCGGCTATCTCAACACTCGTCGGTCTCATTTGGTTTCTTCAATTGATTTGACTGGTCCTCGGCTTTATCGAGCGTCATCGGATGATGATGAGACTTCCATGGATGGCTCATCATCAAAGTTGAAAGTTTGACGAGTAGTCTTGAGGTCGACTTGCTCGTGGTTGGAACATCCTCGGTGAGTCTTTTGGATCGATCACGGGGGATGACTCGGCTTCATCGTCTTCTTCCGATCCGAGAATGGTTACATCGGGATTATCTGGGAGTCATGAAGTGCGATAATCTCCTTTTCGGATGGATCAATGATAGAAGGAGGGATGTTCTCTACTTGACTTCTTTACCCGGGAAGTCTCAACCTCCCGTTGGCCTTCATTACCTCTCTGCAGTCTCAGCTGCAGCGAGGCTGGACCTCCCTTTCGCGATTGTGTCGGTGTCTTAGGGTCTTCTCGTGGTGGCATCCATTGGAGTCTCAACCCCATGGATTGCACTTTCATCGCCCAGTGTTAACTCCCGTGGCATTCCTTCACGTGCCTCGATTGCATCGCATGGCGTCATTAGCCTTTAGAGCGATTGGCACCTCTCAGCCGAGATAGTCTCAAGCCATCGAGCTTCGTTGATGGCAACTTTCTTTGTGTATTTTGTGTTTATACTTTCTCCACTTCGCCTCCTAGATTCGTTGTGGAGTCATCTGCACGACATCCTCCGACCTTGCCGCTGCGGTGGAGGAGTTTCCCCCTCGGTGGCGCACCCGGTGAGTGACTTGGAATGGGTTCACTCGTCTCCAAACTCCCGATTGTTTCTACTTAGTGTTCATTTGTTGGGGCGGTGGTAAGACACCTTCATTAGGGGTTGGCTCGATTGGGGTCCCCACTAACCCGATTTCATCGCCAGTTCCCTTAATTCTTCTTCCGAGTGAGTGGGAAGTGGTGGCAAGAACAAGCGTGGCGATATCTTTGCACCACTCCCATTGGGTCCAACTCCGGTTGTGTTTTGGAGGACTCTCCTGGTCCCTCCATCATTCTTTTCTCATGAAAAATTCCGGATTCGTGCATTGCTTGCTGCATTTGCAACTCTTACGTGGCGGCGGCAGGATCTAGATCCTCATCACTATCTCGATAAGACGTCGAGGAGATGATGTGTGTGTTACGTGGTGCGGTGATAGGCGGATGATCTTTGGCCTTCTCACGTGCCTCGGCTTCCTCTCACTGTCTCTCTCTCCTCCTTGTCCTTGAAGATCCGCAAGATATCATGCGCGATTTTCTTCATCCAATGCTTGGACCACAGTGGTCACTCCAAGAAAGTTCATCGATTCCTCTTCTTCTTCGATAAACTCGGGCCGTTGGAACTGTTCCTGGATCGACTCAATTTCCACTTCCTCCACTCTGAGACGATTTTGGATGTCCGGATAAAGTGGGGATAGGATCATCACATCATCATCTCTTCCTTCTTCTTCTTGTTGTCCCTCATTCTCGGGATAGAAGGTTGCAAGCTTTGGTGCTCCATTCGTCATTACGTAAATGCATTGTAGGAGGGGATACGATTCTCGTCAACAAAGCGAGTTAGATTTCTCGGCTACTTCTTGTGTCTCGAGTTGTTCGAACTACGGTGGGTCTTTAGTTTGCTCTGCTGCTAATCGCCTTCACAGACTTTTTGTTTCATCAATAATATCCGGAGACTCTACTTCTCCAGGATCTCAGATGTCTTTTGGTGAGTGGTGACTCGGCCCGGTTTTTCAAGTTCGGATTTCTTGATGATTCTTCTTCGTCTCTTAGTTCGTACGGAGGGATTTACGGTTCGGAGAGAGTGTCTTCCGAGTCTGGGGGTGGAGGGAGCGTGCTTTGGTGTTTTCTTCGAGGAGCAGCCGTCTTGGCTTATCGGTTCTCCTCTTTTGACGATCGGAGAAGGTATTTGAGATTCCTTCTCGGCATTCTTCTTTGGGCGGGAGACACGGCTGCGGGCGGGCGACTCATTTCTTTGGGGGAGAGATTTGTTTTTCTTAGCTACGAGGCGGCGAGTTCTCTTAGCAGTGCAGGGGCAACTTTCTTCTTTGGTGGAGAGGAAACAGATGTATCTTGTGGTCACGGTGATTCCCCCTCACTTGTATCGCTCTCTTGGCGTCGGCTCTCTTCAGTGCGCGAGAGAGGTTTGATCTCGAACATCCTCTTGTTTACATGGAACGCCTTTCCATGTAGAAGAGGGACTCCTTTCACCTCCATCACCCGGCCAATCACCAGGCCATATCCCGAGGATCCTCCAAATGCACCATTCTCCTTGAAGGATTTGTTCCCTACATTCAGCGGCAGTCTTGTAGACAAACTCGATCCGGTTTACTTGCTTTTCTTCAATGATCGCGGCCATTACGATCGGTTTTGCTTTAAACGATTGATCAAAGTCGCCAAATTTGATGTCTATGCATTTGGCAACTATGTCCAACGAGTTTGTGGTAGTCCTCCTTCAAAGCCCCTTTTTTTGGTGTGTAGACTATCTTTCAAAGATAGTCGGTCTTGGCTACTTCCTTCCAAGCAAAGCAACCAAGTCTATGTCGGCTTCATTGATTTTCGGTGCTCCTTCCACCGGTAGTGAGCGGTGTTACGCGGATCTTGGCGAGAGATGATGAACTCCTTCCCGTGAGAAGAGGATTTGATCCCCTCATCGTGAATCTCGGCGTTCACGTAGAAGCGTGCGACCTCTTCCACATAGATCATCGAGAACTCCATCGTCGAAATGGTTTCGGCCGGGGACGTTTGAGCTTTTCGGCGATTTTCTTTATGAGGGCATCATCGGACCTGTTTGACCATTCCTCGAAATCCACAAAGTATACCCAGTGTGGATTTGCTTCCTAGCTTGACGAAATCATAAGTTGATGCCATTTTTCAAGTATTTCACGAAAAGAAACTTAGAAGTTGATTTGAATATTGATAGGGTTTTGAGAGTGTTTTGCCTTTGCTTCGAGATATAAATGAAACGTTTTGGTAATATGTGAGAGAAAACAGGCGAAAATGGTTTAAGTATGGTTTACGAAAGGGCGTGCGGGTGGTTTTTGAAATGTGATCGAAATCAACGACTTAGATTTTGCACGCCGATTAGCATTTAATGTCTCGAATTTAATGCGGCAAAGCATTTATATCCAATCATAAGCTTGGTATGCGCTTTTTGCTGTACACATCATCATTATCTTCGACGTCATTCTTAAAAACATTCCCGCTTAGTAAAAAGCATTGCGTTTTTGTCACTTTGCTCATAAATGACTAAACTTATCCCTTAGCCGATTTAACTCTTCAGTCACGAGTTCTCTAAGTGACTCAATTTGTCCTAATTCAAGATAGTTGTCTTTCCGACATGGTGATTCATTTAGCCGATTTTTAGAATTCAATCCTTTTTCTCTTTTTGTGTTTCATTTCTTTTCTTTGAGTCTCCGAGTGTCACCTCGGCTCAATTAACCCTAACTCATGCTTGAGTTCTTCAAATCTTGACTCACATAATGGTTTTGTGAATATGTCACCTTGTTTGTTTATCGGTTGAGATATATTCCAAGATGATGTCCTTCTTTTCAACATGATCTCTTATGAAGTGATATCTGAAATCATATGGTTTGTTCTTGAGTGGAACACCGGGTTCTTGAGTGATTGCAATTGCACTTGTGTTATCACACATGATTGGAATTTCCTTTTCTTCAACTTCATAGTCTCTCATTCTTGCCTCATCCATAGGATTTGGGCTGTTTGCCCTGATAGCCTATGTATTCTCGTTTTGTAGAGGTGGCTATTGAATTTTGCTTTTTTGCTAAACCAGGAAATTAGCCTATTTCCAAGCATTTGACATGTGCCGAAGTGCTCTTCTGTCAACTCTACATCAAAGATAGTCGAGTCGAATAGCCAATTAGCTTGAATCCACCTTCCTTTGGATACCATAAGCCAACTTCTTGGCTTCCTTTCAAATATCTCAAAATCCTCTTAGCTGCAGTCATATGGCTCTCTTTTGGAGCAGATTGAAATCTCGCACATACACCTACAGCAAAGGTGATGTCCGCGCTTCTTTGTGAGATAAAGCAATGATCCAATAAGTGCTCAGTATCTTGTTTGATCTGAGGCTTGCCATCTGCATCCATGTCCATTTTGACTGATGTATTCATTGGTATTTTCACAGAAGACTTCTCCTCCATACTAAATTTCTTCATTAAATCTCTGGTGTATTTTGTTTGACTTATGAAGGTTCCATCCTTCAGCTGTTTTACTTGGAGTCCAAGGAAGAATGTCAGCTCTCCCATCATGCTCATTTCAAATTTGCTTTGCATGAGGTTTGAAAATTTTTCACATAGCTCTTTGTTTGTGGATCCAAAAATGATGTCATCCACATATATTTGAACAAGCAGTATGCTCTTCTTGTCTTGAATTCTCAAACGTGTTCTATCTACTTTTCCTTTTGTGAATCCATTCTCGTTAGGAATTGTGACAAAGTATCATACCATGCTCGGGTGCTGTTTCAATCCATACAGAGCTTTCTTGAGTTTGTATACCTTATCTCCAAGAGTCTTCTGCTCAAATCCTGGAGGTTGTTCAACATACACTTCTTCTTCCAATAAACCATTTAGGAATGCACTTTTTACATCCATCTGATATACAATAAAATTCTTGTGAGCTGCATAGGCAAGAAACATCCTTATAGCTTCCAATCTTGCTACAGGAGCAAATGTTTCATCAAAATCTATTCCTTCTTCTTGGCAATATCCTTTGGCTACTAGTCTTGCTTTGTTTCTTACCACAGAACCCTCCTCGTTCATCTTGTTTCTGAACACCCATTTAGTACCAATAACATTTTGATGGGTGGGTCTTTGAACTAATTCCCATACTTTATTTCTTTCAAACCGATTGACTTTTCTTGCATAGCTTGAATCCAATGTGTGTCATCCAATGCTTGTAACACATCTTTAGGCTCTATTTGTGAGATAAAGCATGTGAACATAGCTTCTTGTTGAGTTCGGATCTTGTTTTGACACCTTATCTTATATTTCCAATGACAAGTTCGGTGGATGGTCTTTCACCATCTTACATCGAGGTTGAAGTAAGTTAGGCTGGATTGATCGTCTAGTTTTGTGTTGCTTTGATCGCTCTCTCGCAATCACTTAGCCGCAAATTTTCCAAAGATTTTATGAGACTCACTATCTCATCTTCATCCGAGTTTATACTTCGACTTCGGCTTGACATAGGGACTTTTCGTATGGTTGGATGATTGACTTATCGGTGATTCTTCAATGTCTTCTCCATTTACATTTGGCTCATCGAATACCACATGAATGGATTCCTCTGCAACCATAGTCCTTTTGTTGAGTACTCTGTAGGCTTTACTTTCAATTTGAGTATCCCAAGAAGATACCTTCATCGACTTTAGCATCGAAAGCCTTTAGATTGTCTTTGCCATTGTTATGGATGAAGCATTTACATCCAAATATTCTAAAATATGCAACATTTGGTTTTCTCCTGTCCAAATCTCATAGGAAGTCTTTGTCGGCCCTGCATTTTATCATACATCTGTTTTGAGTGTAGCAAGTTGTGTTGATTGCTTCAGCCCAAAATCTCTTTGGTAACCCTGCTTGACTAACATGGTCCTTGCCGCTTCTTTGAGTGTTCTATTCATTCTTTCGCAACTCCATTCTCTTTGTGGAGTCCCTTGCCATGCAGATAATTCATGACCAATGCCATTTTCAATACAATATTGAGTTATTATACCATTGACAAACTCGGTTCTAAATCCGATCTTATTTTGATAATGGTTTGGCTCTTCTCATTTTGAATCCTCTTCATCGATTTGTGGTAGTTTTCGAGAGTTTCTTTCTTCTTACACATGAATATTGTCCATGTATATCTTGAGTAGTCATCTACTACCACCAAGGTATATTTCTTCCCACTTATCTTTGTTTGGTTCAACTGGACCAAATAGATCCATATGTAGCAGTGCAATATCCTTGTTGAAGATGGGCATGTCTTTTCTTTGAATGATGATTTGATCTGTTTTACCCTTCTAGCATGCGTCACATATACTCTCCTTCTTGTATCTCGAGTGCGGAAGACCTTCCACAAGATTACGGCAAGCTTGTTAAGTGTTTTGAAATTCGGGTGACTCGGCTTTTTGTGCCACAGCCAACTTGATTCAGCTGTGCTCTTTGCTAATAGACAGGTGTTGGGTGTTGCGGTTGACCAATTTACTACATACATGTTCTTTTGTCTGCATCCTTGCAACACAACTTCATTTGATTCAATATCCTTGATTTGGCATATACCCATGTTAAATCCAACATTATAACCCTTGTCACGAGTTGGTCGATGCTTAGCAAGTTGAAGTTGAGTCCTTCAACATATGCAACATCTGTGATTTCTAATCCGTTCTTCTTGATGGATCCAATGCCTCTTGTTAGGTACCCATACTTGCCATTTGGGCTTATATTCCATAAGTCTATGCTGATAGTTCACATCGTTCCAATCAGCTTGGCTTGGATATTTTCTACCATTCCCATCATATGTGTTTCTTTGATAGAACTTTTGGGGTTTTTGGTAGCTCTGTTTCTTGTTTATAGAGTAATTCCTGTTTGGAGTTTGCTGAGGAACTTGGCTGAATTTCTTCTCAGCTGTCCTTTCAATGCACCCAACTGGTTGTTTTCCTTTTCCTTTATAACCAAGACCAGTTTGCTTGTAATTGTGCTTTGGAGTGAATGTGTATGCACCATTTGGAGTTTTGGATTTTTGAGACACTTCATTGCTTGAAGATCCCTTTTCCAAAATTACTTTTGGAGTTTGACATAGCACAGAGGAATTAAATCCTAAGCCTGTCTTGTCTCCACATTCTCTTTGACTCATAATAAGATCATCCAATGATTTAGATGCCTTAGTGAATGAGGCAATCACATTTTGAGGTCATTCTCCTCTTTTCTATGGCGGCTATTTTCTCGCTATTAGCTTGGCATTTTCAGCCTTTGAACTTTTATTTTCATCGGTGACTTGATCCTTTGGGACTCGATCTGGAGATGCCTTGGTCACTCGGTGGCTTCTCGTCCGACTAAACCTTCTTCACAGTGGCAATTTTGCCTTGCTACTACATCTCACTTGCTCAAGCTCTTAGGATTTGATCACCAAGCCCTCCAAAAACTCGAGACTGGTTCGACCTTGAACCTTCCTACAATCCTTCGTGGAATGTAGACCCCTTTTCTTCTAAAGTTTCCTCTTCAACTGATTGAAGCTATCTTTCTTTCACAGGTGAGTGTTGGATTGATTTTCTTCGTAGTGTAGGCTTGAGGATTAAACTTGAATGATTTTGAGAATATTTTGATTACATTTCAGATATTAGCTTGAATGTTTTTGGTTCAGGTAATCAATAAAATCTTTTCATTCTTTTTAAAAAAATCCTCAAAGTCATCCATCAGCCTTTTATAGTGATCTTTCAAAAATTTGCCCGTTGAAGAGATAGGCTTATTTTTTAAAGTCACTTGTGGTCGTTGGCTTGTCTTATTGCAGTCCTTGGAATTGCCACTTCCTCGTATGAATTATTCTTGACTTTTCGAGCATCGACACGGTGTAGTGCTTCCCATTGGTTTATTTCCTTGCAGCTCGGATCGAGCACTCGAGAAAGGTAGCATGGAGATATTACCTGTTTAAGTAATTCTCTTGATTTTACGTGCAACGGATCTCTTTCGATTATCTCGATTTATTGCATTTCCTTGCTTTCCCAGGTGACTTAGAGTCACTTCCAATCATTAAATGACTCTTGTCACTTCAACTAGAGACTTGACTATCTTGAGTTGACTTGGTGATGCTTTACTGTTGCATCTGTTTGCACCTTGATCGAGTTCCGTCTTCTCTTCTTTTGCCAAACTCGGTTGTCTCACGGTGAGTCTTCCTACTAGTCTCCGGTTGTCTTCTTGCATGTTTGGGCATAGCGACTTAACTCGGCTTGACCAAATACCCTATTTATTACAATGCGGTTTACAACAAAAAATGGGGTGCCAACTTCCTATTCTAAGTTTTACATGGCATTCATCAAAATCTAGACAATAAATTTCCCAACAAAGTTGTAGCCCTATCTCTTAACTTTTCATAGCAACTTGAATCAGCTCAATATCAATTTTGTAGAGAAAATCATGGCCCAAATATTAAATTCTGTCAGTGCTAAAACTTTTGACACATTTGGATATTTTCGAAAGCAATTCCCTGTTGTTCGATCGTCCATGTTTCTTTCCTTCGCGTCTTTATTCGTCCATTGGCTCTTGACATACCCTTTGGAATGTACTTCACCTTTTGTCCAATTTAGCTCCATTTCCTGCAAAAATACCCAGACAACCACAGTATCACGTCCAACAAGGAAAACAAACCTAAACACGCTCGATCTACATGCAATTGTGTCAATTATATAACAAAATGCACCTCAAAATGCATGTATAATATCCACTTATCAGTGGCATAATTGGTATGAATAGATGTATATTTACTCTTTTTAACCTTACCACATGTAATACATGAGGATATTACGTAAATTGATAATATATAATTTATTTGGACAAAAATAAAAAATTTACTCAAATGAAGAAATTCATTGACTTATAACATATATCTAAATATTTGGAAAAAATGGGACATAATAGAAAAAATGTATATTATATACATACAAAAAATATACATATAATATATATATATATATAATACACACACAAATAAATTATTTATATGTTTTTTTTCTTGTTTTTGGTTAATTATATTTTTTTCGTATCTTTTTATTTAAGTATAAAAATTTAATTATTGGTTGATATTACATTCTATATTACTCAAAATTTAAATTTAATTTCAAATAAATATTTCAATTTTAATTATTATTATTATTTATTAAAATAATAACACTATATATTACGTAATCTATTTTATTTTATCACTACTAATTTTAAATACCTCTTCTCTTTTTAAGTATGAAATTCTTAATATAATTAATTTTTAATTTTATGCTTTTATATATTTTTTAATAAATACATTTTTTAATAATTTAAACTATTTTATTTTATTATTATTTTAAAATAAATTTTTTTTCAAAATTTATGCCACATATGCTGCTAGTAAGTAAGCACCATGTCACCAAATTCTACCCACGTAAGTATTAATTTGCCAATTCAGTATTTAGAAATAGAATATCCGCAAAATTTAAAAATATTACCAAATTTGCAATTTCTTAAAAGTTAGTGGTAGCCGAACGCCACCCTTAAAACATAAAGGACAACAAGTTTATTTGGGCAAATTAAATGGACAAAAAATGCAATTTTGCCCATTTTACAACCTCAAATTGAAAATATAATTCGATCAAATTCCATTCAATTTAATCGAAGTGGATTTGCTGATTTTTAATCGAATTCAACTCAATCCAAAAAATCCAAATTATTGATAAATTGGGACCCAATTCGAATCAAACCCATATTTTTTTGGATCCAATAGGCATATTTTCAAGTGAATTTCAATATTGTTAAGCAAATCATATAATAATCAAAACCATATAATTACTTTAAAATATTGCAAAAATTAAATACCGCTAGATTGAAATATTTTAAAATCAAAAGCATATTGTTATTTTTTTTTTTGAAATAAAAGCATAATGTTCTTTTAAGTTTAAATACATTAAGACATTACAAAAAAAAAAAAAAATTACTTAAATTTTTGAAATGAGATTGAATTGTGAAACTAACAATGGCAAATACTATAATTCTACTGCAACTAATTTATTTTAATAGCCACGTGAAAATAAATGTTCTTTATACATCAACTAATTATATTCTTTCTACTTGCTAATGCAATGTTGTGTAACGTTTAAATTATATAATATATAAATTAAATTTAAATTATTACTGACATTAGAAAACGGTTTCGAATTCAAATATGAATACGAATCGATATTCGAATCAAATTTACTTGAATTTAAAACAAAATCCCAATAGTTATTTGATTCGAGTATTCATATGCCAAATTCGAGTTGATTCGAAATTCCAAAATCCTAATTCGAAATTGAGATTCAAATTCGAGTCGAATCGAATTTCAGATTGGTTCGATAATGAATACTTACACATGTTACACATTCCTCTTAGAATCAATTAATTTCGTTCAGATGAAGAACCTTACAACTGATATAAAAAATAAAAAGATCTAACAAATTCATAAACCTATACAGTTCAAAATCATAGAAATATTTTACATCTATACAGATCTAACTGAGGCAATCAAATTAAAAAATCGCAAATGGGGTCATCTGAATCTTCTGCACAAATCGCCTATAGTATGAACATATTTTTCTGAATGAAGTATCGCCATGAGAGACAAAGAAAGTCCACTTATTAAGGGAAATAGACTCCCATGTGGGGACTCAATAACACCGCAAAAGGATAGAGACACGCAACTAAATAAAAATAATAAGAAAAATAATTTTGAATCCCCCATCCTCACATAGTGGGAATATGAAGGAAGATGGAGGAAGAATAGAAGAGAAAGAAACGGTTAAGGTATGTTAGAGAGAATTTTTATGGTCTTGTGTTACACATTTTATTAGGTATGTAAAATTAGTTAATGGGTATAAAGTATATATGTGTGTGTGTATATATATATAAACTCACATATATTGATAATGTTTAAAAATATAGATCAATGCAAGCCAGGGTAATTGATTTTTAACAGTCCAATAGTCTAAGTCCAAGAGTGAAGATAACTGTAATGGTAAATGTAATCTTACAATGAAAACTAGCCAGCAACAAAAACATACAAGTTAGGAGGGCTTTGAAGTTGTCCCATGCAAGCCCTTTAATGCTTAAGTCAACAAATGTCTAGAGAATAACCCAAAGTGCAAAGGAATTCACTGTGCAATTAAGTTCAAATATTGATGCAAACATAAACGTGAACAAAAATACATCCCACCTCGTACATTATTTCTACAAGAATACCGTAAGAGTGACACGAATTTAGAGAATACCCTCGATTTTTAATTCACTAATCAATCACCCTAAAAATAATAACAACACCAATTTTTATAGGATGAAAATCATACCATAATAAAACTCCTAACTATTGAAAAACTCTTAAAATATAACAAAATAAACCACTAAAACTAATCCTAATAGATAATACGTTATCTTTGAATATTATCTTCATCATTCTCTTCGGGGTCAATATGATTCATCCTCAAATGGGAAAGGAAATCGTAACTTAAAGAATTGCAAACTATGAAGGGGCACGAGGAGGACGAGATGAGAAAATAAGATGAATAACATTATTAGTTAGGTAAGGGTTATCATACATGGTCCTTAGTGGTTTACCCACTCTGGAGAAACCATTAAGACCACAAAGACCATGTTAGACACACATGTGTGTTATAATTCCTTAACATGTTGAACTAACAGAGCAATTGGTTAGTAATTTGGGAGCAAAGAATAAACTGATGCCGATAAAATTTGGATCGAGCACAATATCATATTTTTCAGCAATCTCAATGTCTTTGTCAAAAAATAGTGGTCCATCGTAACTACTATTACTCTCGTCAAGTTTCGGTGGTTTTTCATAGTGAACCATCAAAATTGTATCGTCACTTTTCGTATCAAAATAGGTGGCCCATTATAACTACCAATCTCATTGTCAAAGTTTGGAGGTTCTTCATAGCCAACCTTCATTATAGTGTCGCCGCTTTTTTCATCAAAAAATGTTGGTCCGTTATAGTCACCATCTTCACCATCACTAGAGAATTAATCATCAATGACCGTGGAATATTTTCCAACAGCGTAAACTGGATGGGTACAACATCATAGGCAAACTCACCACCACCAAAAAAATCATTTTTCAATAAGTCTCTGGATTTCTTGATATTGGATGAGCACGATATCGAACTATTTTACCAGCAAGTCAATCTGCTAATGAATTTGAGTCGTATTATTGCTCGTAGCTTCAAAATGTAAGTGGTGTCGAGATGGAATATTAAGAATCATAGATGGGTCTCAAAAGCGAGAACATACTCGTGACGTTAATTCTACATGAATTCCATAAGAGAGACAAAATTTAAGAGAACTCTTTATTTTTAAAATAATCAACCACCCTAAAAATAATAACAAGAAAGTATTTATAGGATTGAATTCATATGATAATAAAAATCTTAGCTATTGATTTTTTTTAAAAGATAATCAAAATTAACTGAATAGATAATAAGTTATCTTTAAAACTTATCTCTAATTCCATAAGATATAACTCACTTCATACATTGAGACAAAATTTAAGAGAATAATCTTTAATTTTAATTCAATAATCAACCACCTAAAAATAAATAACAAGTATTCAAAGATTATTCCGCGAGAATAAAACTCATAAATATTGAATTCTTAATAGATAATAAAATAATAAAACTAATCTTTAATAGATAATAAGTTAGGTTTAAAACTTAATTCCATCATTCTTGGTGTAGGCAAAAATGATAAAAATTACAATTCAATCGTAGGTTGATTATACATTTTAAAAGATAACTTAAGAGAAAATTTTTAATTCAATAAACCACCATAAAATAATAACAAAGCAAGTATTTAGAGCATATCCTAAGTGTTTATCTTTGGAGCAAAAATCTTATATTGCCATTTTGAAGAAGTAAACAATTTTGCAGAAATACATCGTAGTTGAGCTAAATTTTTGTTTTCTTTTTGTTTTAGATTAATAATTTTGGTATTAAAATATAAGAAACAGATATTCATTTTTTTATTTAAAGCAAACTATTGGAGATGAAGGCGATTTTGCATTAAAATAGGAATTTGCACTAAAATGATTCAAACTATTGGGGATGGTTTTATAGGATTAAACTCATAAGATAATAAAATAAACCACTAAAAAATCATAATAGATACTAAATTATCTTTAAATCTTATATTCATGAGATACCTACTAATAAAAGGATATGAACTATTTATAAGGGGTGGCCAAACCATTGACCAGGAACTAAAATCATAGTCGGTTCCGAGAAACCATTGACGAATCAGATTCCACAAACCGGAACCATGTAGGTCGGTATCTCAGTGCCAAAAACCATGGAATCGACAGTTTTAACCATCAGATCGAACCATCGGTTTCAAGATTAAAATGAGGATCCGGAACCGATGGTTCCGGAGCTGTGGCCATCCTACTATTTATACTTGAGATTGTAGGTCTCATGAGTTGTGATCAATTTTATGGGCCTATTTACCGCTTAATGATAATTTGACACAACAATTAATAATTATGGGTAATTAAATAGTTAAATTCAAAATTAAATAATGTAATAAATGGATAATATTTAAAAAAGTGCAATATTATTTAACTAAATTATGTTCTGAAAAAATGAGCAATATTGTATATATAAATAGGCTAGAAGAGTCTAATCCGTGTTAACAATGTGTTAATAACAAATATGTGAGGTGGTGTTGTATCCCGTGTTAGCTTCGTGTTTTTAACTTGTTTCCGCAGCAACATTTTGGATGTAACTAATAAAGGAGAAGCCGATTTTTAAGCATGGAGATTCTCCATATATTGTGGACAATGCATGCAAACCACTATTCTAATTTTGCATTTCTTCTCTCTCTCTATCTCTCTAATTCTTAATAGAAATTTTTCAGACCTATTTTTTGCTATCTATTAAGGAACCATGGAAAATGCTCCACAAATAGAAGCAAACTTATATTACTGTTTTGAAACATCATGGAAAAACTTCACTCTCTCTGACCTCGAAGAAGCAACTGACAACTTTAGCCATGAAAACCTAATTGGAGAAGGGGGCTATTCTGAAGTTTACAAGGGAAACTTAGAAGATGGACAATTAATAGCAGTCAAAAGATTGATTAGAGGAACCCCAGAGGAGATGACAACAGATTATTTATCGGAGCTCGGAATTTTAGCGCATGTCAACCATCCAAACATTGTTGGAGTCATTGGTTATGGTGTTGAAGGAGGGATGCACCTTGTTCTTCCTTTATCCCCTAATGGGTGCTTGTCATCTTTGCTAAAAGGCAAAAGGGAGAAACTAACATGGCGCCGCAGATATAACATCGCTTTAGGTATTGCCTCTGGTATTTCTTACCTTCACGAGGGGTGTCGACGAAGAATTATCCACAGAGATATCAAATCTGCCAATATTTTGCTCACAGAAGATTTCGAACCTCAGATTTCTGATTTTGGGCTTGCCAAATGGCTTCCGGATCAATGGGCTCACCTTACCGTTTCGCATTTGAAGGTACGTTTGGGTATCTGCCTCCTGAGTTTTTCATGCATGGTACGGTTGATGAGAAGACTGATGTTTATGCGTTTGGGGTGCTATTGTTGGAGCTCATTAGTGGCCGCTCGGCTCTAGACGAGTCGCATAATAGTGTTGTGATGTGGGCCAAACCTTTGCTGAAAAGTATTACAGAGGTAGTTGATCCGTTACTTGATGGTATTTATGATTGGGATCAATTCAGTCGTATGGTTATGGTTGCTTCCTTATGTATTCATCAAGATTCAACAGAAAGACCCCAAATGAGCCAGGTTGTGAGGATGTTAAAAGGAGATGAAAGCATATTGCAGGGCAAGAAAAAGTTCCAAAAAAGGCCTGCACTCAGAAGGACATACCCCTTATGATGAATATTCGAGTTATATAGTTATCGATGAATTAGGTGATTGGCTAGTAATTAAAATGAGCAAGACATCTAGTTACAGTGCATTGTACCTTGTCTGGCGTGTAAAGACCTGAGTTTATGGGGACAAGCGCAGGTGCCGGTCAGGAGGACACATGTCTCCAAGTGGATAGCTAGAAATAAATTCTACTAGGTCCCTAACCTGCTCAACCAACCTGATGAAATCAAAAAGGATGCAATTTCGAGTCCCACACCTGCCCGTCCTATCCACGACACACGACCAAGTCATGTCGGCCAAAATTCATGGGATTGTTTAGAGGAAAGCCATCAGGTCCCAATGGGTTCAGATATTAAGAGTTAATATCAGTCACATGCATCACTCAAGTCGTCTCCCTGACACAATTGTTTTTAGAACTAGGGGGACAATTGAGCAAATTATATGATTACAACTAGGCCTAGCTAGTAGTATTACTTGTATGAGAAATCTCTTCCTGATAAATACCCTCATTTTTTACTTAAAGTGGGGATCAAAAAATTTGTATTCAAGGCATTTAATAGAGCATTTATTGCTGCAAAGTAAAAGAATAAATCCCGACATGTTCAGGTCGTTTAAGAAGTTTCATTGCATTTCTATTTTATTTCACTTTTTTATTAAGAACACCTTTTTAAGTGTGCTCTATCTTCAACTTGGAGCAATAACTTGCTCCAGCATTGCGTTATTTTGAAGATGCGAATAATACTTTTGCACCACAAATGGAAAACTCTATAGCTGCGCTAAAATTTTCTTTATCTTTGTTTTAAATTAATTATTTTAGTGAATTAAAATATGCACTAAAATGGAATATTACTTTTTAGTTGAATATTTAGTGCAAATTGTGATAAATTACAGATTATGCACTAAAATAGTACAGAACATACACTAAAATGGTGCAAACTGTTGAAAATGGTCTAAATAAACATAGAATTTTAACCAACAAGGCCATTTTCTTTATTTTACATGTGGGATATCCAAAACGCCACGACAATAAAATTAGCGCTAGAGGAAGGGCCATTTCGTTTAATAACTACTATAAACAACAAAATTAGTTATTCCATTTTCACCGAAATGTCTATGAGGATGTGTTCAAATGTGCCAAGCTCCTTACATAAAATAGAGCTGAGAATCCAAAGGATGATGAGAAATATGCAGAAAGAGATCGATGCGCTCACCAAAAGAGGACATATTGCGTCTGACAAGCAGAAAGAGCAATAATTAAATAATGTGAATTCAAAATACCCACATCCTCTAAGACCTAGACCTGAAAAATAGCAATTGCTTCGTCTAGAAGAAATCCATCTAAATGTCAAGCTCCCTACGTAAAAACAATGGGTTGATGAACCGAGGAGGTTCAATGTGTTTGAGTTGTTTGAGGATAATAATGTTCCCAAAGACAAAATCATAGAATCGTCAGGTTGGCGCATTCCATAGGAAAACCTCCAACAATTATGGATCTCACCCAGGGGAAACAACGCAAATAATGTCCAAAAAGTATCTAAATCCAGTTCCTTTCGAACATATATAATTCCCTGCACATGAACATTTTGATAAAATTATAATTAAAAAGAGCTATCTTTTGATGCCCTATATGGAAATTTTCATTCGGTTCTTCAGAATCAGAAGTATTGATGTTGTCTTGAGTATTTTGATCTAAAATTATTGCTAATTTACTTGATTAAACTTCAATTTGCAGGAAGTAGGTAGAATTTCCTTAACAATGATAATGTGATCATACTTAATGTCCTTTGTAGGCCTCTATCCTTGAGATACATGATATCATTTTAGTGATATGCTTTTGATTTTATGTAAAAAATATTAATTATTAAGTTTTTCTAAAGCTGATCTAGCCGATGTTGGTTATTATATTTCTCTAATGGCAATTCTTACTTGGAATCCTCTTTTCAGTAGAAACACAAAATTCAGTCCTTTGCAGATTTAATGGCTGCCTTATATCCTGGATTGTTTGGCTTTCTCATGGTGAATGTTGGAAGATAAACTGAAAAGTGTAAAACAGGGAAAATGTTTAGTGTTATTGCAATACTTGGATGAATATGGGTACAAACTGTTTGATGATTGATTTTTTCCATACATTTTTTTTATCCAGTTTTCCTTAATATTTTTTTACAACTAAAAAGTGACTAAGTATTCAAAAGGGTGATTTGTCGATATATGCATACCGCTCATTGCCATTCCAGTACAGTTCGTAGAAGCATGTCCCCAACCGTCACCTCTTGAGTATGGTTTTGTTGGAGAATGACATTTTCACTAGTTATATTTTTATTTTGAGTAATTGAAATAATTGATCCACTTTTTTAGTGGTGTTTGTTTTTTTTTTACTTTTTGTGAGTGGCTAAAAAGTTGCACTAAAATTTCTTTATGGAAATGGTATGAAGACCACTAAAAGTGATGTGCCTATATATATTTGTGTAAGTTGTGCAATATATGCATCGAAAGCCATAGTTTACATAATTGAACATTTGGTTCATTTTTCTTATATCTATATTTTTAGTTTCTAAACATAAATCACAACATGGTATCAGAGAATTTTGATCTTATGGGCTGTGAGTGAATTTTTGAGAGAAAACCAGTAAGGCTTCCTTCTTAAAAAAAACACACACACACATATTATGGCTTCGAACAATTTTTCTATTCCAACACCTCCCATTGTTACCGGATAAAACTACCGAATTTGGGCAGTAAAAATGAAGACATACTTGAGAGCATTTGATTTTTGGGAAATAGTGGAAACTGGAAGGGAACCAGCTCCCTTATCAGCAAATACGACTGTTGCTCAAATCAAACAACATAATGAAGAAAATGCAAAAGAATTCAATGCTTCGTCATGCATCCATTATGCAGTTTC
The DNA here is from genome assembly GCA_016081115.2 of Rehmannia glutinosa. NCBI lineage: Eukaryota > Viridiplantae > Streptophyta > Magnoliopsida > Lamiales > Orobanchaceae > Rehmannia > Rehmannia glutinosa. Next base: position 81,219,869 of record CM071926.1, read on the forward strand.
TGATGTGATTTTCACAAGAATTATGACTTGTGAAATGGCAAAAAAAGCATGGAACAAGCTTAAGGAGGAGTTTCAAGGAAGTGAGTGAACTAAGCAAATTTATCTGCTCAAATATTGAAGGGAGTTTGAAGTACTCAGGATGAAGGAAACAGAAACTGTCAAAGAATATACTGACAGACTTGTGAAAATCGTAAATCAAATTCGACTACTTGGAGAAGAGTTGACAGAAAAAAGAATTGTTGAAAAAGTACTTGTAAGTCTACCAGAGAGATTTGAAGGAAAAATTTCCTCTCTGGAGGACTCAAGAGATTTTTCAAAATTAACTTTGGCAGAGCTAATAAATGCTTTGCAAGCCTTAGAGCAAAGAAGAGCATTAAGGCGTGAAGACACCCCAGAGAGTGCCTTTCAAGCTAAGATCAATAGAAAAAAAAACCAAATAATAGTGGAGGTAGAAAGCAGTTTGATGATAGAAAAGAAACAGAAATTAAAGAATTTGATAACTACAACAGTGGAGGAAAAAATGATAAGTATCCACCTTGTCCAAATTGCAAAAAAACAAATCATTCAGAAAATTTTTGTTGGTACAGACCCGACGTGAAGTCCAGAGCCTGCTATCAGCTTGGTCACATGGAGAAGGTTTGCAAGAACAAAACTAATCAACAGGTGCAACAAGCACAGGTTGCTGAAAAACAAGAACAAAATGATGAAGAAACACTTTTTGTTGGTACATGTTATGGCAAAAATAATATTAAAGTAGCTTGGTTAATTGATAGTGGTTGCACAAATCATATGACTCATGAGGTTGGAATATTCAAAGAGTTGGACAAAACATACACTTCACATGTGAAAATAAGTAACGGTGATTATGTGGCTGTCCAAGGAAAATGTGTCGTTGAAATACAAACACCGTCAGGTACGAAAGTTATTCATGATGTTATATTTGTGCCTTGAAATTAACCAAACCTCTTTAGTGTCGGACAAATGCTAGAAAAATATTATGCATTACATTTTCAAGATATGTCGTGCATTATTTTTGATCCATCTGGCTATGAATTAATGACTATCGAGATGCAAGACAAAAGTTTCTTGTTGAAATCAACTACAAAGCAAAGCAGAACTCCAGAAAACACTTCATGAACTTTTAACAAATTACAAACGACAACTCTGACTGAGAAAGAAGCTATAAAGATAGGTGAAAATATTCAAGTGACGAAAGCAATGGTCAACTAGTACAAATGTCAAGGATGAGTGTTGGAGAATGACATTTCCACTAGTTATATTTTTATTTTGAGTGATTGAAATAATAGATCCACTTTGTTAGTGGTGTTTTTTTTCTCCCCATTTGTTTATGGAAATGGTATGAAGACCACTAGGAGTGATGTGCCTATATATATTTGTGTAAGTTGTCCAATATATGCATCGAAAGCCATAGTTTGCATAATTGAACATTTGGTTCATTTTTCTTACATCTATATTTTTAGATTCAAAACAAAAATCACAACAGGTTTCCAGGTTAGAAGAATATATAATATGTGTGGGGTTGGGATGGGGGGTTAAGTTTTAAGGTTCCTACTTCCTAGTATCCAACAAATACCTCAGGGAGAAAAAGAACAAATGAATACTCAGGAAATCTAAACTGAACACATGAAAAAAGAGAAGCCAAAGAAGATTAAGATGCATGAAGTAACTGTGCTGGAAGTTGCCGCTAAAATCGATGCTGATGATCTCGCCACTTTTCTCTCTAGTGTTTCGGTATTATTATTTTTTTAACTTGGATCTGATTTATTTTTTTCTTATTCTTTTGTCCTGTTTTTTTTAAATTCTCGGTGGAATGTAAATTTTTTATGATTTTTTTGGTGATAGGAGTCATATGAAGGGCACCAAGATATACAGTTGATGACATTTACGGACTATTTTGGGCTTGCATTTTCCACCGTGAGTGCGTCGCAATTTCCATGGCTGAAGTTTTCAGGGAGTCTCTCCCTGCAGTGGCTAAAATTGCTGATGTGAGTTTGTTAGATTTTTATGGTACTTATTGTTTCAAGATTAATTATGTTTAAATTTGTTGAGCATTGAGGCTTTAAATTTAGCACTGAGCATGTGTTATGGTATGATCATATTCATATGCATATTATAGGGATCTTGAATTAGAAATGTAAAATTGTTTGACAAGCAGTTTGGGAGGTCAGATGCAGAACAACCCGATCCAAAAGGAAGGGTCTATTAGTGGGAGAAATCTAGTGTTGGGGAAATGAAGAATAAATTTTCTGCTATAGGCTTCGGCCCCCGTCCGGTAAACAATCACCCCCACCGCTATTGGCCTCTTTTCAGTGACTTCGCCTCCCATCCCTTCTAATGAAAATAATATACCGAGAGTTTTAAATTATGTCATGACTGTGGAAATCATTGAATATTTTGTAAATGTTTGCTTAAAAAAACCCAAATATATTTCATTTTCAATTTAGTAGCTTATAGAAGACATTGGTATTTTTTCATACTAGAGTTTTATCCTTGTTAATGTTAACTTGAGTACATTATGTTCATTAGCATAAAAAATCTCCGTTTCTGTTGCAGCTAGCTGTCATGTCGGCATTCTTAGGTCCCGATCATTCTGCAACTGAGGCATTGCCAGCCTCAGATCCAGATGTTTTGCCATGGGTCCAGAAATACCAACGTAGCCATGAAACAGTATCACAAACTAATTATCGTGTCAATATTACTTATCCATTTTTTATTTCTTTTCGGCAAGCAAAATAGAAGAAAATATAGAGTTATCTTGTCGAAAATTTCCAACCATTTAGCCAACATTATCGGTTGTATGGTCTTACGATTTGGACTAACGTTAGTCCACTCATGATATGGTCCTTCTACTAAGCGACCGCTTATGTTTCAGTTGACCTCATCACCACTCTTAACAAAACCGAGTTCTTTAGGCCAACAAATCAATTATGAGGCATATACATATCTGTCAAAAAGGTTGATCTCAACAAAATCAAATCGTAGAGATGCAGCAACTGAGTGACATTTGTGCTAGCAATGAAGTGAAGAGAGTAAAATTGGTGGTAAGCAACAATTTGAGGTTTTGGTTTTAGTAGGAGTTTGGAGTTAGTTTTTTCTTGCTTTGATATTTGTAGGACATTTATTATGTTATTGATATTCAGAATATTTGGAAAAAGGGTTACATATATAGAGTCGTAGGGAGTTCCTAATTTTTCTTGCCTCATTAGGTTGGTGCAATATGCTAAGGGGGTGGTGTCTTCATTTAGTCTTAAGTTTTGGTGGTCTGGAAGTAGATAATTCATGCATGATGTTGAGTATCTTTTAATTTAGTGCATTAAGTTGCAAAGTCAGACAGGTAAGTTGCAGAGTCAGAAAGGGATACTGAAGTATTAATGAAACTCTAGTGGTTAGGGACTTGTAATTTCCTATAGGTACCAACTTTCATGATTTGGAAATTAAGAATTAAAAAATTGGATGGTTGAATGGATAAAGTTCCAAATCATGACGAGATAACGTAGTTTTGCAGTTTTTATATGCTTGTATGCATTACAGATGTAACATCTCTTCTTTGGATTGAAATTCTTTGTATAATTGACCACATCTAGCAGGTAAGACCATTTATAACTGGAGTTTTTCTGTCAAGCAGGAAATAATACTTCTGAGTAAATACAAAGGCCAACAGAGCTTAACAGGTTGATTGCAGGTACAAATTCTAATCTAGTTTTTAGTTTATGCCAATGGTGTGTGAGATGTGCTACTCAATAGCCATAAAGCACTTCTCACCTTGCATGGCATCATTCCATGAAGCTCCATTATTAGGGCCAAATGATCCTATAAATTAAAAGGGAATATGATAAATAGTCACTAAAATCATTAAACAATAAGTGCAAACAAATCAGTTGAGAGAATATATTTTATTCCCACATCAAATCATCTGCAGATTAAAATTATTGTTATATTTTAGCCTAGAAATAAATTCATAATTCTAGGCTACATAGATCTACTCATTGTTAATTCTAGTCTCTATGTAGTCTCATATATAATTGTGACATTTCATATGCCTTCGAAAAATTAGATTTCACTCTTGGCATTTATATTACTTAGCTTCAGCCATCTCTGTATTCACCATGATGAAAAATATATAACATTAATGTTGGGAAATTATTTTGTAGATTTTGATGAATGCCATGTAAAACTTAGAATAGGAAGTTGGCACCCCATTTTTGTTGTAAATTGCATTGTAATAGATAGGGCTGGTCGAGTTGAGTTAAGTCAGCTATGCCTGAACATGCAAGAAGACAACTGGAGACTAGAAGGAAGACTCCGCTGTGAGGCAGCTGAGTATGGCAAAGAAGAGAAGATAAGAACTCGACTGAAGGTGCAACTGAGATGCGGCTGAGTGAAGTATCGATCAAGTCAACTCAAGATAGCCAAGTCTCAAGTTGAAGAGACGGAAGAGTCATCCATGATTGGAAGTCGACTAAGTCACCCGGGAAAGGCAAGGAAATGCGGTCAAGTCGAGATAATCGAAAGAGATCCGTTGTACGTAAATCAAGAGAATTACTTAAACAAGTAATACTTCCATACTACCTTTCTTAAAGTGTGAGTCCGAGAAGTGTGCAAAAGGAATAAACCAATGGGAAGCATCGCACCTGTGTCGATCTCTACGAAAAGTCAAGGATCATTTATACGAGGAAATGTCAATTCCAAGAACTGCAACAAGACAAGCCAACGACCACAAGTGACTTTAAAAAACAAGCCTATCTCTTCAACGGGCAGATATTTGAAAGACCACTATAAAAGGCTGAGGAGTTTTATTGAGAAAAGGTTACCTTGACCATCTGAGAATTGAATACAAGCAAGAAAGAAACATTTGTAACCTGAAATATTCTCAAGTTAAAAAACGCTCAATCCTCAAGCCAACATTACGAAGGAAATCAATCCTACACTCACCTGTGAAGGAAAGACGACTTCAATCAGTTGAAGAGAAAACATTTGAAGAATCAAGGGGTTTACAATCCACGAAGGATTGTAGAAAGGTTCAAGGTCGAACCAGGCTTAAGTTATTTGGAGGGCTTCGTGATCAAATCCAAGGAACTTGAGCAAGTAGGCTGTAGTAGCAAGGCAAACGCCTGTGAAGAAGCCGAGTCGTATGAGAATCCAAATTTGTGTGACCAAGGCATCTCTGATCGAGTCCCAAAGGATCAAGTGTTTGTGTGATCAAGACTTGTATCCGGGATTAACCACTCTTTATATTGATCAATACTTAGTGGATTCCTCCAGGGGAGTTGGAGAAGAGAGGAGTAGAAGAATTACCCCATCATCGAACCTCTATAAAAACTTATTGTGTCATTTACATTTCAAAGACTTTAATTTCGCATATTACATTTATATCTCACGATAAATTTGCTATCCAATTGATAATCAACAAAGTGCTAAAACCAAGTATTGAAACAAACTTAAACCAAAATCAAGGGTGTTAAGTCTTCCAATAAAACATATCACGGTCAAGTTAAGTCTTTAGTCAAAACAATTTGAGTTATTCTATCAACACTCGATCCGAAAGTCGCGTTGAGTGGCTAACTCATTGATTAACTAACTTAGTTGTCCATCAAGGACTTAGTTGTGTAGTATTAACTCGAATATTTAAAAGGACTAAATTTGAAAAGTTGGTAAGGTTTATTCAACCTCCCTTCTAAACCTTACACTCACACCCCTTGGGACCTACAATTAACTCGTGATCGAATATTTATTTTTCACCATGCTAATTTTGCAGACTACATATGTGTAATGATATTTTAAATTAGTACGTGTTACTTGTCTTATTTAGTTTTGTTTTTTTAAATACACAGGTATGTGGTTCTTGATCCCGTGAATTTCGAGCAAATGGTTTCCAAGTGAATGACACACATAATATTCATCAGTAGAAGCTACCTTAGCGTAACTCTTGTTCTAAAACTACCAGACAATTGCTTGAACTCTAAGACTTATTAGCTTTATTTTAGAGACGCGAGCTACTCTTATCACATTATATTAAGATATTTTTGTTTTAGTTTCAAGTGAATGATGGAGTGTTCGATATTTTTATATTGTTAAAACAATATTTTGAGATAAATTTTGTCTCTTTGTTTTTTAGTTTTATGATTTATGAATTTTGTTGCCGCTCTCCTGTTGCGTTTTGTTTGCTCTTGTTGGTCACATGATTAAATGGTGGGAAACATTAATTAGTTTGGCTGAATTAGGGGTGTACACGGTCCGGTTCGGTCCGGAGATTCAGAAATCTCCAGAACCGTACCAAAGTTCGGAGATCCCAAAATTAAATCTCCAAAACCGAACCATAAAAAAAAATCTCCGTCCCGAACCGTCCCGAAAGTTCGGTATGGTTCGGGACGGAGATTCGATTCTAAAGGGATGGTTCGGGATGGTTCGGAGAAATAGAGATTCAAATATTTCACAAATAAAACACACAAAAAAGGTGAAAAGAAATATCAGGGTAAAAAATCATTAAACGGTTATACTTTCAATCTTTTTTTAGTGCAATTTCAAAAACACATACTAAAACTATTAGTACTATATGAGTTTAACTTTTTGATAATTTATATTTAATTTATACATAAAATTTCTTTAATTCATAAGTGCTAAATTTTTAATATTGTAATTCTAAATCTTTCTTTCATGATATAGACTATAACACTATACTACATATTAGTTTAATATTAATTTAATTTTTAAATCATTTTTTTCTAATTTATAGTCGGAAGTATTGATTTTTCGTTTTCGATTTTAACATAACATGTTTCAGATATTATGTTATTCATATTAATAGTAAAAGTTTAGAATCTCAACCAATGACAAATTTAATAGTCTCTATTACACAATAGTATTCTATAATCTTGGCACATTGTCATGCGCTCTTGACTTAGGAAAAATATAATTGACTAATAACTTTGATAAACTAATATGAAACAAAAATCTATAATCTCAATGTCTTGGTTAGACGATTACTCTAGCTTATGTGCAATGTACTAATCATTTAAACTAATTTTAATTCAATTAATTTTCTTGATTAGAGGACGAGTCTAGTTATGATCCTTAATAAGTAAAATACCATCAAATTAAATATTTTCTACAAATCAAGTATGATTATAATTTAATTTATTGGGTCATTAAATAAATTAATATGACGTAACTATTAGTGAATTAAATATATATTCAATTATTCATTTGATATATTGATAAAAATATGCCAAATTCTTAATTTGATATTATTTAGTATTATATAGTATTGAATTTCAAAGGACTATTTAGTTAATTTAATATCAAAATATAAATAAGATAAAAATATTATATATGTATATATAAAAAATTATTTTAAAATTGGTTCTGGTTTCGGATATTCGATTCGGTACGGTTTGGTATGGTTCAGTACGGTTCTCGATATGGATATTTGAAAAATCTCCAGAACCGTACCATGAAAATTTTTGGGACGGTTCGGTTCGGGGAAAGTCTAAAAGTCAACGGATATTTTCGGTTCGGATATTTTTCGGTTCGGATATCGGTTCGGGTTCAGTGATCTCCAAGTCCCGTGCACACCCCTAGGCTGAATATTGAAATCATGGTAAGATAACGCTTCTTTTATGAAGTGCGATCTATTGAACAAAAATATGGGATATCGCTTCTTCCCAAAACCGCTATCAATTTAATGTCATATAATGCTTCTTTTATAGAGTGTTATCTTATGAATACAAATATTGGATAGCGTTTCGTCAAAAAAATGCTGTCAAATATGCATCTCAGATAACACTTTATAAGCGCTATCTACAAGATAGAGCTTTAGATAACGGTGGTTCCAACAGCACTTGGAAACGCTATCTAAAGGAGAAAAAAAAGCGTTATCTGAGTGCTTTTCTGGCGTAGTGATTATCACCCAAAACCTCATGTAGCTATTAATTTTACTAATCCAGTTCTAGTCACAATTCCATCTCCATACCCAATCAACAACCTGCATTTAAAAAAAGATAAACCATTTCTCAACACCTAGAGAATATTTCTAGATATCGAGACATGTTTCTCGATATTGAGACATGTATCTTGATGTCAATAAACAAACTCTTGATGTCGTGAAACTAAATAGCTCGAGAGAGACCTCTCGGCATCAAGAATCATTTCTCGATGTCGACACACATTGAGAATATATGAAAGGAATTTGAATTTGCAGGTCCACCATAGTACAATCACGATTGCTAGCACCATTGCCACCATTAGTGCTCAGCAGAAGTATTTGTTACAAGATTCTCTCTCATCCGATCATCCCCTTATTCTTAGGAGAGCCAATATATAGGCTACAACTGCCCCATGTAGAATCATCTATGGGTAGACCCAGCAGTATGATCATATGATTGTATCCATCATCGAACATACAATGCTAACACCCAAAAAATATTACCTAATAGCCATAAAATGTTATTATAGACATTAGGTAGTCCGTGCTACCTATAATCTAAGGTATCACTTTTAATAGCTTTTAGTAACAATTTTTCTAAGTGTGACATTAAGTTCTATTTGTATCACTTTGAAGAAACACTTCTAAAGTTGATTTTTATTACAACTTTTGCATTGTTTTATATATACACGCATATATATGATAATTATATTATATGTATAAAATATATAATTTATGTAGTAAATATTATATTATATAATATATGTATTAAAAATTATATTATACACAATATATATTAAAATTTATATTATACAGTATAACTACTAAAAATCATATTATATTATATATTAAATGACATAATAAAATAAAAAATATAAAAAATATGTTAAACAAAATTATTGATTATTTTCTCATCTATAAAAATAAAAAAACCTATAAATATGAAATTAATATTTCAACGGATTAACAGTAAAAAAATAATAATAAATGAGTAATGAAAAAGTTTTACCAATAGAAAAAAGCTTAAGTGATTATTGGCATCATCAATTTGTGTTGGTAAATATATTCTAAAAAAGTAAAAAAAAATAAAAAAGGCTACCGATGAAATTGGTTTCCACCGATAAAAAATAAAAGAATTAAAAATAATAATAATATAATATTTACCTACGGATGTTTCGCAGTATTATGACGTAATTAATTACCTCCATAAAAAAATTAAAAAATAAAAGTAAAATAAAAAGCCCTTCTAAAAAGGAAAAAAAAATTCAAAAAAATTAGTACATAACGTCTACAATTTTTATGTTTAGTAACTGCTCTTGTCTTCACCTATTTTGTGATATTAATTAATTAAATAAATTATTGCCATTATTAATGAAAGCGATGCAATTTTATGTTACCAAAACATAACCAAAAAATGTTATAATTAATAAAATATAGTATTGCCTATAGTATTGTTTGATTAAAGAGATAAATATTTGTGTTACAAAAAAAAAAAAAAAAAGTGATACTTAAAAAGTCCTATTTATTTAAAATCATTACATATAAGCGTTACATATGATAGAGTGCTGCAAAAGTGTTACCTATTTTTTTGCAACGTAAAAAGTGTTACAAACATGTGTGTCTTATGTAAAAAGTGCTACAAATTTATGTTACCTAATATCATTTATGTTGTAGTGTTTTTTCGAGAAATCAACACTAGTACAAAATTGTCCATTTGCATCGGTTTAAACGATGTTAAGCATCGGTTCCAATGACAATGCTTATAATCACATGGATAGGCATCGTTGTTGTTAAGCAAAACCGATGCATAATGTTCACCAAAAGCTTATGAAAGTTAGTACTCGTATCATTTATCTAATAAACTTTTTCACACCCCCATTTTTTCAAAAAAAAAAGGTAAGTAGAGAAAGGAAACTCCTATGTACATAATGTCAGCAGAGAATTGTTATTCACTAAACCACACAATTTCCAAGCAATGCTCAAGACTATATTACAGTATCAGGAAAATAGTTTTATTGACTATATCGATCTCTTAACCAGACAAATACAAATCACAGCCGTTGCCCAAAATATATATTTAGAAAATTAAAGAAGCATAAAACAAGAAATTCTATTACTGAACAGTCCACCAAAGGCATGCAAATATACGAAAATGAGGAACAAGATCTGTCTTACACTAAAAGATTAGTACAATGTATTCATGTAAGTGTTTTTCACCGTTGTATATTAAGAAAAGACATTGTTGTAGAAGATGATGTTGTGATAGGGGTACTAAATGACAACAAAAACAAATTGTTGTTGTTTGGAAAAAAGACAACAGTTTCGCAATGCATAAAATATGTTGTCATTTACATAAAACACAACAGTTATACACCGTTGTCTTTGTTTTCAACAGTGAAAAACAATTATCTTTGAATGTGTATTTTGTAATTATATGCCACAATATTTTTGGGTTTTTGTTGTTGTAATTAAAAATTAAACTTATATTCACAGGAATAAAATATGAAATAAACTACATCAAAACATAGTCCATAATTCAATGTTATAAAATGCCCAAAATAACAATGGTTTTATTATCAATTATATATAAAGTCATCTACCAAAAAAATGCCCAAAACAACAATGATTTAATATCAGTTATACATAGTCCTCTGCCAAAATAAAAGGCCCAATCTAACAATAATGTTTTATGCCAATTATGTACAGATGGTGTGTCAAAATAATAGTTATGAATAGTAGCCTCCTACAACAACAACAATATTTTTGTGAGTCCATAAATTGAGGATGGAACAAGTTTATTCTTCCTAAAGCTGAGGGTGGCATGGGGTTCCATGATTTGCAGTTATTTAATGATGCACTGCAGCTTTAGAGAATCTTGAGTCAATCTAACTTTCTAGTGAATAGAGTGCACAAGGTGAAATATTTTCTTAAAGTGGGGTTATTGGAAGTTCCAGTGTGGAAGAATGCATTGTGGCTTTAGAGAAGTATGATGGAAGTGAGATATGTTCTGAAAATGGGAGTTATTTAAAGTGTTGGTGATGGAAAATCCATCAAAATTTGGCAGTCCCCTTGGATTCCAGAAAACAATTGTTGCATATATTTCTCGAATATTAGGTAATGGAGTATGTTAATGAATACCAAAATTAAATTTTGTATAGGATAGACATATTTTAAAGATGTTTTCTTTAAGGTATTAATTCCTCCCACTATGGTGTAGATGGTTCACAATGAATTAACCTCCAATGAATTAACCTCAAGGATATAAAGCCTGTATATTTCACAAGAATTCCAAGGTTGCACTCCTTAAAATTTTCTAGGAGCATAAATCACAAGATGTAGTTATAAAAATAACAATGGTTGAAAGTAGGAAAGAAATAAATCTCGTAGGAATTTTATGGATTTGTTTTTCCATCTCTCTTTTCTACATTTTTTGTAGAATAATTAGAAATATTTATAGATTTTCAAAGGCTGCAGTCAAAAGTTGCATCCGTTCTCAAATTATGGAGCTTATAAATATTCCAATGGTACACCCTTTTCCACATAATTTTTATTTTACATATTTATTTATTTTCTTTCCTTCTTTTTCCTATAATATATTATATAATATAATATATCTATAAAATGAATATCTAGCTAAAATGATGTTATGATATGAGATGCAATAAATGCAAACCAATATGAGACACTATATTATATATAAATATACAACAATCCCCCACTTATTTACAAATAATATATAAAAATAAATACAACTTGTTTCACATAGTAAATACCATAAAGTGGACGAGTCTTTTACTTATGGTTGAATATGTAACACTAGGAAAAGATATTCTCACTATGTATGATTCATGCTTGAGATTACAAATGAGCTCTCATCTCTTGGAAAAGAATACACACAGAAGGAGATGTGTATGAAGTTTTTGAGGTCGCTCCCAGTTGAGTGGGAAATGAAGGTGATGGCCTTGAGATACTCCATGGACTTGATAAGAATCTCCAACCATGAGCTATTCACTCTCTCACCGAGTATAATCAGCTTCCCTCCTGTGATTGAGTTGAGGTTCGAGAAAGGTGGCAATAGCCTATTCCTATTCAATGTTACGATACCACCAAGAGATTGGAAAGATTATGAATTTTGAGCTCCAAAGAAGAGAGCAAGAAGAGATAGTTGTACCCAAGATAGCGGCTCTACTTGCTGGAGAAACCAAGAGACCTAACTCCAAGGATACCACTGACCAAGAGGAAATTGCCCTTATGGTGAAAAGATTGAACAAGTTTTTTAACAAGAACTACAAAAGGAACAAGGGTGAAACCTCAAGAAGACACTCAGCTCCTTCCAAGACCAAGGAAGATAGATCACCAAGGAGAGCTAACCACCAGAGAGTTGAATATCAGAGAGCTGATAATCAAAGAGCTCACTATCAAAAGGCTGCGAACCTATGCTGGAATTGTAGACTGCCAGGACACTTTGTTGTTGATTGTTCCTATCCACTAGTCAACAAATACAGGAATAAGGAAGAAAGAAAGGTCTTCAGAGAAAGGAGACAAGAAAAGAAGAAAGCCATGTTGGCTGCTGAAACGACACCATCAAGTGCAAAGGAAACAGTTGAGTCGGAAGAAATGAGGCGAGGCGGACTATTCCTCGACACATAAGAAGAAGAGGCTTTGATATGCCTCATGGCCAAAGAACATGAAGATGGGGTACATTCTAACTCATCTAGCTCTAATTCTGATGATAGTGATTGTGACACACACACTTCATCACCCACAGATCTTTATGATTTGTTAGGCAAAATGATGAAAGACTTTGAGCACGTAAAATCCTCACACTCACTCTTAAATGAGGAAAATAGCCAGCTCAAAAGCCAAAACTCATAGCTGACCAAAGAGCTGAGTACTCTGAGTCACATAGCTGATGAGAACAAAGGGCTGAAGGCTGAAATTGCTAAGGTTAAGGAAGACTTAGCCGAAATAGAAAAGAGGGAAAAAGATTTGAAAAATGTGATTGCATCATTCAGCAAGACATCTAAAATCATTAAATGAATTGATAATGATACAAAAAGAGAGTGGTGATAAAACAGGCATAGGATTCAATTCCTTTGTTAATGCTAAAACTCTAAGAGTGATTTTGGAGAAAGGATCCTCAAGTAATGGGGGAATCCAAAAACCAAAAGCACCATATGTTGGATGCACTCACATCCACAGTCACACACATGTTGGTCTAGGTTATAAAGGCAAAGGTAAGAAGCCAGCAGAGTATGATGAAAGGAAAGTTGAAACTAAATTCAGAAGAGTCCATCAGCAGACTCCTGACAGAAAGTATTATGTGAAGGCAAAGCAGAACTACCAAAAGCCCCAAAGGTTTCAGCATAGAAAACCATATGAAGGGAATGGTAGAAACTATCCAAGTTAGGCTGATTGGAATAATCAAATGAGATATCAGCCAAGTTCTGAGAGATACAAGCCCAAATGGCAAAGATCTCAGACTCAAAATAGGTCATTCCTTAGGCAAAGGAACCATTATCAACACACATATGCACCCAAGCACAATGCTCACTATGCACAGAAGTTTCATTATTATCCTAAGAAAGCAAATGCACCAGTACACTCACAGTCATACAGACAAAAGAGACATTTGTATGTGCCTAAAGCTCCCAAGCAATTTGCTAAAATTCACTATGATTATGGAACTGATAGGTTGCAACCTCTTAGAGTCAGATCATTTTTCTATAAGTTGGTTGGATCACCTTATAGTTCTAACCCCTTAGGATCCAAACAGGTTTGGGTACCTTAAAATTGATTTCCTTAATTGCAGGTTCAAGGAAAACATCTGAGTGCCAAGGAACCTGGTATACGGATAGTGACTGTTCCAGACACATGACTGGCAATAAGAAGAATATATCAAACTTCAAGGAGTTAAGAGGAGCAAAAGTTATATTTGGAGGAAATGAAGCTCCAGGAGAGATAAGAGAGATTGGATCCATAAAGAAAAATGGACTAGAAATCACAGATATAGCCTATGTTGAAGGGCTGAATTTCATTCACCTGAGTATCAGCTAACCCTGTGATAAGGGCTACAATGTAAGATTCTACATGGGTGTATGCCAGATCAAGGATGCTAAATGTAATGAAGTTGTGCTATCAGGATCAAGACAGAAAAACATGTACGTAGTGGATTGGTCAACTGCTACACCAATTACATGCCTACTTGCAAAGAGCACAAATGAATCAAGTTAGATGTGGCACAAGAAGTTGAGTCGCCTGAATTTCAAGACAATCAACAAGCTTGCAAGGAATCATCTTGTGGAAGGATTGTCAGACTCAGTATACAAGAATGAAAGCATCTATGATGCATGCCAGATGGGAAAGAAAATTAAGTCTTCATTCAAGGACAAGCCAAGTCCTTCTTCAACCAGGATCTTGCATTTATTGCATATGCATTTATTTGGTCCTATTGAACCAGCCAGTATCAGTAGAATAAAATAAACCTTAGTGGTGGTAGATGATTATTCAAGATACACATGGACCATCTTTATGTGTAAAAAGAAGGAAACTTTGCAGAAGCTTCCACAGCTTATGAGGAGAGTTCAAAATGAGAAGAGTCAAACCATTATCAAGATAAGGTCTGACAGAGGAACTAAGTTTGTCAATGGGATTATAACTCAGTATTGCACAGAAAATGGTATGCTCATGAGTTATCAGCTGCAAGAACTCCATAGGAGAATTGAGTGGCTCAAAGAAAAGGAGAAGCCTCAAGGAAGCCTGCAAGGACCATGTTAGTTGAAGTCGGATTGCGTAAGAGATTTTGGGCTGAAGCCAATTATACTGCCTGCTACACTCAGAATAGGTGTATGATCAATAGGCAGCTGTCCAGAACCCCTTATGAAATTTGGACAGGAAGGAATCCAAATGTTGGATATTTTCATATCTTTGTGTCAGGAAAATTTATGATTAGATTTTGATGATACCATGTAAAACTTAGAATACTAGAGTGGAGTCAGCTATGTTGGAGAATACTAGAGTCTACTGAAGATTGAAGTGAAGACCCAGCTGTGTGACAGCTATGTGAAGTCAAGATGAAAGTCTCAGACTCGACTAACGAAGAGACCCAATTGTTGGATAGCTGAGTAAAGGAGGAAGAAGTGACAGTCAAGTTAGTTGAGAGCCAAGTCTACCAGTTGACAGACAGTTGAGTCATTCCTAAAAGGTTGGAGCTGACTCAAGTCAAAGTGGGTAAAGGCGGTTGTCAAGTCAAGTCGATTGATATTCATCCAGTGCACAAAAGTCAAGGACATTACTTTATATAGTAATACGTCAATGCTGCCATGTCTAAAAGTGCTCATCCCAGAAGAGTGCAAATAGAATAAACCAATGGGAAGCACTGAGCTTGTGTAATGACATGAAAATCTGCAGACATCATTTTATACGAGGATATGTCACCATCACAAGATGCAGATCAAGAGAAGACAAGCCAACAACCAAGAAGTGTTTTTTGAAACTTACCTATCTCTTCAACGGACAAATTTTCAAATAAGCACTATAAAAGGCTGAGGAAGCAAGTGAGATAAGGTTACCAATCTTGATTTAATTTCACCGATTTTACAAGGAATTCAACCAAGCAAACCCGCAAAATACTCTCAAGCTTTCATAAATATTCCTCAAGCCTAAAATCCAAGGAACACGATCCAACACATTGAGAGAAGGAAAGAATACTTCAACAAGTTGAAGAGGAGCTTGATTTAAAGAACTAAAGAGGTCTACTCTCCAAGGTTGAAAGAGTTGTAGTAAGGTTCAAGGTTGAACTAGGAGATTTGAGCTCGTTGGAAGGTTGTGTGATCAATTCCAAGAGTTCAAGTGAGTCAAGTAGCAAGACATCCATATTGCGAAGAAGTTGAGTCCCAAGAGCGACCATCTGTGTGATCAAGGCCGACTCGGATTGATAACTACTTTGTAACCAAATCATTTACTTAGTGGATACCTCCGGGAGTTGGAGAATAGTGGATTAGAGAAATCACCCCATCCTCGAACCACTATAAAATTTGATTGTGTCATTTTACTTACAAAGACTTTACTTTCCTCAATATTTTTTATATCCATTGTCAAGTTAAAATTGCTAAACCTAGTGATAATAACATTGCTAAAAAGAAGTGTTAAAAACAAGTTTAAAACATCAAGGGTGATAAGTCTTTCAAAAAAAATCAAATCAATCAGAATATAAGTGTTAATGATCTCGGCTAAGTTATACTATCAATAGCTCAGTCAGTGTTGAGTGAGTAACTTTCATTTGAAGTGAGCCAACCTAGTTGTCCCTCAAGGACTTAGCCGATTTGAGTTAACTCTGTTAAAATTATTTAAAAGGACTAAATCGAAAAGTTGGTAAGGTTTATTCAACCCTCCTCCCCCCCATTCTAAACGTTACTACTCACCCTTGGGACCTACACTTTGGATGTAAGTGCTTCATTCACAACAATGACAAGGACAACTTGAAAGTTTTTGATGCTAAAGTCGCATTGAAGGTATCTTTTTCTGGATACCCATCGAGAGTAAAACTTTCAGAGTGTTGAACAAGAGGACTATGGTCACAAAAGAGTCTATCCATGAGGTTTTTGATGAACCAAATGTTAATACAGAAGACATTGATGAGTTAGCTGACAAGATGAATCAGCCAACTATTCAGAAGAGTCCATATGTTGAGGCAGATATCAGAAGACTCAACCTACATGAAGATGAGATAGCTGAATCTCAAAAGACAACAAAGGTTTGCAAACTGGATGATGATCAAGAGGAAGCTATTCAAGACAACTTAATTGTAAGAAGACTTAATAATGCAGACTTACTCCCACCAGATGTGAGATAAATGAGAGACCATCCACTAGAGCTTATCATTGGAGATGTTAGAGAAGGAGTAAGAACCAGATCCAGGACTTAACATGAAGCTATGTTCACATGTTTCATTTCTCAAATTGAGCCTATGGATATGTCACAAGCATTGATGACACATTGGATTCTAGCTTTGCAGAGCAATTTAATCAACCTTGAAAGAAATAAAGTTTTGGAATTGGTTCAAAGGCCTACCCACCAAAATGTTATTGGTTCTAAGCGGTTATTTAGAAACAAGATGAATGAAGAGGGATCGTTAGTGATAAACAAAGCAATATTGGTAGCCAAAGGGTATTTCCAAGAAGAGGGCATAGATTTTGATGAAACATTTGCACATGTTGCTAGATTGGAAGCAATAAGGATGTTTCTTACTTATGCAACACACAAGAACTTCATAGTCTATCAAATGGATGTGAAGAGTGCATTTTTAATGGACTTTTGGAAGAAGAAGTCTATGTAGAACAACCTCCAGGTTTTGAGCGTAAAACTATTAGAGATAAGGTTTATAAGCTCAAGAAGGCACTATATGGTTTGAAAACTATATGGTCTATGTATGACACATTGTCTCAGATTTTTTATAGACAATGGATTCACCAAAGGCAAAGATGATAGAACACTCTTCAAAATACAAGTTGGAGACAATATACTGCTTGTTCAAATATATGTGGATGACATCCTCTTTGGATCCGCAAGCAAAGAGCTGCATGACAAATTCTCAAACCTTATGCAAGGGAAGTTTGAGATGAGAATGATGGGAGAGTTGACTTTCTTCTTAGGTCTTCAAGTCAAGCAAATGAAGGATGGAACCTTCGTAAGTCAAACCAAATATACCTGAGATTTGATGAAGAAATTTGGTATGGAAGAGAAGTCATCTGTGAAAATTCCCATGAACACATCTGTGAAGATGGATATGGATGCAGAAGGAAAAGTTTGTTGATCAAACAATGTATAGAGAACTCATTAGATAATTGCTCTATTTGACAGCCAGTAGACCAGACATCACCTTTGTTGTAGGTGTATGTGTAAGATTTCAATCTGCTCCGAAGGAAAGTCATATGACTGCAGCCAAGAGAATCCTAAGGTACTTGAAGGGATGCCAAGAAGTTGGCTTATGGTATCCAAAGGAAGGAAGATTCAAGCTGGTTGGTTACTCAGACTCGGACTATGCTGGATGTAGAGTTGATAGGAAGAGTACATCTGGTACTTGTCAAATGCTTTGAAATAGATTAGTTTATTGGTTCAGCAAGAAACAAAACCCAATAGCTACATCCACAGTTGAAGCAAAGTACATTGCTGCAAGCAGCTGTTGTGCCCAAGTTCTATGGATGAGGCAACAACTGAGAGATTATGACATTGAAGAAAGAGAGATTCCAATTATATGTGATAACACAAGTGCCATTGCAATCATTCATAATCTAGTATTGCATTCAAGAATCAAGAACATTGATGTCAAATATCATTTAATAAAAGATCATGTTGAAAAGAAAGACATCACATTGGAATACATATCAATTGAGAATAAAGTTATGATATATTCACAAAACCCTTATGTGAATCAAGGTTTGAAGAACTTAAGAATGAGCTTGGATTGATTGAGTTGTATTAGGAAGCTCAAGACTCACTCAAAGCAGGTTAAAGATAAGAGAAATGCATATCGTAAGAGTTTCACATATCGGCCCAAGTGAAAAAATTTATATGGCTAGTCAACATCATTAAATGGTGTCGGAAAAAAAGCCTGCGATGGTTTACCATGATTGGATATAAATGATTTGCATTTAATGTGGGGAAATCAATGTCTTGTTTGAATCTTTTTAATCTCAACCGATCATGATTAATCTTTTCAAATTCTAAAAAACGCCCTTTCATGTCCCATATATAGAGAAATTTTATTTTCTCTCTCCTCACGTTAACTCTCTTGCTCACAAAGTAATCCAAACTTTCTCTCTCGCAAAGAAATACAACTACGTTAAGCTCGCCGAGAAAATCTATACTGAGCCACTGTTGATTTTGAAGGCCCCTGTCAAACAGGGCATGGACAAGGATTTGTCAAAGAATATTGCACGAAACTTGAGAAGGCTTGACTCAAGAAGTTTCTAATCGTGGAAATGACTCATACATACCCGAGGAAGTGGCTATGTACTATGTGAACGCTGCGGTTCACGATGATGAGATTCGTTCTTTTATGAATGGAAAGGAATTCAAGTTCGATGCGGTGACTTAGTCAACATCGCTTTCTCCCTACCAAAGTGGTATTAAAGAGTTGATCGTAAGGACGCCTATTTGGTCGCGGCTTGGAAGGAGATAGCCAATCTTGAGGCTACCGGAAAACCAAACTATTTGGCTTTGAAGAAGGTTCGATCAAGGAGACTACTATAAGCTTCCTGGATGTGGTAGAAAAGTGTATCGATATGAAGTTTGGCTCATTTAATCGCCTTTCTCGGACTAAGCCGATTGTAATGGCGGCCATTATGGAGGAAAAAGTGGTTAATGGCCGAGTTCATTTTTGGCAAGTTGTGCCGAATGTGCTCAACATGAAGATAGTTGTTGATAGGAAGTTTGCAAGTTCGTTGGGATATAGCCCGATCTTAGGTCATCTGATGAAGAAAAAGGGTGTTCCCTTGCGCAATGGGAAACCCTTCCATGCAAACAAAAAGACGTTCAAGACCAACCACTGGGCGCCCAGTAGGCCCATGCAAAGAAGTCCGCTACCTCCGAGGGGGGGAATCACCAACACATCCCCAAGACAGCTTATTTCCGCTCCACTCCCTCACCAAAATATGCACATGCTCCCTTCCCTCGTGGTTAGAAAGAAGAGGGACGATTTGCACCCCAAAAGCCACCGCAAAGAAATGTAGCAAGGGGAGAAAACCTTCATGCTTTGTGAAGCCATAAAATGTTGAAGTTGAAGTTCCCTAGAGAGGAAGACCAGAGGAGGAGACATGTGAAGAAGGGAAGACAAGTTTGTTGGGATAGCCGAGTCCACCACAATCGAGAAAGAGGAAGTTGTTGTCGAGGAACAACATAAATCAAAGGATGCCGATGGTGTGGAAAGCACGAGCAAAAAACTAGAGCAAGCCTTTCTCACCACATACATCCGAACAAGACACAACTATCGTGCCCACACATCGCGTTACATCCGAACAAGACACAACCGATATAAGGAAGGAAGATTTCATTGTGATACCACCCGTATCGACCGTGTTGTTGGTGAGGTAGAGAAGGCATCAAGAGCCTATACAAGAAGACGATGATGATTTTTTCTTTTATCCCCAAAGATGCCAAAAATTGAAGATAAGTTGCACATATGGAGAGCCCGGGAGTTTAATGCGCCCGATTTCAATTTGAAAGGCCCGAGTTCATTGAGGAGGATGAATACCTCCTATGATTTTTGGGTAACGTTGATATTCGTTCTAATCTATATGCAGATTTTGCACGATTGTCCTTTATGAGAAGAATGATGAGGAGAAGGCTAAGGCGATGGAGAAGGCCAAGGCAATTGAGGAATCCTTAAAACCTCACTCTTGTCCTTTCACGGACCCTAAAATTCCTGAGGGTGCCTTAAAAAGTGCGAGCAGCAGTGATGTGGAAATCATGGATGCAGCTGACCCAGTCGAGAAGGCTGAGCTGCAGCAAGCACTGAAAGAGTCCTTAGTGATGCATGAGCAATCTATGCTCAGGGGCCCTAGAGAGTCATCTTTCATTCAAATCTCTCCTACCCCTGATATTCTTGAAATGGTGAGGACCATTGATGCCTCTACCTCACCAGCACACTCTGAAGGACAAACCAGGGAAACTGGCGATAAAGCTAGAAATGAAGATATAGTGGGCAACCTAGCTGACCCAAGCCCTGCGAAAGTTGTTAAGACAACTACGAAGACGACTGACAACTCTAAGGGAACAGTCGAGTCTCATGTGTCGATTGACCTGCGCCCATGGTGGTGGTGAGCTTGATTGAGGAGGAAACTGAACAGACCACAGTTGAGTTGGAGGAGGCTGGGGAAGACTTAAACAAGCTGAAGTTACGAGGCAAAGGTAAGATGCAAAAAGAACAGCAGAGTGCAATTGGCGATGATTTGATGGTTAAGACTGTCTCAACTTAGATTCCAACTGCACTGCAGGCCGAGGACGCTGCTAAAATAGCTGAGGCAAAGGATGGACAATAGACCAAGTAAGTTGAGACTGATGGTCCTGAAAGCGCAATCCAAGAGGTTGAGACCTCGAAGGATGCCACCATCGAAGATCCTAATGCAACTAAGGCTGCAGATGGTATTATTGAAGGCCTTAGAGTGGTTGAGACTACTTCTAAGGTTGCTGAAGGCCCCAGGAGGTTGAGACTTCCAGGGGTGTTGTACTTGGGAAAAAAATGCCAGTTTCTGCAACGGACTACACTGAAATAGAAGAAATCAGTGCGCTGCATGACTTTGATGATAATGTGTCAATACAATTTCTTAACACTGACAATAAAGCTGAGTCCACCCCCAAGTATCAAGCTGTAGAGGACCCAACTATAGAGGAACAAGTGGCACAATTGAAAAAGTCACGTGAGGAAGGTGCCTTGTCTCAATTCATTTTGGTTGATGGCCCACCCCAAATGGTTCCATCAGCAGCCCATGATGTTGTTAAGGCAGCTGAGGCCACGAATACTCAAAAGAAAGCAACAACTAGCGCCAATGAAGCTGTTGAGACAGCTGAGGCCGATCGCTCCGAGCTACCACACAAGGATCGCCAATGAAGCTCCCACAAATTGAGACACAAAGAGTGGAAAAACAGGGGATGAAAGGAAAGGCTCCCGAAGGAGAAGTGGGAGATGTCCCTTCAGTCCCTAGTGGCCTATTCGAAGACTACTTTCCATTTGTTCAATAAGTCCCGCTAGAAACAGAAACTGCTGAAGAAAGTGTAAATTGCAAAGTAGAGATCCATCTAGAAGAATTTGAGGCTCTGGATGACTTAATAGTGGTATCGTTTGGTTTTAGTTTTGACTTTGTGTTGCCAGAGAATCTATCCGAGGTCGCCGACTTAAAAGCCTTCATGCTCATGGCGCTAAAATGGAAGCTATGGAGAGAAGCTTTGTTGCACTCAACCAATGGATAGATAACCACGATGCAATGTTTTCAGGCGACATCCGAGGAGTTGTCCTACGAATTTGAGAATGCAAAGATGTTTTTAGGTGACATCCGAGGAGCTGTCCTACGAATTCAAGAATGGACAATGAAAATAAAGGCACTAAGAATAGATCAAGTGAACTACTTCAAATCACTCTTCGCAAAACTTGTGATTTGGTATGGTGAGCAAGCTCAATTCCAGCAGAGACAGTGAGACAACATCAATAAGCTGGATGTAACACACACGAATGACATGGAGATGATGAGGCTACAATACAAGCAGGATCTTCAAAACATGGAGAGCACTATGCGCAATGAGATGATGTTAATGAATGCAGAGATGAAGACTCTTAGATCTGAACATAGAGCAGCTCACTCAGTTACCCATGACAAGCTGAATCGCATTTTGACGAACATTTCTCACACTTCTTTAGTTGGTATTGATGATTCCAAAATGGGGGGAATTGAAGGCAGTAGTAAGGGGGAAGAACCTAAGAAGACCCCCAACCCCTGATTATTTTGGATAAATCACAACTTAGCTCATCTACCAGCTCTCTCCATTCCCACCGCAAAGGACATGTCACCGACTTAGCCTTCGAAAGACAAGACTTGCGATTGAAGTCGAATTGATGTTCACCTTATTTTTAGCTTCACCGCAAGTGTACGGTGCAGTTTATAGAATAGGGTTAGCAAGGTCGAATCCACATGGACTAATAAATTATTGTACTAAGTACTGGGATTATAATAGCCTTATTTTTATCCAGACGATCGGAATTGAGTGATTTGGTTTTATAAAACTAAGACAAGAATTTAGCATAAAAAGACAAAGTAAAGATTGATCGAATGATCAAGAAGATGAATGGATTCCTGGGCTTTGGTTTCAGTTAATATCCCCTTTTATTATCGATTAATCAAACCAAAGTTATACGTATTCTTCCCTATAGAACAATCACAAAAGTAATTTACCCTCTCTCTCGAGATGCATGTAAAAACATTGATTGGAATATCTATGCTAGCATCTCTACTCAACATGAGATATCCAACTCCCAAAAGCACAAAAGATTAAATATCCTCACAAATATTCACAGACTTCTCAATCTTGTAAATATTCTTGTCAAGTACTCACAGATCTAGTATTGAAACTCATCTTTCAAATTATGAATCAATACATCAAACAAGTTAAACCAATAGCTTTTTGATAAAACAAGATTTAAAACAAAGTGCTCGAATAGGGTTGGAAAATAATAACTTCAATTGCAATTAATCGTCAAATAAAAGTATCCATTAACCTAATCCCAAACCCAGGAATCACAAAATGTTTAGCCAGACATAGAAAATAAATAATCCATAGACAAATTATTCATGTTCATGTCTAACTAATTGAAAATAAAGATACTATGGAATCAAGACCACGGGGATGTCGATGATCTCTCGATCTATCTTCAATCCTCAAGCGTGTTTTTGTGCCTTGATCGATCTCTCCATTCTCCGGTGGAAAGTTGCTCTTTTCTCCGCTTTCTAGGCAAAAATCTGTGTGTTCTCGCCAGGCCGCCTCGTCTCTATTTGTACTTCATTCGGTCAAAACCTAGTTAAAAATCTGTCAAACTCTATTTTCCCGCATAGGCAGACGGACCGTGCGCCTAGCGCACGCCCAACCCAGGCTAGGTGCCGCAGAAAATCATCTTTTGCTGAAGGACGCACGGGTCGTGCGCTACACGCACGACCAGCCCGTGCGTGTTGCCGAAGCTCGAGTCTTAGTCCTGGCTGGTGCACGGGTCGTGCTAGGGACGCACGCCCTGCCCGTGCGCACCTGCTGGAACTTATACTTGTTCGTTTTCTTCCGTTTCTCACCCGGTTCATCTGACTTCTCCCCAATTCTACTCCAAACTTCGTATGTTACTTCAAGCATCGGCGGTTCTTTACCGCAATGCTCCGAATTGTTGGCAAAATGTTACAATTATCAACAAATTCCTACAAAACGAGCAAAGCATAATACCTTTTCCACAAAACACAAATAAAGCTATTTTTACTCATGTAATGCATGCCTAGCAACTAATTCTAGCTACAATTAAGCCCAAAATACATGCAAAACACATATCCATCAAACCCCAAACTTAAACCGTTGATCATTCGGTCAACACTTTATAAATAAGACAAAACCCAAATGGGGTAATGAAGAGCAACTCAAGAACAATGCATCACAATTCATGTTGTTTATCCTAGACGTCAAGAAACAAATACAAGTCAATCAAAACCATGGTAAGTACTTCAAATCACGCCTCATGGATAAAGTGTATACTCTCCTCTCTAGAATCATAAGGGACGTGTATTTGCTCAAATCATGCCAATGTTGAAGAATTATACTATAGGCTTGCAAATCGTCTCACATCTCCGCCATTTGGATTGTATGCAATTCATAAATCAAAAAGGACTTTGCTTTTGGTTGTAATGAAGGCTCTTTGGTTAAGGTAGGAAAATATGGAGAAAGTGACTCAAACTCAAGCGTATAGATTGGGAAGCACATCTTTTTCTCAATCAATTATTCTTATTCAAATAAAATATGCACCCATAATCACCTCTTATTCTTATCACATCTCTTTTCTCCCTTTTTTCATACAATCTACTCTCTCTTTCGCCTTACATCATAATCCTCCGCCTATAAATGCAATTAAGGCCAACTCACTTACGCAAATGTTTTTTTTTTTTCAATTTTTTTTTTTTCGACCCTTTTGTGAATATATCCTCCATTTTCCTCCTTTTCTTCTTATATTCCCAACATCCAACATGCACACCATTATCTAACTTCTCGATATCCTCTTATTCAACCTTATTCAATCCCTTACTCAATGTTATACGCCAAGCTTAGGATAACAGAGATATATCAAGTTATGGCTTGAATTGTGGCTATCAAAAATCCAGCAATAGGCTCAAATTGGCTAACTAGGGAAATTAAATGTCATTAGGTAGGCAAAAGGCTTGAAAGGCTTAACAAAAATGGCCTAAAATCATCTTCATAAATTGCATACAACATGTGACTTTTGAGAGATACCAAAGCAAGTTCGAGAATTCATATCAACATGAATGACACACTCAATTAACAACAAGACCGCATATAATGAAAGCAAAAGGCTCAAAAAGCTCACAACAGCTTGCAATTGCATAATTCAAAGCATATCAACCATGATTTCAACATTCACATGCTCCATATCATCTATTCTCAAACCGATCAACTCACGCTCAACACCGAATTCAAAACAACATAAATTGTTCAACAAATGCTCTCAAGATCACAACAAGCACACAATAGCGGTCAACTCACTCCCTAAAAACCTAAGAAAGCAATAAACGTGCTAAAATAAAAAAATAAGCATCTAATGCAATGCAACCTATATGCTCTACATGCAACTATATGAATGCAAAAACGCCACACCCTTCAATCAAAATACTACCTCTCCCCCCCAAACTTGAATGAAATTATAGCGCATAGAAGAGCGGAAAGTGGCCCCGGGAGTTGTGCCACATTTGTACTTGATGCATCATCCGCAACATCTCCATTTCCGCTCCGGCCCGATACCTCGCTTCTTGCTCCGTTCGGAAAGTACGGAACTCATCCTGGTGATGCCAGAAATCATCCCAGTACTGCCGAAAATCATCCTGGTGCTGCCTGAAATCATCCCGGTGTTGTAGCATGCTCTCCTCAAGAGCAAATAGTATGTCCTGGTAAGTTTGTCCCCCACGCTCCTCACCTTGGTGAGAGCTTTCCGGAATGTCGGGCCTCCCTTGTTGGAACCTTGCTCGAAACCCCCTGCTGGGAACCCGGCTCAAAACCTCACTCTTGCCGATCATACTCCATTGCCTCTATTGCTAATTCCTCCTCATGGGCAACCAGCTACCCTCCTCCTTTTCCTTGCAGTCATGACTTCCATGACTCTGATATGCGCCTCAGAGTTCATGAGCCAATTAAGTTCATTGTCCACCACGTATGAGTCGGGTTAGGAAGTGGGAAGACAGTCCAACCCTTTGTTCAAGCATAGTATGTTCTCTTCTGCCCATTATTATTTTCATTTGGCGAAGGGCGTTCATGTTTATACTCCACTACCCGTTATGGGCTCCATTCTTTCTCATATCGACATGAAAATGTCGAGCAATAGGGTTAGCATTCCCACAATTAGTATCTCCCCGCATGATGCCGCTTGGAAACATACAGGCGTGTTCCACAAAGTGGGCCGCCATGTTGTAAGGGGGCAGGGATAGCATACACCATAAGTAGGTATAGCTCGAGCTTGCATACCTTCGTTATTGTGTCGGGCATAAATGGAGTGAGTTGTGACCTTTTAGATGTATCGGAAGACGGGGTTTCGAGAGGGATGAGGCCTTAGATGAGCGCGCCTCATATAGCATGGGCGATTTAAGTGTCTAAACCAACAAACGCAAAATTCATCAAGCTATAGTTCGTTGGCCGATAAGGGGCATTAGAAGGTACCCCAAAAATCTCATTGAGTTGGGCGATAGAGACATGTCTCCACTCATTTCCCAAACGAAACAGATCGCCTGGTGCTCGTTGTTCGCTCTCGTTTCCAAGATCGGGCCCAAAGGTGCTTAGGAACTCGAGCGCTAGTGTTTTATAAGTCGGCCACCGCCCGCAAGAACGCGGTCCACCCAACCTGCTCGAACATCTACTAAACATCATCGTGTATCCCAAGAGCTTGGGTACACTCGCGTCGCAAGATATCTCGTTGGCGTAAAAGAACGAGTGATCAACCTATTCCAGCGCTCCAGTTCCATCGGACCTCGGTCCAGCCAGTCCATAAGCCCTTGGTCCGTTTCTAGATGTACCTCTCTCGAAAGCAATGGCCCCAAGGCCCACCTCGACCTTGCTTCGGTGCCTTTGGTCACCATATGTTCAAGTCTATACCTAGCAAAAGAAATGTGAGATTCGAACATGCCAAGCAATACAAGAACATGATGAATTCAATACAAACAAATCAAATACGGCATAATGTCTCATCCCTACAATTAATCAACAATTAAGCTCCCAAGCCTAAATAACAATGTAATTAGGAGAATCATAGCCACTAACACCCAAAATACTAAAGCTTATGCAAGATTCATCAATAAAACAACCACAACTACTCCAATTCCACAACCACAAGGTGTTCGATAAAATGTCCAAAAGAAAATTTCAATTATATCATGAAAAATTCATCAAACGTGCACCATATATGAACTCTAAACCATGATCTACAAGAAATTCGAAAGAAAAAGTAAAGTTCTTATCGAATTCTCAAAAATTAGGAATAGACGAATTTGAAACCCTAGCTCATTTTTCACACAAAATCTTTCTCAAATCGAGTTCGAGTGTTCAATACGTGTGTGAGTAGTATGGGTAGT
The DNA here is from genome assembly GCA_016081115.2 of Rehmannia glutinosa. NCBI lineage: Eukaryota > Viridiplantae > Streptophyta > Magnoliopsida > Lamiales > Orobanchaceae > Rehmannia > Rehmannia glutinosa. The sequence goes on from CM071926.1 coordinate 81,247,181, forward strand.
GAGTTTGCGGTGAAATTTTAAGTGAAATTGGCGAAACAATTGGAGAGAGGGAGAGGTTTGGATCAGCCGCGCGTGAGGAGTGTATGAATGTGTTAAAAATGTAGCCTGTGCGACCCATATCGCCTCGGTGACACAGACGGTGCGTGCGCTAGCGCACGGGCTGCCCGTCTTGGGTTCCGAGGCCTAACCAAAATCCTAGAATCCGCATGGGTCGTGGCGCCTAGCGCACGGGCTGCCCGTGCGGTAGCCGTGGTCGATCCCAAATCTCGGTGCACGCACGGGCGTGCGCATGGCGCACGCCATGCCGTCTTGGGTGCCACACCAAACTTCAAATTTTTCCAAAAATTTTTTATATTAAAAGGAAAGCAAAAATCCTAACTTAGCAAAAGGAAAACCAAGGAAAAAGACATGGGAAAAAATAAAACAACAAACCGTTGGGTTGCTTCCCAACAAGCGCTAAATTTAACGTCTATAGCTTGACGATGTTTACTCGATCACGGTTCTAGCCAAGTGAGGTGAGTCACTTCTTCATGTCTTTCTCTTGCCAATTCAACTCGCATAAATTGAGCCTCCTTTGAAGGCTTCTAGTGTAGAAGTCACATGTCGGTTAAATGATATATTCTTCTCGTTTGCATCGTGTGAGCGCAGACACGCGTGCTTCCGAGTCTTGGCCCTCTCCGTGTGCTTCGCTTTCTCACCTTTCAAGATTCCGCACATGATCTAAAGCACACACACAATAACCCTGATTAAAATTATTAGCACATGACTTAACGACCGATAACGATTTCTGACTCTCTATTGTATCATGAGTTTTCCTTTATAGATGGAGAACAACACTTGCTCATCATTAACTCATAATGTGACCTCTCCTTTTTGCACATATATCAAGGCTCGTGGGTGGCGGGGAATGGATGCCCAAGATCGAAGGATGTCTCGATCTTCCTCAATGTCAAGCACCAAGAAGTCCACGGGAATATAAATTTATCTACCTTCACGAGCACATCCTCCATGATTCCCTTACGATATGTGAGTGATCTATCCGCAAGTCGCAAGGTGACCGTGACTCAGCTTCACCTCTCCTAATCCAAGTTTCCTAAAAATTGACAAGGGCATTAAGTTAATACTTGCTCCTAGATCACAAAGTGCTTTATTAAAGACAACATCACCAATAGCACAAGGGATAGTGAAACTCCCCGAATCTTTGAGCTTATGTGGTAATTTCCTCCGAATGATTGCGCCAGCACTCTTGGTCAAGTTGATTATCTCGGTCCGCCATTTTTTTTTCTTTGACATCACTTCCTTCAAAAAATTTGCATAATTGGGCATCTGCTCCAATGCGTCTACAAAATGTATGTTAATATGCGATTTCTTAAAGATGTCTAAGAATTTAGCAAATTGGGCGTCTAACTTTTCTTTTGAAAACGTTGAGGGAAAGGGAGTGGTATAGAAAACTTTGAAAGATCGAGTTAGAGAAATATTTAAGCTTCTCAAATTTCTTTTGTTCGAAGAATAAGACTCTCGACTCCTTCCTCGGCCTCAATATCGCCCTTAGCTCGTGTGTTCATCTCAGGGGTTGAAATTACCCGCCTCGGCATCACGCATGGGCCGCGTGTGCTCGACGCACGGGTCGTGTGTCTCATGTTCTTCCCGGAATCCTTGCCGGTACCACGCACAACATGGTCGCTCCTGGCGACGACAGTCGCGGCATTCTTGATTTTTCTTCACTTCAATTTTCGGCCCCTCGTACTCCGTACCACTCCTTAGACGAATGGCATTACAATGTTCCCTCGGATTGACTTTCGTGTTACTAGAACTCGGGCCTTCGATGTTGTCCACCAATGATCGCCGCTAGTCGCCAACTGAAGTTTCTAGATTTTTCATTCGTGAATTCACAATGTTGGCCAACAACCGTGATATGTGCCTTGAACTTGTCTAACTTAGCCTTATCTTTATTGAATCGGTTCATCGTTTCACCCATGAACGAGGTGAGAATGTCTCTAAAGATGGCTTCGCCTCCGCATTAATGACACCGTTTGTCACATTAAACCCATGTGGTGGTTGCATCACATTCTTCGTGTTTGCATAAGAGAAGTTCTCATGGTTCCTCAAACCCTGGATGGTAATGAGTGGGAGTTTGATTGTTCGTAATTGTTGAAATTCGGGTTGTTGACATAATTTGCTTCCTCCATGGGATCTAGAGGAACTCCCCATTACTTGCACCCGCATTTCCATCACCCCCTTCGTCAATACACTCAATTGATTGGTCCACGCATCCATATGAGTTGTCAATGCCTTAATTAGGTCCGAATCGGTGACTTTGGCTACCCTTTTCACATTAGTTCTCTCGGAGGGCCACCGATAGCTATTCATGGCCATCTCTTCGAAAGCAAGTTGAATGCATCCTTTGGGAATCTTGCTAGTAAAGCTCCTCCTGCTGCGGCATCAACAAACGATCTAAGTGTCCCCCATCAACCCGTTGTAAAAAGCAGAGAATTCGATCCTCCGAAATCCGTGATTCTGGGCACCTCTCAATAAATCCCGGGAATCTCTCCCGGAGGGCCTCATACAGGTGGCCTCAGTCAAACCGCCGAATGCGTGATCTCACTTTTGAGTTGTAGTGTCTTACTTGGTGGGAAGTATTTAAACAAGAATCTCTCGACTACTCATCCCGTATTCACACTTCTCCGTGTTAGGGTGTCTAGGCAGTTTCTAGCCTTATCCCTTAAAGAGAAAGGGAATAGGCGCAGACGATATCATCATCAAATCACCCCATTCATCTTGATTGTGTTCCAAACCGCATGAAGTTCGCATGATGAGAATTGGGATCCTCGTATTTTAAAAACCCCAAATCGATTCTCGCTACACCATCGAGATCAAGTGTTGGCTTGACCAAAGTTATTCTCATTAATTGGGACATTGGCAATTCCACCATAGTTGCGATTGGTCCTGTGGGCGAAAGTAATCACGATAATCGCTTGTCGGGATTATAATAGCCTTATTTTTATCCGCATTTAACGGAATTGAGTGATTCGGGTTTTATAAAACTAAGACAAGAATGTATCATAAAAAGACAAAGTAAATATTGATCGAAAGATCAAGAAGATGAACGGATTCCAGGCTATGGTTTCAGCTTAATATCCCCTTTTATTATCGATTAATCAAACCAAAGTTATATGTATTCTTCCCTATAGAACAATCACTATTCTTCCCTATAGAACAATCACAAAAGTAATTTACCCTCTATCTCGAGATGCATGTAAAACGTTGATTGGAATATCTATGCTAAAGCATCTCTACTCAACATGAGATATCCAACTCCCAAAAGCACAAAAGATTAAATATCCTCACAAATATTCACGGACTTCTCAATCTTGCAAATATTCATGTCAAGTACTCACAGATCTAGTATTGAAACTCATCTTTCGAATTATGAATCAATACATCAAACAAGTTAAACCAATAGCTTTTTGATAAAACAAGAATTAAAACAAAGTGCTCGAATAGGTTGGAAAACAATAACTTCAATTGCAATTAATCATCAAATAAAAGTATCCATTAACCTAATCCCAAACCCGGAATCACAAGATGTTTAGCCGGACATAGAAAATAAATAATCCATAGACAAATTATTCATGTTCATGTCTAACTTATTCAAAATAAAGATACTATGGAATGCGAAGACTGGGATGTCGATGATCTCTCGATCTATCTTCAATCCTCAAGCGTGTTTTTGTGCCTTGATCGATCTCTCCATTCTCGGTGGAAAGTTGCTTTTTCTCTGCTTTCTAGGCAAAAATCTGTGTGTTCTCATTTGTGGTCGATCGTCTCTATTTGTACTCCATTCGGGTCAAAACCTAGTTAAAAATTTGTTTAACTATGTTTTCCCGCATAAACGACGCCGTGCGCCTAGCGCACACCCAACCCATTCTAGGTGCACAGAAAATCATCTTTGCTGAAGGACGCGACGAGTCAGGTAAATGCGCTACACGCCGACTAGCCCGTGCGTGTTGCCGGGCTTCGAGTCTCGATCTGGGCCGGCGCACGTCGCGCTTAGTGGACGCACGCCGCCCGTGCGCACTGGGCCGGAACTTATACTTGTTCGTTTTTCTTCCGTTTCGCCCCGCCTGTCGACTTCTCCCGATTCTACCCACACTGGTGACATTACTTCAAGTATCGGCGGTTCGTTCGCAATGTTCGAATTGTTGCCAAAATGTTACAATTATCAACAAATTCCTACAAAACGAGCAAAGTGTAATACCTTTTCCACAAAACAGAAATAAAGCCCTTTTTACTCATGTAATTGCAGATGTTGATCGCATGAAGCATGGTCACATAGAAGGATTAAAATCCAGGAGTTGCAAGGTCCCGCGACAGGTTGCTCCCGGGTTCGCCAACAAAGTGAAATTTCGGAAGGACCCGCTCAGATGCAGGATCTCGAGCCAAGGTCGATCGAAGAATTTGAAACACTCAAATCAAGGATTCTTCAAGGGAATGAATCTTGCAAAGGCATGGGATTTATATTGTAGAAAGGTTTAAATGTTGTTAATATTACCAAGAAACAAAGATACTCGGTGAAAGTAGTCGTAGACTTCAAGGCACAAATTTATTTAGTACACTCCCAGAGGAGGAGCGGGTCTCGGGAAGATGCGGAGAAAGTCCAGGTGGAAGAGACAAGAGGCACTTCACCAAATAGACCTAAATATATTCAATATGTAAATCCTCGGAAGAAGGATCTATTATCTTGGCTGGACTTAGGGAATTGGAAAACAGAGACGTTGTCAAGAAAATGAAGATACAAAGCACCAAAAAGAGAAGAGAATATAAGGCAAAGAGAGAGAATGGAAAAGAGAAGATCTCGGAAGAGAGCTTATGAAAAGAGGAAAAGAGTTGATGAAGAAGAAGAGAGAAGAAGGAAGAGAGACGCTAAAGGCTGGAGACAAATTTTTGTTGCATCTTTACTTAATTGTAAATAATACACATAAAGAAATATAAGTACCTTGTAATCTTTTTCATTGTACTTTGTAAAACATTGTAAAGTGTTGAATGATATGGTCAATAAAAAGACATATTCATACAAATCATTCTTATTCAAACACTATTTACTTTGTTATTTTATTAAGTTTTGGCATCATCATGTGGGCGGGGAAATTGTTGGGAAATTAATGTAGTAGATTTTGATGATGCTATAAAAACTTAGATTAGGAAGTTGGCACCCCAATTCGGTCAGTAAAATCAATTATGTAATAGATAGGGTTCTATTAGTTGAGTCGAAGCATCCAAGTTGATTATGTAGAAGTTGATCAAGATCAAAGTGAAGACTGTTGTGTCACCTAAGTATTGCAGTGGAAGTATCAGTCAAGTAAAAAAGCTCTCGGTCGATAGGCGATAGCTAAGTCACTCCCAGGATAAGTGAAAAAGAATATCAAAGGGGTTAAGCGGAAGAACAAGACTCAAGAAAAATCAAGATTTCTGTTGATAAGCAAAGTCAAATCTTATTTGAAAGAAGAGACATATGACAGATCGGTGCAAACCATAAAGTTATTTTCTTTGAAAGAGTGCAAAAAGCTAGGAACTAATGGGATGCTTACGCAAACTTGCAGATTACGGAGCATGTTGCAGAGCTTTAGTTCAAGGTTCATTCTACATCAAATGCTACAAGATAAGACAAGCCAACGACCTTAAAGTGTAGTTTGAAAAATGGATCATCTCTTCAACATATACATTTTTCAAAAATTCATTTGAGAGAGTACTTATGCAACTATGACACACAAGAGAATATAAGCAATCCGAGCAAAGTGAAAAATACTCTCAAGCTATTCATTCAATCCTCAAGACAAAACTCAAAGGAAATCAATCCAACACACTCAAGTGAAGGAAAGACAACTTCACAAATTGAAGAGGAAACATTGTTGAAAGACAAGGGTCACACATCCAAGGTTAAAGGAAGTGCGGTGAGGTTCTTGGTGAGAAGGCTTTGGACTTGTTGGAGGCCACGTGATCAAATCCAAAAACCTAAAAAGGAGATGAAGTAGTAGGACATCCATCTGTGAAGAGTTGAGTCTAGGAGTGAAGCCGAGTTGGGTGATTATCGCTTGCTTGAATTGTCATCCTTTTGTAACGAAGTCTTTGTTACTTAGTGGATTACCTCTGGGGTTGAAGAAGAGTAGATTAGAGGAATACCCCATCATCGAACCACTATAAAATTGTTATGTGTCTCTTATTTTTCAAAGACATTTATCTCTTGCTTATTATATCCGCTTTTAGATAATTTGCTAAGTCTCATCGATAATAACTTAACCTAAAACAAGTGTTTAAAACATATTTTAATAAATGGTGTAAGACTTCCACCGAAAAACAAATTCTGTTGTATTTCTAAAGGGTCACCTCACTCAACAGTTATCTTATCAATAACTCTCTATTGTTATGGTCGAACTAAGTTGTACCTTAAGGACTAAGCCGACTTGTGATAAAACTCTGATTTAAAAGGACAAAAAATCGAAATTAGTAAAGTCTATTCAACCTCCCCTGCACTTACATAAACACCCTTTGGACCTACAGAGAGCAAATCCTCCATGAATTGAGAGAGGTTGTTCAAAATCGAAGGAGAAATAGAGAAAATATTGTTTCGCAAACCCCGCTCCTATCGGGGAAGTTCCAACCGTTTACGCAATCGCTTCATCCGGTGTCGAGACATCACCAGGACACCTCCTTGGAGTTGATTTGAACAATCCCCTTCATGTTGATCCAAACCCTGGTATTCCCCGGAAGGCTTGAGAGTTCTCTCCTGAAGAAAGACAAGGTTTTCCACCACGGGCAATGTTAATGAACCACCATGGACTTCTCTCCTTCCCCTCAAATTAGACTGCGGATCAAAGTTTTGTAAAACTTATTATCGAAAAAGAGATGAGGGCAACCTATCGATGAAGGAAAGGAGGAAGAGGTTTCGAGGTAAAAGCAAGGTGAATCTTCTAAGAAACCCTCCAAAAGGATTATTAGGGATGGTGTTATCTCGATTCTAACGATGAAATCCCAAGGGAGGATCCTTTTGAAAATCTTCCCTTTAAAGGAAGTGGAAATGAACCCTATGAGGATGGTTCTTCTTCTAAGGATGAAAGTGAGAGCCCGGCTCGGAGATTGTAAAAGATGATGGTGGACCTTCGGATCTACTTTACTAAAGGTGTTGATTCCAGTGTTGAAACATCCTGGTTCCCCTACACATCAATCTAACAATTGTGAACATGAGCCTTCTGACTAACTTGATGCGATAAAGGTATGTATTCGCGTTTTATACCATCGAGAACAAGAAGCTCGGAGACTATTGTTCAAGAATTCTATGTGAAAAGCCTATTAGAATTGATGATCACATAAGTCGGAATTTGCCTCTTCTTGAGGAAATGGAACCATTTTGGATGTTTGTTACTAAATATTGGGTCTTATGTGGATAGAGTTGTAAGAGAATTTTTTACCGCAATCCTCCCCAGGGTTTGTTGATCATGATTCGCAAAGTATGGTTCGTTTAGGTAATAAAGAGAGTATACTCATTCACTCCAGGAAGATATCAATGGTGTTCGAAGGAAATAATGGCTAATATTGATCTTCCCTCTGATATGGATGAAATTGCAAAAATTCTTAGTGGGGTTGTGGTAAAAGTTTGGCCTACAAAGCAAGAAAGATTCAAAGCCAAGGACTTGACCAAGAAGTATACTTTGTCGCACAAGATTGCAATTTATAATCGGACACCAAGCAAACATTCATCCTCAAATTCACCACGGATCAAGAAGTTCTATTATCGCATTGGAACCAAACGAGCTTACAATATTTGGAAGTCGATCTTTAACGTCATTGGGACTCATGTCTGGTTACACCAGTATGTATGGTATACTTCCTTTTCCTTATTTAATTTACAAAGTGCTTGTGTCTCGGGGTTTTAAAAAGAGGCTTTGGAGGACTTAATTGATGTTCCCGATCCCATCACCATTTTTGTCAAAATCCTCAAAAAAGCTCAAAGATCAAATGATTTGATTCTTCCTACTCCTCAAAGGCCCGATGTCGGTGCTTTTTCCAGTGTTCCAACACCGCCAATTCCGCACTTGAAGAACGTCTTCTAGAAGCCTGAGTAAAATCAAACAAAATTCTAGACCATGGAAAAGTTGGAAGAATTTTCTTCAATAGCCTTACCTACTTCTCGATCTTTCTTTGCACTTGTTGCTCAAAGAGGGGAAGCAGATCTTTGGTCTTGATAACAAAGGACACAACCATTGAAGATGAAGATGCACACTCTAAGTGGGAGTCAGTAATGAGGAAAGATAAGATGACGATGGCACAACGCCCGAGGGGAGTATGGAGTATGAAGATGAGGATGAGGATGATGGACTACGAGGGGAGTCAGCCAAGAAGAGAGGACTGATTAAGACTTACTCATGCTTGTGTTTATCTTGTTTCAGTACTAATGATAGCTGGTTCAATTTGACAAGTAGTTGGATGTTTTTGAACCATGTATGCATGATATATTTTGAACGGTGTTAACTTGCGGATTTGATCTAAGTATAGATCCCGAGGGGTGATGTACTAGTTTGGTTTAAGGGGAGGGGTTGAATAAACCTTACCAACTTTTCGATTTAGTATTTTTTAAAATGTTTTTCGTAGTTGCACAAATCCCTAAGTCCTCGAGGACGGCTAGGTTGGCTTATACAAAAGTTACCCACTCAAGACTGTTGTTTTGCATGCTGATAGTATAACTTAGTTCTTTCGGCCAACACTTAGTTTACGATTGATTGGTTTTGTCCCGGAAGACTTTTCACCCTTTATGAATTTTAAACACTTTTTTACAACACTTGTTTTTTAGCAATAGTTATTATCTAGAGAGTTTAGCGGTTTAACTTACAACAGATATAGAGTAAAAGCAAGAATTAAATGTAATGTGTTGTAAAGTATATAAGACACAAGCAATTTTATAGTAGTTCGAGGATGGGGTAATTCCTCTAATCTACTCTTCTCCAACTCTGGAGGAATCCACTCGTAACAAGATCTTGGTTACAAGCGGTCAACATCCGAGTCGACTTTGATCACATAGCCACCATCTCGGGACTCAACTTCTTCACAAAACAAATATCTCGCTACTTCACTCCTTCAAGATCTTGGAATTGATCACACATCCCCTAACAAGTCTAAAGCCTTTTGGTTGAACTTGAACCTTTACTCTCCTCCTTCAACCTGGGAGAGTAGACCCTTTCTCTTTAAACAATTTCCCTCTTCAATGATAAAGCAATCTTTTCTCACTTTGAATGTGTTGGATTAAATTTCTTTGAAATTAGCTTGAGAATTTCATTGAAAAAGCTTGAGAGAATTTGCAGGTTATTGCTTGCTTGAATGCTTGATGGTCTTATGAAATTCGTTGTAGGTTGACCTTCTCTCATTTGTTTCCTCAGCTTTTTGTAGTGTAGATTTGAAATTATGTCTGTTGAAGAGATAAACACGAATTTCAAATCATGCTCGTAGTTGTCAGGGCTTGTCTTTCTTACAACATTGATGTGGATCATTACTATGAATTAAATGCTCTGCAGTCTTTCTTTAATCTCTACATGGTTTTCAGGTACATCCCATTGGTTCCTTTGCTTTTGCACTCTTTCAAAGAAACAGCTTTATTCAATGCGCAACTTGACACATTACCTGGCTTCCAGTATTTAGCAAAACCTGACTTGTCTTGACAACTGATCTCTTTCAGCTTTCTTCAAGTCTTGTATGTTGCATACCCTTTGACATTCGATTCCAATCATTTTGAATGACTTTATCAGCTGTCAATCCAGCTGACTGAGACAACTTTTATGTCACTGACTGGAGTCTTTGCTTCACTTCACACACAGCTGACACTGGTTGGTCTCCTCTTCGATCTTCAATTAGTTCTTGTAATCTTCAACTTAGTTGACTCCAACTCAGCTTATTCAAGCCTCTATCTATTATGTTGAATTACATAGAAAATGGGGTGCCAACTTCCTAATCTAAGTTTTACATGGTATCATCAAAATCTAAAACATAAATTTTCCCAACAATTTCCTTTTGATGATGCCAAAACTTAAATAAAATACATCAGCAACAGCAAGAATAGTTAATGTATGTGTGTAATATGTCAATTTTATTTCAACATATCATTCTCAGATTTACAAACA